>CM068828.1:1855000-2397500 GCA_028554795.2 Sinohyriopsis cumingii
CATTTAAAACATTGATTCATTAATTTCATTGATTAGCAACTACAGCTTAGGGATCACGTGATAAGCATATCGTCCATTCATTTAGTGCTATAATCATTCACATTCATATGTGCAATTCACGGTTCACATGATAAGGATAACCTACCATGATAAACAATGTAAATATTTATTCATATTTTCAACTCCTCTGGTCAGAAAGAGCTAGGATGTGTATAGAATGGTAAAATCTCTTTGGTTGTGAGCCAAACACAAATACGTAACCAGTGTTAATAAACATGAAATATCGGTCACTGTGATATTCTTTGATTGAGATGGTGCATTAGTGACAGGCATTTACCCAATCATCAAGTTTTCGGATTTTAGAAATAACGAGCACCTTGAAAATTAACAGTGGGCACAAAGTTTCAAGAAAGTTAACGAAGCATGAAATAGAGTTAACAGTGACCTCTTTGCGTAATTAAAAGTATTTTACTTAGTAGGATAGATCATCTCGCCAAGTTTAATAATTCTGTCTGGTACAGTATGCATGCTGAATGCCAAAACTCTTTTGGTCATGAGCTAAACGCAATAAGTAACTCAACCAACAAAAGATGGAAATTAGGTCATGGTGAGATTCCTTTGTTGTAAGGATGTCGTGCTACCAGAGCTGCCTTTCATCATTAATTTCACGATTTTTTTTTACGAATAATGCACGAGAAATGAACATGAAGCAAAAAATTAAACCCAATATATGAAGTGTATGATATAGGCCATTATGACCTACTTCTGAGATGAGAGTTCATACATATGCATCCCCAAATCCAGGTATCATGATTCCAGATAGCACAGTATGTACACATAATGCAGAAGACTACCAAAGCCAGTAAAATATGAAATGTTGGACGCTGTGACCTTTTTGTGCGGGTGTTGTATTAAGAGAGATATATACAATCATCTTGTTTAATGATTCAAGAATGAGCATTTAAAACACATTATGTAATAAAAGTCATTGAAGCATAAACTATGTGTCACAGTTATTTACTTTTGGGATGAAGGTGTTGTACTTATCAAGTTGTATCCTATTGCCAAGTTTGATGTTTTTAGGTAGAACAGTATGGGTACATGATGTAGAAAGCCTATGTGGTCTTGAGATAAACGCAAAAGCAACCTAAATCAGTTGTTGTTATTGTTGTTGTAGTTGTAGGGTTTAACGCCACTTTTCAGCACACGATAGGCTATACATGGCGGCCAGTATTAATGGTGGAGGAAGAACCCGGGAAAACCCCAGAAAGAACCACCGACCCATGAGAAGCTACTTGCAAACTTTCTCACATACCCACATTCGCTGAATCCGAGACTCGAACCCACGCAGACAGAGGTGAGATGGCAGTGATCTATAACGGAGAGCGCTTTAGACCACTCAGCCACTCGCCCCCCCCCCCCATCAGTAAAATGTTAAATGTAGTTCACAGTGACCTTCTTTAGTTGTAAGGGCATGCTACTAACATAAATGCAGAGAATCATCTACTTTGAGTATCCTAGCATAAGCTATGATTAAAATTTAACTTAAGTGAATGATGCGTGAAATAAGAGTCACAGTGACCTACTTTTGTGATGAGGGTTAAGTATTCATCAAAATATGTTTTAAAAAAATACATTCCCTCACCAAATTTTATCATTCTAGGTAGAACAATATATGTACCAGTTGCAATCAAAAATCTGGTTAGGAGATAAACGTAAAAACATAAATAAGTCAGTAAAATGTGAAATATGGGTCACCTTAATCTTATTTTTGTCAAAGAGTGTGGTACTAATAGAGATATTGTCTTGGTGGTGGCGGGTTTGACGCCATTTTTCAGCAAATGATAGGCAATACATGACGGCCAGTATATCTGGTGGAGGAAGAACCCGAGAAAACACAGGGAAGAACCACATGTAGGCTTTCTCACATACCACATTGGCCGAGCTCGAGACTAGAACCCACGCAGACAGAAATGAGATGTCAGTGATCAGTATAGGTGAGCTCCTTAGACCACTGGGCCACCTGATGGTCCCTACTAATAGAGATACATACAGATGCGGTACGAATAAAGATTCATATAGTCGCGTACTTTAATGACTCTTGCATGATCGGAACTAGAGAAATAAACTTAATACAATTTAGTTACAAATTCCAGATATAGCATTATTTATGCAGTGTGAGATATAGATTTTTCACGTAAATGTACCCCCGCCACCCATGCATAACACCATACCCTATGATGTATATGAGTCTACAAAAAAAAAGCGCATCGCTTTTTATGAAAATAACGAGAGTAAAATTAATGGATAGCAGTGTAATCATAATGTGTACAAAATTCACAAAAGTTCACTAAAAACCTAAGTATTAGATCTGTTCACAAAATTCTGTAATACATTACATCTAGATGTATGTCATAAAGCCCCACCTCCACCTCATCTACCCAAAAAACCTTACTAAAATCATGAGAGCGTAAAAGGTGTTTTAATATGTCCATCTGCAAACAATGAACATACTGCATATCAAGTTTCACAGCAATCAATATCATCCAATGCAACTCTCTCTGTCTCTCTCTCTGTGACTATGTCTGTCTGTCTTTCTCTGTTTGTCTCTCTGTCTCTCTCGCACCAAACACAGTTTACAAAACTTTTGAAGCTCATTCTAAAGTTAAAATAACTTTATTGTGTAAATTACAACGACGATCACATTCATTTAAGGAAAGTATAAAGTTACATGGAAAACGTTCACACTAAATGGAGTAATTTTTTATAAAAAAAATATTTCAAATACAGTTGTAATCTTCTAATATCGTGTGTAAAGGAAAACATATTTTCAATCTCTTGACTTGGTGAAATTATCCGTATGACTTACCTAAAATTGTGTAAATTCCTGCCAAGACTAGAAGAACTGTAATTGAGAGATACATGTTCCACCCCAACGCCAGCTGAATGTACAGGGACCCAGAAAATATGCTTACCTAAATTGACAACATAAATATTGAGGCAGCATTTTAAAACATAAGTTTCCCGTAACATGCAGATTAGTAAATTATGGATATAAAGTCAACACGAAAAACATTTTACTTGTTATTATGTTTGCTATTTAGTTGTTATCGTCATCATTATTGGTATCATTTTTGTCATCGTCATGATTGTTGCTATTAACGTTATTATTATTATTATTATTATTATTATCATCATCATCATTATTATTATTATCATTATTATTATTATTATTATTATAATCATCATCATCATCATCATCATCATTATTATTATTATTATTATTATTATTATTATTATTATTATTATTATTATAGTACTTTACTTACCGCTAGTTTTGTAACAATGTACATCACCAGAGAAAAAATACTTAGGTAGAGTCTGATTCTTTTCCCACCAAATCTCTTCCCCATATATTCTGGTAGTGTGAACACCTGTAGTTATCAACATATATTGAACCTTTTAACAGTGATATACTGTACATTGCATCTACCTGTATTAATGTGTGGAGAAATACATTAAAAATAGGTTAACGTATCTAAGCATGATGATATTGTATGATGACTTAAAGATTCATCTGCTTCTCCCAAACAGTGGTTGTTTCTAACTTTTAGGAAAGATTAATGTTGCAAAATGTTCCAAATAAAATTATGCAAACACATATTTTGTCCACAGCTCATAATGTGTAAACAATTCACCACATGCCACGCGTTTGTGATTTAAAGTAGCATTTACTGAAAATTAAAATTGCTAAGAAATTATGCCATTTGTATAAACTTTAGGTTGTGCCGATAACGGCACTCATATTGAAATATTATAATATAATAGCGTAGCATTTTTTTCATAACCAAACTGAGTTAATGAATTCCTTATTCCTTCTTGCTTTGCAGTTTTGTTTTTTACTTTGAAACAAAATGGCGTCAGGGATTTTCGTTATTTAACATTTTCAAATATATTTTTTGTTCCTATCGACAAGGTTAAATTCTATCGACAAGGTTAAATGCTATCGACACAGTTAAATGCTATCGACACAGTTAAATGCTATCGACAAGGTTAAATGTTGTCGACAAGGTTAAATCCTATCGACAAGGTTAAATCCTATAGACACGGTTAAATGTTATTGACAAGGTTAAATCCTATCGACAAGGTTAAATGTTCGCTATAATTAAACAACGCTCGTCTATGAAAGCTGATCTCATCACATGGAAATACTTAGTCTATGAAAGCTGATCTCACCACATGGAAATACTTACTCCTGACGATATGTAAACTGGTAGAAAAAACCATCCTAGAGAGAACACGAGCAAGGCTGGCTAGAAAGAACAAACAGAAGAAAAAAATAATGTTGTTTATCTCTGTCTCTAATTCTGGGAAGGTTTTATCCCGAAATGTATATTTCTATAGGTTTGTTTTTGTTTGATTATTTTTATGTACATAGATTCTAAGTGAGAGACACGTATGGTTATCGTAACTATTGTCATCATCATCGTTTTTCTTTTAATATGTACGCTCTGTATGAAGGGGCAGGTCGATATGATGACGATGGTCAGTGCTTTCTTTTTCTGGATCTGCTTCTGGCATATCTCACTAGATGAAAAGAAAACACAAAACTAATGAAATATTTGGCTAATTTCACGTGAAACTTGGCCATATGGAATCAGTATAGATGTCACCACATGCGTCGCAGGTTGTCGTGATTCTGTTCCATTATATGATTTAAGTAATTCGCAAATATTTAAAACATAGGATACAAAGTAAATACAGTTAAACCATAGTTCATGTTTTGTTTTGTTTTTAGTTGAAAAGAAGTTTTAAAAGCTTTGCATAAAAACATAAGTTTATTTTACCAGCCATTCATATAGTATTATTGCTATTCCACTGGCGGCCCCTGTACCGGCAAGTCCAACAAAATGTTCAGCTCCAATGTTACTGGAATAAAGAGAGGCCCCTACCTGCAAATATATAAGATTGGTTTCCTATTTGGTTTTGAAATGAAGATTGGTTTCCTATTTGGTTTTGAAATGAATGAATGAATGAATGAATGAATGAATGAAAGATCAGCTAACGAAGGAGATGTCAAATCCGGTGAAGACACACTTACTTGACATTTAACATGTTTATATCAAAGTATAAAGTTCTTATAACGATACAATTCGGCATTATGATTTTACTTGATGTGGCCGATTAGTACTCTGAAATGCAAATAATGGACGGCAAAAACTCCCATCAATCGAATATGAGAGACGCAAATTATAGGATGGCAAAAAACCCATCAATCGAATATGTGAGACGCAAATCATATGACCGCAAAGCTCACATCCATTGCATATGCGAGACGCAAATCATAGGACGGAAGAACTGACATCAGCCAAATATGACCGGATCCTCTGTCAACGATAGTTTATGTATTCCTACTCACTGTTACTTAAAGGTTCCACTCCCTTTAATTTTTTAGTATTAGTATGCTGCTTTTCCGTGTACGCGTCTACGCTTTAAACAGTTTATGCTCGTTGGTTGTTTTTTTTTTTTCCTTTATAAGTTGGATTTGACTACGTTCTTTTACTATAAATTGTTGTCACTCTTTAAAGACTTCTTTTATTGTTCAATTATCTCACTAGGGATTTATGATTGTATTCATTTGTCATTTTATATTAATTTATCCTCGAAGCATTTCCTTGTTGGCACACAGATTATCAACGATATCTTGTATGCTTTGGCTATATTGTTAATATTGTAAATTGGTTCAATTCCATTGTTACACATATTCCATAAACCATTTGGATTTATATTCTTTAACAAACATTTTGCAGCTAAAGTCTTACTGCTGATTAACACATGCATATATATATATATATATATATATATATATATATATATATATATATATATATATATATATATATATATATATATATATATATATATATATATATATATATATATATAATTTGTTACATCGGGAGAATTTTAAAAAATAAAAATAAAATAAAAACAGCACTCCGCTCTCAGTGCCTGAATCGGATTTTAGCTGTTAGTAGTGACAGTTGGCCAGAACATTAATCCCAGCATTCTGGATATTTCATAGCAGAGACTATCAACAGGTACGGTTCTGTTGTTTATCTTCCAATGGCTAACTGAGCTTGTACCAGTTAATACTCTTGGATAAGACACAATTGTTAAATTAATTACAATCCTTTATCTCTAACCCTTATTAAAACAAGAGCAGAGTGGGAGAGTAGGCAGTTATATAGCTGGGGGTGGGGGTGGTAAATTTTAGCTTTTTTTCTACATAAAGTTGAAGGACCCTTACTTGGTGTTGTGTGCCCTTTGAACCCGAATGTAACAATTGTCATCAAAGTTTAAATCATTAAAATATACCATTTGACTTTTTATTTTATGTATTAGTTTTATTATATATATATATATATATATATATATATATATATATATATATATATATATATATATATATATATATATATATATATATATATATGTATGTATGTATGTATGTATAAGAATATTTAGAGTTATCCTTGTCTCGAAAAGATACGACCTAGCACTAGTCCTACAATGTAAGACATAGCACATGTTTTTTTGTTGTTTTTTTTTTGTTTTAGTGCTATGTCTTACAACCCAAATAACGTGCTTGTATAGCATGTTCCGATGTCGATTGACATTGGAACGAGTAATCAAAGTTTCAGGAATATCTCACACACTTGGCAGCCCATATCAACATTCTTCCACAAATTGATATGTAATTAATATACTTACTGTGCTGTTTTTATCCTGATGGAATCAAAATCTGACACAGGCAAATGGACGCATTTTCATGTTCCGTTAACATATATCTGAATTTGTTGAAATGCGACGGTAGTCATGGTATGCTGAAGTATGTTCAAGTAGGTTCATGTGGGGGATATGTTTCTTGAATGAAACGAAACGTTGCTTACAGTTCCGATAGGCATAATATATTTTGTATTTGTTTCGTTAAAGAATAATATTTCAACTTAACCCAATTTCGGCATTCACGGCTTTCATCGCTTTCCAGCACACTGAAATGTAGGACAACGAAGCGTTGAAACAGGTCCATTTCTTTTGTGAGAATTTGAATTTATTAGAGAAAAGACATCAGAGTAAGTAAAGTTTGACTAAAACATTATGACTTTACTTTGTTGAAAAGCGTCGTTAGTTTAGTTGCCAGTTGTTTGAGATATTCCTGAAAATTTAACTTTCATTACGATGTTAGTCGACATCAAAACACGCTAAACGCGCCGTTAGTTAGGCATTTAGACCCTGACGTACCGCTCCGGTAACCTAGTGGTCACAGCGTCCGCTTCGGATGCGGGAGGTGGTGGTTTCGATCCCGGGCGGAGTCATACCAAAGACTTACAAAAATGGTACTAACAGCTGCCTCGCTTGGCGCTCAGCATTAAGAGGTTAGTGTTAGGACTAGTCGGCCTAGTGCCAGGATAATGTGACTGGGTGGGACATCATGCTACATGTCTGCGGCATGATGTCCCAGAGCTAGACATCACTATAAACTGCCACACTCCAGAGATCGTAGCGATATGCCTGAAAAATTGTTAAAGCTTCGTTGAAACCCCAAATCACACACACACACACAGACACACACACACAGACCCTGAATCAGACAATATAAATATCAGCGTCGAAGTCTTACATGTAGGACTAGACCTACCCCATACCGCATCAATTTCCTAAATAACTGCACCGTTTACTTCATCTTTGAATTTTCCTGACATTATCTTGCTTACTAAAGATACATTGTGCTTTTCGTCTTTAGTTGGAAGTGTCGAAATGACCAATCATTTTCTTCTTGTCCTCATAATAATTACTTGCTTTAATCAGGGCCGTAGAGATTGATCACGAACCCTTGGGTAAGAAACAGCCCAGCCTTTCCTAGTTCTTGTTGAAACAAAAGTTTTCTTTTATAAAATTAAAAAGTGTTGTTCGGCCGGGGCCCCCTAACGGGCTCGGGGCCCGGAGATTTATCCCGGTTGCCCCCCTCCCCCCCCCCCATGTCGGCCCTTGCTTTAATATGTAATACAAGTAAAGACGTGTCTGTATACATCAGTTTCATATTATTGATGCGAACAGTCTATACTTTACAATAAGAATAGGAACATAAAAGAACTTGCCCAGTTCCATAGGTGTGTGTGTGTGTGTGTGTGTGTGTGTGTGTGTGTGTGTCTTCATGGCGCTATTTCCTTTCTAATAATCTCTTGAATAATTTTGAAGTTCTCAACTATTCTAGCAGCTGTTCTACTTCCTAACATTTACATAATTGGACTAAGTTCCGCAGCTTTGTTCATCCAGATGAAAAGGTCTTTCTTAAAGTCATTTGTTGCTTTTGTGTTAGATTAGTATTCAAAGTTATGTATATTTTATCCAAGGTTTTGAAAAGAATATTGTCCTGTTTTTGTGCTTGTTATTGTGTCTTTTTAGTTGCATACCCAATGATATTTAATACTTGAGTTTCATATATGGAACTGTGTAATTTGGCTTGTATAAAACGTGCACATCCACTGATTTTATTTTTGATAGCTCTTCTTCAATTAAGTTATTTCATTCCCACGGGAAATGTGCAAACTTTCATCTGACAATGGATAGGCCTTGAAGTATTCGTGTAACTCCCTCGATATTTCTAAACCAAGATCTTAAATAAATCCAATTTTGCAGCTATCAGTCATCTTTTGATAACCTCAAACTTCTATGGGCATTTAATAGGTTCATTTTTCGGTAGGCTGTCAATAGTATTCCCTGTGTTATCATAATGTCTACGTGCTTATTACCTTGTTCTGTCGATATTTATTTATGCTTCCTATATGCAATAGGTTAGCTATAAATGGTTGCAAAATGTTTAATCCCTATATAATCAGAATTTCTGGTTCTCTGACTTTTTACAAATTGAGATGTTCATCTTTTTTATTGTCATATTTTTTCTAATACATGTGCTCGCAAGATTATCATCCACCTCTCTCAAGATCTCAAAATTGTTTTATTTTAAAGTTATAATATATCACAATCCTTGTGGGTTTGTTGATATTACACAGAAATAATTATTCCTCGGACACTTATCCAAACAATAACTATATTAGACTAAGTTGTAGTCGCTAGGACGATCCACGCGTCTTTTACGCGCATTCAAAACTAATTGCAATCGCATAACGAAGCGTTTGTCAAGCTTTATCTTTCCACGTTTGTACATAATCCATCCGGAAAGGTCGATAAATATACCAACAATTACGTGAGCTTTCAACATGCCTAACCAAATATATTTTATGCCGTATATATGTCAACCTGTACATTTTCCTGTTCCTTGTTAAACCTTGCTAATGACTACATCAAATATATCATCACCTTCTATGCCATGACTTCGCCATGTCGAGCCTCTTTCTTCACCCCGACAATGTTTACGACAATATTATTATTAGTATCTAAACTTCGGTCTCTAGCATCAACCTTAAAGTAAAAGTCCTCATTTTCAAATCTCATTTCTTTTCTCTCTCCTAGTTTTCCCATGTTTGAATAATAGAACCTTTATCTCAGAGGAAGCTTTTAAATTTGTTCTTTTTGGTTGCCATAGTAACCAATATTACATTATTCTTTCTCTGATTTTCACGAAACATGATGCATACACCTGGCAAGCGTCATGGGAAAGAATTATATATTTTGATTTTGCAATCAAAGATATTGCTGATCACTTCTACTTTGTTTTCCAACATTTTTTTTAAAAAAAAAAACACATATAAAACTATGTTTGCCTTCTGTCCGACGGTTGTATTTCGAAATATTATGCGTGTACTTTGTTTGAATCATTAGTATGTTTGCATGGAATTTGTTTATTCCCATGATGTGTATTACCACGATTTGTTTAACTTAGCCAAGTTAAACTTAATTTAAAAATATACAGAGAATTTCGTCAACTTCGTTCTTGTAAGACTAACGTTGCTTTCCTTTAAACGTTCAACAATTTCACAATGATTATCGTACATTTTTAGCACTTCATACACTAATCTGTATTTCCTTTCGCACGTGACCTGACGTGTATTGGGGGATCTAATGATATTCCATGTATTTGTGTATCCTCTGCTAAGCTGTTTCTGAGTACACAGCATCACTTAAAGTGAGTACGAAAGGTACGTCAAGTGGTGCATGATTTTTTTTTTTTTTTAACAATGGAAACATTAATTGTGTAGGCATAAAATATTAAAACGTTTCGTTTTCCAAGATATTTTTCACAATGGAAAATATTGATTTCAACGACACATTAGAGGATATTGATTTAATGGGCACGAAGACCACATGTTCAATTTGTAACTGAATTTTTTTTCGCTCTTGGTGTTCTAACATTTCTTTACCACTCAGCTTCACTGATATTTACGCAGTTTACATTCTAGATATCTATCATTTCTTATCTCCAATTTGCTTGCTAATTTCACAGATTACACTTTTGACAATGCAACCAAGAATCATCTTGACAATGCAACCAAGAATTATCTTCGTTTCCTCAACCGGATATGCGTATACTATAATGCTATATATACATATGAAGGCTAAAATGTTTCGAACAAAGTTTTTTGTAACTCTTCTTATCATCATTTTGTTAGTTCCATTTAGTGACATTCATTTACCTATTTTAAGTAACTATTAGTAACAGATAATTATTTCCTTGTACTTACTAATTGTGATAACTATTTATTTTCAGAGACTAATGGTTTGTGACTAGTACTAACTTTCAGTTACTTAACTTTTTCCCAACCTAAATGGATAACATGTCTAAACTAAACAGCGCCCAAGGGAAAAGCGGATCTTCCATTATTTATTAAAAGCAAACATGATAACGAGATAGAAAAATTCAACGCACTAAAATCTTTGATGCCGATGCAAAATGCACCGGATTCGCAGCTTTGGGAAAAGAAAAGAACAACGATAATTACACAGCTATAAATGTCAGAAATAAAATATGTAAATCTTGATTTGAAAACGTGGTAAAAAGCCTTGCGAAATCAGACAGAAAATTAACAACGGACGATGCGTTCAGTGTCCAAACAAATATATTTAGCCAACTGATAGAAATTAATTTGTTTATTTAAGAAGCTAGAAAACTAAAAGAATGTATGAATATATTAATTATGGTTTAAGAGATCGATGATAAAATAAGGGAATAAATAGTTATTGACCTCGAACAAATTGGCATCACGAGCGTAAAGTGAACAGGGTACACACTGATAGTATTTGGGTCACTGACGAAGTCTAATTTCCTGTTATCTGTTGGTATCAATTGTATCATATAAAAAATTTAAGGTATGGAGAAAAACACAGAGTATGTGTGTTACACCGAAAGTGCGCCTCGTCACTAGAGGAGGCCACGAAGCGAATCGGTAGAATATTGTGTTCAAAAGAAATGTGCATAATTATATCCCATCGCTGAAATGTTGTAAATAGAGGTATTGCTTATAAGATAGTATGTGCTTTAATACATGTCTGAGCATACAAAATTATTTACCTCGAGTTTTTAGAAGCTATTAATAGTAACATGATCTTGTTTCAATTATAAAAAAAAAAAAAACTATTCGATTACAAGACAGGTCAACCGCCAAATATGCTACTTGGGGAGGGTATTAAATTGATTGTATTCATTGCTGTATCAGATATCATTATTAATTGTACACGGTCTGACACGAATAAAATAGCTTACATGAGTTATATCTCAGTGCGTATTCAACACATTTTGTTAATGCAGCCTTTCTTGCAAGATTGGCAACGTTTAAAGTCAACAATGTATTGTAATTCCTTCTAAATTTTAGTTTTTATTATGTTGCATATTTTATGACCAAACTTGTGTAGATGACGTATGCTGCTCATTGAAACAAATGTAGTGGAACTATCTGTTATAAGTAACTTTTGTCCATGACTGTAGATTATACTTTAACTTTTGTCCGTGATTGTAAGTTGTAAAAAAGATTTTGGCATATATATTAAAGTTCAAAATATTCTAGAAGCAAACTTATTTGCAATTTTATGAAATTTCCAATTATAAATAACCACGTTCCAGAATATTCTGTTGCGTCATAGGTCAGGTAAGAGTATGTATAAAAATAGAGGGTTTTTTTTATGTATTAAAAAGTCTTAATTCCTGTTTTATATCATTGTCTGGGAATCTATGATCAGAGTTTGCAGTTAAGTTCATATTAATTTGGAATGAATTATTTAAATCGTATCTAAAGTACGTACTGAATTATCACATTATTTCTGATTATTAAGAACTCATTAAAAGCCATTTAAAGACATTCTGAATTATATCATTATATACATCAGGACATTCGAGACTATCGGAATTCATTCGGAACCAACTATACTTTTGGAATTGTGATATAACATTTAGGATTATTTGGAACTTAAATCACACTATCCCTAAGTGTCTTTTCGAATTTTCATCCTGTATTCTAGGGAAATACATTATTTGTTGAACTTTACTCAAACTTGCTGGTCTCGCTTCTTTTCTGTTACATATTTCAAGACCATGGAGCCATAACACATATTTTACAATTTGTACTCTATATTGCTTAAATTATCAAGTAACCAGACAAGACATTATTATGCCGGTACGACTCTAGGTCTTAAACTATGTAACAGAAAATAGTAAATCGACCAGTTTCAGTAAAAATCAAGAAATAATTTATTTCTCTACGGTAGAAAGTGAAAATTTAAGAAACACTTACAGTATTGTGAATTAAATCCCAAGCAGTCCTACATGCCCTGTCAAAAGTCAAAAGTATAGAATGTTCCGAATGAATTAGAATAGTCTTGAATGTCCTGATATACCAACGATTCAATCCTGAATGTTTTTGAATGCATTCACTAAAATCCCAAAATAATATCTTAATCTCGTCAATGACTACTTTCTAAATCAAATGAATGGTTTAAATAAATAATTCGTCAAGAATTATATCTGAACACATCTATAAACGATTCCATAGACTGATCTTAAAACATGAATTAATAATTTGTTTACCAAACCTCTATTTATTCATATTTCACTTGACCAATGAAGCACTAGTATTTAAAATTCCACTAACTCGTAAGCAAGGTTAAGTCTTGAACTCAGATTCTAATAATTTTAGCTGACAACCAACTGGCAAATCTAAAACTGTTAATCCGCTTTTTAAGTAACTGCATATCTTTATTAGATTATGGATACTACATTTTTCAAGGCATCGGTGAACTTTAGACTCTTGTGAAACATACGGCATATGTATTTATGCTCAGCTACAACATCAATATAGGATTTTTACGTTAAATTTGTATGTGTGATAGCTTGTTTAAAACCAAATACAATACAAGTATTCACTAAACATATTGAGAGTACAATGCATATTAGCAGGATTATCATCAGCCTATAAAAGCAACAAAACATTGAAAATATTTACAAAGTCAGTTAGTTTATAGCGTACAGTGCTACCTCTACATCCATTTACTGGCCAAAATGATTCTGGGTCATTTAGGAATAAGAAAAACTATGATGGAGATAGATTTTCCCCTTGTATTACACCTTTTCACAACAGAAACAAAAAAAAAAACAAAAAAAACGGAGTATTGATTATTTACTCAGACGCATAATTTGATATCACTGTAAACACTCAGTATAACATTGAAACAATTTCCCACGGTGCCTACAGAATACAGTATATGCCATAATCCAACTCTCCATACATTATCAATGGCACTTACAATACCAACAAGGTACAACAAAGTTTCTTTTTGTAAAGTCTAATAAATTCAGGCTGTACGAAAGAAAGATATTGTCTATTGTTAAATAACCATTCCTGAATTCAGCTTGAGTCAGAGATCTTAAGAAATTTATACAAGTTTAAATTTAATATAACTGTAAAGACTTTTCCGAAACAGCAAACTACAGTAATAAGTCTATAATTTGGCATATCGGTTTTGTCACCTACATTTTTGATAAATTATCACTTTTAGTCCAGCCATACGGTACGAAGCCAGTATTCAAGACAATATTAAAATGCTTTACATACAGTACTAATATTCCAGCAATTACTTTATTATTTTTAAGATTGTTAACAACTTTTTAAGCATTTATTGGGTCATTCAAGAAAAGAGTTAATGACATCCGCCACTTGTACCGTTTCTGGAATTACTCAGTCGCCGCTCTCTGTGTCCACTAAATTAATTTCTTTAATATATTCACAACATTCTTGCAAAGCGAAATGTTTTGAACGGGTCTTTTCATGTCGACATTATCTATCATATTCCATTATCTCTTTGGATCTTTTGACTGAAAAGCGCATATTTTTATTTGCAGTGATTTTAAAAAAGAGAGAGCAATGCTTTGCAAAAGTGTTTTTTTTATACTGTGTGCTAGTTTTTAGTGTCATAACTTTACTCCCTGCAAATTTTTCTTTTAATTTTGTTTACTTTCCAATACAAGTGATAATGTTTTCTGGCTTTCATATACGCATTGCCAAATTACGGCTTAGAGTCACCTGTCTCCTTGCGTACATTTGAAGTTCTTTGTGACACAATGTCAGTTCCTCAGAACTAATAAAAATGTTACTTATGTCGTTGATGATTCAGTTACATCGTCTCAAGTCATATTAACGTTACTGATAATTTCCTGCAATTATCAATTTATATAATTCAGATTATGAACATTCATATTCGCCAGGAATTCATTTATTCTTCTCGTATCCCACGATCATCTAGTTCTATTTTTCTGTGATGGAATCAGTAACTGATTAATTCTAATCTGATATGTTAAAACACAGTGAGTGCCTGAAAACAAGCAATTACAATCTTGACCTTTAAATATTTTTAACAATTGGAAGCCACTTAAATGTGATAACAATTGGAAGCTACTTAAATATGTTAACACCTGGAAGCCACTAAAACGTGTTGGGGCCCCGAGTGGCCGAGTGGTCTAAAGCGCTCTCCTTACGGATCACTGCCATCTCACCTCTGTCTGCGTGGGTTCGAGTCTAGGATTCGGCCAATGTGGATATGTGAGAAAGCTTGCCAGTAGCTTCTCGTGGGTCGGTGGTTCTTCCCGGTGTTTTCCCGGGTTCTTCCTCCACCATTAATACTGGCCGTCATGTATAGCCTATCGTGTGCTGAAAAATGGCGTTAAACCCCACAACATCAACATCAACATCAACTAAAACGTGTTACCAACTGGAAACCACTTAAACGTGTTAACAATTGGAAGCCATTTAAATGTGTTAACAATTGGAAGCCACTTAAACATGTTAACAATTGGAAGCCACTTAAATGTATTAACAATTGGAAGCCACTTAAACGTGATAATAATTGGAAGCTGTCACAGAATTAGGCAAAGAAATAACTTGGTTTTATCTTAAAACTATTCGACTATTTCTCATTGTACATGCGTACAACGTTATCTAGGGTGAATGTGTTTTTCCCGGTAAGCGACTGTAGTAACATGTACCTAGCCACAGAGATTACTTGTGACGAGGTAACATGACTAACATGATATGCACGGGTATTCTACCCTGACTTGTACTCAGTCTCCTATGGATTTAAGTAAGACCAATTTCTAAAACCACACTGGATCACGTCAAGGAGTATACACTCTCCACTGTTCTCCAGCCATAGGGGTAAGTGTTAAATTTACATTTTCATTTGATATGCGAAGCTTATTCGGTTTGTAATGTCTTATCGCGTAATAATGCATTTATTACAACGCAGATTTAAAGTATTATCATATATCTAGAGATTATACAGAACCTATTATTATGTCCAATTTGGTTTTATTGTAGCTGACTGTGTTTGTAGCTGACTGTGTTTGTAGCTGATTCTGACTGTTATTGTAGCTGATTGTGACTGTCGCTGTGATTATGTCTATGAAGTTCGATTGTCAATGTGACTGTGAATATGACTAGAGCGGTCTGAAGCTGTCCGAAGCCGTCTAAAATTGCTTAGAGCTATCTGGAGTTTCCAGAACATTTAATGCTACGTGCTGTCGATACGTATGTATGTACGTATGTCTGTGCCACGGACGTAGACGTAGCAAAATTGAAAAAGGTGCTGTATGCTGTCTGTACGTGTAACGTATGACTGTACTCGTGGTGGATTCATAAAGGGTGCGAGCGGTCGATAAGAGTGTGGACCAACCCAAGGAATCGTGCGACTGTACAAGGGGTCTAGAAGCATACGTTTGGATCAATTGTTGTTCCATTGCATTTTTTATATCCATAAGATTATTTTGAATCTTCGTTATGTTCATAAGATTATTTTGAATCTTAGTTGTGTTCTTAAGATTATTTTGAATCTTAGTTGTGTTCTTAAGATTATTTTGAATCTTAATAATTCATATTCGAGATTATGTGAATCTCTTATTGTGTAAAATACTGTTTGAAGCGTATGTGCAGTCCATGAGGTTTCTTGGATCTGTACTTCATTTTGATTTAATATTTTTGATTTATTTTCGATGTATGAATGTTGTGTAGAGTGATTTGAGTAAATCGTATGTTGAGAGCTTGAGAGATTAATTGTATTTTTACATCATATATTTATCTTTATTAATTCATTCATAAATTTCCATCTTTCTCACACTGTGTTTGTCTTATTCATTTAGTCCAAAGACCCACTCGGTGTCTTTCTGCGACAGAAGCCACTTAAATGTGTTAACAGTTGGAAGCCACTTAAACGTGTTAACAATTGGAAGCCACTTAAACGTGTTAACAATTGGAAGCCACTTAAATGTGTTAACCATTGGAAGCCACTTAAAAGTATTAACATTTGGAAGCCATTTAAACGTTAACAATTGGAAGCCACTTAAATGTGTTAACAATTGGAAGCCACTTAAAGTCGTTACTAGAAAATCAATTAGGCCCTTGTCACCGGATGTGAATTTTCCAGCTCCCCTGTCTACATCCACCCTTCCGTTACACATATAAATATTCTTATTTTTATAAAATTCGATAAATACATACCATACCTATTTCTGTTTATGTTATGTAAGTATCGAACCTGGGGCATAACGTATGTATTTGTCTCGACGCTCAATCCCCTCTACGTAATTCATTGTATGATTATCGAGACTGAATATTTCAGCTTGGTTCGTAATAAGAAAATAAGTACAAATATCTGATAATTCCTGGTATTAATGTCAACAAAGCGAAAAATATTACTCTAGTCATTAGAAAAATGTAAATTTCAGTAAATTTATAATTTGAGCTACACTCCAAGCCTTCCAGTTCCAAACACCCCGGAAATTACCCAGCTCCTGTCTTGCCCCACGCTGAACTGGCTAAGATCAGATGCGTAGTTTACTGATTTACGTTTTGCTAATGACTAGAGTAATATTTTTCGCGTTGTTGACTTTAATTCGAATGGCAATTTCTTTTATACTGTTGACTGAAGACGTATATCCATCTAACAACTGCAGAATTTGGGTGGGGATGGGATCTCGTAAAATTCCGAGGCGCTCTAAACAGTCAGTAATTTGATATCAGTAGTTGCATTAGTAGCAGTGGCAACAGCAGCAATGACAGTAGTAGTCTATATTATTGTTGGAATTGTTTTTGTACTTGTTGTCGCAATTGTTCTTTTCCGGAACATGTTTAGAGGACAATTTCTTGAAGGAAAATAGCATCTCATCCATGCCTCTTATATTTACATAGTAAGAAAATAGCATCTCATCCATGGCTCTTATATTTACAACGTAAGAAAATTACATCTCATCCATGGCTATTATATTTACATAGTAAGAAAATAGCATCTCATCTATGGCTCTTATATTTACATAGTAAGAAAATTACATCTCATCCATGACTCTTATATTTACATAGTAAGAAAATAGCATCTCATCTATGGCTCTAATATTTACATAGTAAGAAAATAGCATCTCATCTATGGCTCTTATATTTACATAGTAAGAAAATTACATCTCATCCATGACTCTTATATTTACATAGTAAGAAAATAGCATCTCATCTATGGCTCTAATATTTACATAGTAAGAAAATAACATCTCATCTGTGGCTCTTATATTTACATAGTAAGAAAATAGCATCTCATCCGTGGCTCTTATATTTACACAGTAATAAAATAGCATTTCATCCATGACTCTTATATTTACATAGTAAGAAAATAGCATTTCATCCATGACTCTTATATTTACATAGTAAGAAAATAGCGTCTCATCCATGACTCTTATATTTACATAGTAAGAAAATAGCATCTCATCCGTGCCTATTATATTTACATGGTAAGAAAATAGCATCAATTTGATCAATACAGAAATCAAAAGTTTGATCAATACAGAAATCCATAATTTGATCAATACAGAAATCCATAATTTGATCAATACAGAAATCAATAGTTTAATCAACAATGGCAAGCAGTAATGTTTATCTTCAAATTTTACCTATATGGAATTCATGTAAAGAAAAGATCTGAATTATTATTTCATTTATATTTTAAAAATATAATTTCTCCAGCATTAAGCAATTATGTATACATCAGGTAAATTAAACACTTTAAACTTTTTAATAATAGTTGAGCTCTCTGACATTTTAAAGATTTAAACAACAACAAAAACATTTAGATGTATTGATTTTAATGGACATGGACACGTTTTATACTAATCATTCTGTCGTTGTTTTAAGGAGGGGGATATCACTGTATTGACTCATAATGAACACGTCCTTGTTAATTCACGTAATAAGGAACCGTGTACTGTTATTCTTTTATCCTACATCCCATAATAAATTTTCTGTTCCTGTTTATGCTTTTTAGTTGCAAAAAGTCAGTCATGACTAGGACCAAGGGTATTTTGAAGAACAGGGTGTTACAAAGGGAACTCAATAACCTTGTAACCCGCAGCACAGCCTTGAGGACTTTGCCTTGCGGACTTTGCCTTGAGGACTTTGCCTTGCGGACTTTGCCTTTAAAGTGGCAATTAAGATATTTAAATTCAAATGATTATTTAGTTTTTGTGTTAAAATATGATATAGCTTAAGAAAATAAGACAGACTTTTGTGCAAGTGCATATACTTTTTTTTATACTTCATTGATTTAATCTCACTTTTAGGACGATAACGCGCTTTACCTGTCTCTGCCGTGCGCTTAATCCGATACGATAAAATGTTCCTGCGGATAACATCGCATTAGTATAATTATTAACAACTGTTTGTAAAAGTACATTCCAATGCAACATAGAACGTGTGCACATCCGGGAGCAGGACAGATACAAATGGAGTTTATTATTTGTGTGTATTTGCACTGTTTATAAACCAAAGTATTTTAGGGAGTTTATTATTTGTGTGTATTTACACTGTTTATAAACCAAAGTATTTATTTGTTCGCGCAAAATTTGTTAATTTATAGATAATATCTTTGAAAAATATCCATGATTGATATGCACGATGTATTTGGGTTTTATTACAATATTTGTTGCGTGATAATTGTTAAACAAAATGCGTATAGAGACATAAGTTAGAGTTTTTAATTTAGCTTTGTACAAATATATTTATATATTTTTGGTGTGTGTGTGTGTGTGTGTGTGTGTGTGTGTGTGTGAACGTTTCAACTTCAATTAATTTTACATGAATAGAGATGTCTTCCTATTTAAATTCTGCACCTAAACTGATTAACTGTTATAACTAAGGAACCAGTCTTCATTGTTGGGGGAATGCAAAAGTGTACATTATATTAGGTCAGGTTTTTTAACTCTTGTATAGCTTTTGGTTCGATTCTTGATTACAACTGCTCTTTCAGAACTAGAACTACACTTTTATATATTCTGAAAGAAGCATATTAAATAGACAAGCAAAATGAAAATACTTATAAGCACTTCATCACAATAAGAAGCATCATCTAATGAAGTCAGATTTACTATATATAGTTTTATGAAAACTATATGAATATATGTGTGACTTTAAATTAACCGTGGTACATGATTGGGTATTTCTTGGAAGCACAAACCAATCTAAAGCAATATAGAACTGACGCACCCCACTCCCTACTACCTCAGGGATGTGTCTACGTCAGTGGTGCAAGTAGATTTTAACTCTTGATGGTACGGTACTGACCCCCTCCCCCCCCCCCCCCCCCCCGACCCCGTCTTTCCGGTACGGCCGTACCGGCAATAAATGTCTTACTGGTACGGCATATCTGACCATGCTGATACGTTCAACCCTCGGTCTACACTGATAATGTGAGCAGATCTTACCGGTAGCCAGACAAGGGAGCTTCCCGCCAGAAAATAGCTTTTGACATTCCCTCGGTTTGCCCGGCACACTGACTGAAAAGGAATGAAAACATATTTTTAATTGCATGCAACCAACTGGACATCATCAAATAAATACATGTACATTTGAGTTTATTTATATAAATTGATTGTGGCATATTTGATATTGTAATAAATAAAATCTATTAAAAGTATGTACAGTCATCATATTGGATCACGCACACACAAATATATATATTACTGTGTTCCCTTTAACACCGTGAAATAAGCAGCATAGCTCGAAACTCATTTAATGTTCACCCAAGCTAGAGCCCAAGGCGACTGACAGTACACAGAACAGACTGAAAATTTTTTTTTTTTTTTTTTTACATCAGGGCGATCATTTATCAAAACTACAGAATGGAGACAAAGTGGGGGTTGACCTATGGGGTCAGCCTGACCAGTTAGGGTCAGATGTGTGAACTATGTAGAATTTGTTTCTAACATTTCCGTATGTGACTGTTTAACGCCCTTTAAACTAAAATTATCATATACACCAATGCCTCTTGTTTTAATGATAATCATTATTTAGACAGTAACTTGGAGGGAAATGTTAAGAATTAATATGGCGGCAACAGCTTTCACCTTAAGAGAAAACTTTATAGTTTTCGAACAAGATTGAAGAGTCATTATTTGGCTGTATTGTATACAGTTCTAAATATTATTTCATGGAATTTAAACGTTCTAGCATCGCCCTGGCATCTATAGTTCTATCAGCTAGTATACTGTGCAAGTATTCAATGACTTGGTAAATATTTCTATATTCCAGATACAACAATGTGTGCAACGTCCAAAATAAACACTAAAAATCAACTTAGAATCAAACTGATCCGCAATACGAAATGAATGAATTTACTCCGATCTTCCACTGATATAAATTAAAATGATTATATAATATAAAGATCTAAACACGAAATACACTAGTATGCAAACATTAACTGTCATAATTATTCTTATCTTTAAATATCAAAATCTTTCCTTTTCTCTCATTCCCTTGCGCTTCAGGTCTTCTTTCGTGGCTGCCTTCTAGGAAAGACCATCATCAAAGCTGAATCCAGTTTTAGAGTTCAATCAATTAGAGTAATTCAACAACAACAATAACAACTAAAATAAGCAAACAAATGAGTTGAGTTAACATGGATGTCTGTGATGGAGAGATGTTCTAAAAACATCCCATCCTATCCATTTTCTTTAACTATAACTCAAACTTTTGTTTGCTTGTTGTTGTTGTTGTTTAAATAATACATGTATCATGTATTTATATTAAAACGGTTAAATTTATAATATGCATCCTGTTCTTTCATAATTAATTTATATCAATGATGTTGTCTGTCAGGTAGTTGATTAATTTATCATTAATTATTTTTATGTTAAAATAAGAATCATGCCTGTTAAATTTCAAGTGAACAGTCTTTCTGTAATCGTTATTCTAAAATTATCTCTCAGGCAACCAGGCCCGGCCCTAAGGCAAGGCGAACGAGGCAACTGCATTAGGCCCCCGCGTTAACTCTCAATGCAATTTTTTTGCTTGGGACCCCGCGCTCACCGCTTGCAGCTCTGGGCCCCGCACATCCTAGGGCCGGGCCTGCAGACAACAACAATCTGAATACTCTCTCCTATGCGTTTAATTTAGTTTCAAGGCAATTTCTATCTTAAACATTATTGCCATATTTTCTCAAATATCTTTGTATTATTTGCGAAAGAGGCGATTAATTAGCTGCAATTTTCAATCAGAATTACACGTGTTTAAATATCCTATATAAATGTAAACCTTACTAAAAACGTTTACGCTTTATTCTCGTTCTTAGCAGGCCACCAGTTAAAAAACAACATGATTGTTTTTCGTCTTATTTCAATACAGTTTACTAGATAATGATGTTCGTAGTAATGGTTCACTGGGCATGAAATGCGGTCAACGAAGAATCAACCTACTGTTTTACTACATGTACTTATATTTTTAGTCCTTCGTGTATCTCATATAAACTGATAGGCATCGCGTGGGGTCATTCAGGAACTTGTCCACTTATCGTACGTTGTCAAACTCTTGAGTATTGTTAATCACAGGGGAAAACCCAATCAGTTTGCTGCTATGTATCATAACATCAGAGTATGTTTATCAAAACGGAAGAGTCCAAGAAATTACAACAGATCGTTGAGCGTGCTTGTCATAAAAATTATTTTCAACCATCTTAATAATCATCTAATATTTTTATTTGTATTTTTGTTGGAGATAACTATGTGTATGTATATGTTAATTCAATAGGAAGTCAGTAATATTTTATTCACAAATAAAGCATGAATATATTACCGACTTCCTGTTGAATTAAACAAACAATTATATATACGAACCGAATGAATATGTTCACATATCATATTTATTAAACATATCATACCATATGATATAAATTCTTTGTACACTATGTATGCAATAGGAACATAATACTTCTATCTTTTTCTACTTATTAAATATTCATGGAAAACACAATTCAACATTTTAGTTCCAATGAAAGGTATTGTATTTATTGTATTGCATTGCACTGTATTTATTGTGTTGTATTATATTGTATTGTATTGTATTGTATTGTGATATTGTATTGTATTGTATTGCATTGTATTATTGTATTGTATTGAATTGTATTGCACTGCATTGTATTGTATTGTATTGTATTGCATTATTGTATTGTATTGAATTGTATTGCACTGCATTGTATTGTATTGCATTGCATTATATTGTATTGTATTGTATTGTATTGTATTGTATTGTATTGTATTGTATTGTATTGTATTGTATTGTATTGTATTGTATTGCATTGCATTGTATTGCATTACATTAGACTGTATTGTATTGTATTGTATTATATTGCCAAGAAGCGTCTTATTTAAATTTTAGAAGGTTAGCTAGTGTTATACTTTCTATTCCTCATATTGTTGGCTCAGATCTACGGAGTAGCTGTACACTATATTACACAACTCCAGGCGTCAAATGTCAACCATTCTTCTTTTCCCAGCAACATTTTTGGAGTGTATTTTATAGATCATACCACCATGGGAGGTGGCCGAGGGAGTTGATATTATGCATATATGATCAAGTCTTTTGCGTTTAGCTCAGGTCTTATTGCACGCTATAGATACTGTTACACAATTTCATCACAAATATAGGTCACATTGACCTACATTTCCCGTTCCACTGAGTAATTTTTTTGACTGGTTTATTTCCCAAGACACCATGGAACTATATGTTTTATATATCTCTGTTAGAACCACATCATTATAATAAAGGACAGTCACTGTGACATTCATTTCACATTTTACTGTGTTTACGTTTGCCTTTAGCTCATGGCCAACTTGTTTTTCACCCTGCATAAATACTGCTTTACTTAAATTAGTGATCGTTGGTGAGGGGTTGCATCCTAATGAGTGTTACATCCTTTTCAGAGACGTAGGTCATTGTAAATTACATTTCATACTTCACTGACAAGGTTAAATTGTGTTTTAAGTTTATTCCTCGGGCTCTGTGCGTTATATAATAAACTAGATTACAAAAAAGGTAAATATGACTAATATTTCACATTTTACTAGCATAGTTTAAATTGTTGCACGTAGTTCATGACCACATATGTTTTTCGCTCGCTCTATTCATACTATCCTTTAGAGAATCCTGAAACTAAGGAATGCAACTTTATGAGTATTACATCCTCCTTTCAACCGTGGCGATATACTGTACACTCCGCTGCTCTGGCGTGTCATATCTGATGTTCATTTCTCAACAACTGTTCATGCTTCAGTCGAAAAACTGTTGTTAATACGCATATCTGCTAAAACCGCACTTTTACCACAAAAGTAGCTCATAGTGACCGATATTTCATATTTTACTGGCTTTGCATTTACGTCATGACCACACGAATGTTTGACATATTACATGCAAAATATTCTACCTAGAATCACGAAATTTGGTGAAATGCATCTTGACAAGTTTTACATCCTTACGCTAAAGAGGTCCCACTATCTTATATGTCTTGCTCAGTGACTTTCTAATCTGGGCGGGTATTCGTTGTTTTCACGTGACGTTATCAAACGTGTGCGTTTCCATGTCCGCCATCTTGATTCCGTAGCCACTCAAACCGGTACCTAACAACAGTGTTCTCAGGAAATTATTAAGGCATGTCTCATTTTGTGCGTAAGGATATCCTAATACATCACATTCTGATAAGCATGTCAACCACACGAGACCGAATTCGTTAAGTTTCGCTTTTTTCTTGAAAGAAAACATTGAAATGTCAACGATCTTTAGTATTCTTTCATAAACAAATAGTTCTTTCAATAAATAACTGCGTAATAATGGATACAAGTAGAATGATTTTTAAATTTCATGGGTTGAAATTGATCATTTAGTTATTGTTCAAGCTAGAAAGTCAGTCATTAATATATAATTTCATATTTCTAAAAGCATTTTAAGAATGGTCATTTTTGACATTCGACACAGTCGTATTCCGTTAGACACACGTTTAATTTTAATACACACTGAAGATGTAACAACATCTTTGCACGATTCTCGCTTTCATTCAGTATCATCCTCCGTCCATCATCTCCACCACAAATACAATATTTGACCGTACTAATTAAGATTGGTTTGTCAAATGTCTTTGGCACAAGCACATGCTTTCACGAAAAGTACTTGAACGTAAAAGTCCTGGTATAACACACATGCTATGAAATTTGAATTCCGTAACTGATATTGTATCCTGAAGCTCTTTGTCAGGAAATACTCTTTCAAGATGGCAATCTTGGAGACAATATAATTTTTAAAAAATCGCAATATTGTATATGTCTATCAGAATTAATTGCATTTCTATTTGATATTAATATGCATGTTTGCGGTTCAACTTCACTATTCCATCTTCTATATAAGCCATGGAACATCCAACTTTATTTTGTCTTTTGGGGTAACTTAACTTTAAGTGTATTTTATGTATCATTTCGATGAACTAAATGTCCTTATCACATTTTTTTTATCTTGAATGTTTGTGATGTTGACAAATGTTTCGGGAAGCAAAATGGCATTTAACCCGTGACCGTTGATTATAAATTCGACGCTCATTAGAATGGTCTATCGAGGTTACACATTTTAAAATAAGCACTTGTGAATGCTGTTTCAAAACAAGATCCATTGTTTGGACATTTATAATGGAAATAGGTGAAAGTCTTTCTTTTTTAAATCGACCCCCCCCCCCCGTGTTGTGCCATGTCAACTTTCCACGCATTTTATTCAATATATTCCTACCACTTCTGTTGCATATTTCAACTGCCCCCCCCCCCATCAACGCATTTGTAAAGTTTGGTCAAAATTGTTCTAAGATGTCACTGCAGTTAAATTTTTGTGTAATTTTTACATTTGACCCCTCTCAAGGAACACAAGGGATTATTCCAAAAATTATACCCACTCACATTGGCTGTCACATGGGGAAACTACGTGCACTAAGCAGGTCTCCTCTGATGTCAGGTGCCAAAATGAACTAGATCGACATCTGTTGTCATACACCTTTGGCGCCATCACTTTAAAGTTAGCATGTCCTATTTTACTATATTGAGTAATTACGTACGTAAGAGTATCTCACGCCTTATTATCAGGTTTCATCCTGTTTTACTATATTGAGTAATTACGTACGTAAGAGTATCTTACACTTTATTATCAGGTTTCATCCTAGTTTACTATATTGAGTAATTACGTACGTGAGTATCTCACGCCTTATTATCAGGTTTCATCCTATTTTACTGTATTGAGTAATTGCGTACGTAAGCGTATCTCACACCTTATTATCAGGTTTCATCCTAGTTTACTATATTGAGTAATTACGTACGTAAGAGTATCTCACGCCTTATTATCCGGTTTCATCCTATTTTACTATATTTAGTAATTACGTACGTAAGAGTATCTCACACCTTATTATCTGGTTTCGTCCTATTTTACTATATTGAGTAATTACGTACGTAAGAGTATCTCACGCCTTATTATCAGGTTTCATCCTAGTTTACTATGTTGAGTAATTACGTACGTAAGCGTATCTCACACCTTATTATCTGGATTCATCCTAATTTTATTGTATTAAGTAATTACGTACATAAGCGTATCTCACGCCTTATTATCTGGTTTCATCCTTTTTTTACTATATTGAGTAATTACGTACGTAAGAGTATCTCACACCTTATTATCTGGTTTCATCCTATTTTACTATATTGAGTAATTACGTACGTAAGAGTATCTCACACCTTATTATCAGGTTTCGTCCTATTTTACTATATTGAGTAATTACGTACGTAAGAGTATCTCACACCTTATTATCTGGTTTCATCCTATTTTACTATATTGAGTAATTACGTACGTAAGAATATCTCACATTTTATTATCTGGTTTCATCCTATTTTACTATATTGAGTAATTACGTACGTAAGAGTATCTCACACATTATCAAGTTTCATCCTATTTTACTATATTTAGTAATTACGTACGTAAGAGTATCTCACACCTTATTATCAGGTTTCATCCTAATTTGCTTATATTGGCTGAACACACCTCAAATGGCTTTGCACTTCGATTTCTTTTAACACTTTGGAATTTAAGGCATGTGGAAACGATAACAACGTAACTAGAGGGCGCTTCAGTGCCACAATCTCACTACCCTTGTACAGAGAAGGTACCCCTCTTTACGGGGCTCCCATTCTTTTAACTTTGATTGGATAATTTCATGAATAGCGGGAACATTTTACGTCATGACATGCGCAAAGGAAACCATTTGGCTTTTTCTTTTAAACTATACGTTATTAGTAAGAATTTGATTCGGCTCAGAGAATATTTTCATGAAAAAGCCACAAAATGTGTGAATCATGGAGGGTTTCACGCGGGAGAGTTTTTTATGTATCTAAATATAGAATGTGCCAATAATATTGTGGTACTTATCTTCGTTTCATGGGAATAGGGTCGTATTATAACATACCCTCCGTTTGAGCTTTAACCGGGAATGTGTATCATTTCTCTCCCTTGAGCACCTGGTAGAGGTATGAACCGCAGAGTCCGACGTTTTATCAATAAAGTACAACGAAATCTGTGACAACACGAATTCACATTATCTCTATAATAAATTTACATATATTTATAGTACATTAAGTGATTTATTGTATGGTACTTTACTGACAAAACGTCAGACTCCTTTGGTAGCAACTATAAATATCTTTGCCAGCAGTTTGTTTTTATTTTTACTGCTACAAAATAGTATAAAACCTGTTTGATACCTTTGGATATGAAATTAATGTAGTAGTCAAAAAGATTAATACAAATTTAGACTTGTATCTTCACAGATGAGATGTGATATTTTCTGTTAGAAGAATATGACCCCTCATCCTGTAATAATTTTAAAAAAAACTTGTCAAGGTTTTAAGGTTACTTGTAGCTCAGGCTGTTGTATCATCCATACCCCCTGCATAAAAATCTTTATTTGTCTGTGATTTTATCGTTATTTTACACTGGTTTTATTCTCTAGTGACTGTTTCATTAATGAACCCAAGAAAACACTCCATTACTGGATTTGTTTTTAACATAAACACTGTAAATCAAATGCTCCCTCTTTATAGAAATGTTTTTTTTGCAGGGAAAAATAAGCTGTTTACACATGCTATGAGCAAAAACCATGAAAAGAATTATACTTTATTTACTAATTTTATATTTCGAATGCTTTGACCTTGTAAAAAAATTCCATGTTTATTAACCTAAAATGAAATTTTAAATGTGGCCTGTTATCCCTACATGTGGGCATGTTACATTCACTCAGCACTGATGCGGAGATGCTATTAACATTTTCGACCTTGAGAGGGTGTCTCCATGCCACTCTTCGCCACCCCCCTTCCCCCCCCCCCCACCCCCCACACTTCCCAGCAAAGGAATGGCGATAAGAAGCAAAACAGGGTGTCATTTCTAAGTTCTAATCAGCCATATATGCTGGGATGGAGCTAAGAGGTGTCAACAACAAGAAGCAAACCGCATGTAGCTATTGGGGCTATCCATTTGCAGTCTTTTTTGTGGACTATTGTATATCGGAAGAATTTTCTTTCCATTTTTTGGACAAAACACAATTCCAATCTAAACTGGCCCGGACTGATCTGTAATTAGTGTATTCAAGTCTGCTGACCTCATATAAAATAGCTCTTGATGTCAAGTGAATTGTTTTGCTTCACACACACACACACACACACAGATTTAATTGTAGCTGTATACACATGCATACTGGTAAGAACGTACCACACATATTTTGTTGTGAGCTACAAAGCTATGCATTTGATTGGTACGTTTGCAGTCTTTATGGATAAACCATGGCACCTGTATGGGCGAGTGGTGTAGTGGACTGAGGTCAAGAGGCAGTATTCGGCGACCTCATCCCCCCACCTCATAAATCTACAACAGTATTCGGCGACCTCATCCCCCCACCTCATAAATCTACAACAGTATTCGGCGACCTCATCCCCCCACCTCATAAATCTACAACAGTATTCGGCGACCTCATCCCCCCACCTCATAAATCTACAACAGTAGATCTGGAAGACGAGTTTGGATGTGAACGTAGCATTTGTTGCCTTCTTTCTTCCCTTCCCTCCCCCTTTTTCCTTTCAGAAGCTACCGTATGACAAAATAGCTTAATATCTATACTTTTCTCATATAAAAATAAAAATACACGATCAGTCTAGTCTACTAAAGTATGTAAAGCATGTGTAATGGTATAATTACCAGCGAGTTTTCTTTTTGTATGGTAAAACCTTCTTATTGAAAAGACAGCTTGTCTTGTTTAATTTTATATTTTCTGGGATGGTGGAATGGTGATTACGCCGATACAGTTTCACTGAACATTTTGCAGCATGATGGTAAACGATGTTTCAGCTTTTACCAAATGATATCTCTACAAATAACGAGCAACCTGGCTTTTATAAAAGAATAACATTCGTACATGGTACCTCTGATGGAAAAATGTGATAGCAATATACTAACATTTTGTTTGTTTGTGTGCGTGTGTTTGTGTGTTTCGGATTTGTAAAGTAGCTTTAACAATTTTTCAGTCATATCACTACGATGTCTGCAGTGTTACAGTTTATAGTGATGTTCTAGCACCATGCCGCAGACATGTAGCATGATGTCCCACCCAGTCACGTTATTCTGACATCAGGCCAACCAGTCCTAACACTAACCTCTTAATTATTATTGAGTACATCAGAGTTGATATCGTCAAAAACAAGACCGTCATCTATCACAACTTTGACGCATTCGTAAATGGATCAATGATAAAAGTACGTTTTGATTTTTTACTGCCAGAAATTATAATACCAATTTTGAGGTAACCCATTTTAATAACAAAACCAAAAGGTTATTTTTCTTGCAATTTCTAGTAAAACTGGCGCGATTTGCTTCATAGTTGACGAATACAGGATGCTTCTTAAACTCATGAACGCTTTTCTCTTTTTCATCTTGCTCCATATATATATATTTCCTTTTCTCTAATACAATATTATTTTTTTATATATTTCTCGAGATAATCTTTATTTTAAGATCATCATCGGCGTATTTTATTTCGTAATATCTTTAATCACATTTACTGAGTTTGAGAAGGTAATGAATAAGGATCTGGAGGAAATGATGGACTTCTTCAAAGCAAAATGGCGTCTACAGCCAAGCACAAAAGACAGTCTCCAGCGTCTTCCACCTTAACAATGTAAATGCGAACCGTGAGTTTTGCATCCTCCTCAATGGACTGCACATAAAACACGACCGGATACCAATATATCTTGGTGTGACTTTGGACAGATCACTGACATTCTACAACCAACTGAAAACAACTTAAGGAAAACTGAGCACTCGAAAGAACCTCCTCCGCAAACTGGCTGGTTCAACCTGTGGCGCTAGTGCTCAGACACTCAAGACACCAGCACTGGCCCTTTATTATTCGACAGCCAAGTATTGCGTTCCTGTCTGGGCTCGATCGTTCTATACCAAAATTAATTGACGTCCAACTCAACAAAACAATGCGCATAATCTGGAATACCACGTTCTACTCCTTTACCATGGTTATCGGTACTCATTAACATTCCTCCTCCACACCTCCGTCGCCATGAAGCAACTATAAAATTGTTGGCTAAGGTCTATGCCAGTGAGAAACTTCCACTGAACGAGGACATCACTTCACATCCAGCAGTCCGCTTGGCGTCGAGACATCCAATGTGCTTAGGTCCGTTGTCAGAGGATATGATAGCTATTTCGGCATGGAGTGATGAGTGATCTTTAGCAGATGTTGTAAACCACTGCCTTGTAGCTGACCCATCTGTCTGTCATCCAGGCTTCAACCTTCCGTGACACCTGTAGACCACGCGGAACCGTTTCCGGATAGGACAGGGGCGTTATGCAGTCAACCTTGTACGATGGGACCAGACCAATGACTCTTGCTGTAGCTGTAGAGCTCTGCAGACCATGTTACACATTGTGAACAACTACCAACTGACACATTTTCCCGGTGCTGGTGGTGGTGGTATTAATAGCTGGGCATCCACTGCACACGATAAATAATAATAATAATTGCGCTCGCTATTTTCGTCCACTAGATGATGAACAAAGTTCTTTTTTCCCATTTACGCCAACTCCACATTTCAAACATAGTTTTGGTCCATGGCTTCCTCAACAATCACAACCGAATGATATCCACAATAATCACCATGGCAAGTTTTTCCGAATAGTGTAATTGATCCGATCATCAACCACTTACAGCTATTTTTTTTTATCCTATCACATCATATAATATTTTAAAAACATCCAATTAGAGAAAGTTAATTAGAGAAAAATACTTTTCTTGCATCTAATAAAGAGTAAGTGGACAGCAGCAAAACAATTAAGGGAACATTATTTTAATCCGATTGGAATTAAACCAGAGTTCCCAAAGTCCAAAATCGCACAAGAACAAAATATGGGATCAGATAAAATTGCCGTTAGCCTCAAAGGAATTTGAGAGATAGGCCTCAGTTGAGTTGGAGATAAAACCAGATAAGCTTATGAACTGGAACGAAAAAGATTGGCCTCTATTGAACTCAATACACCACTAGGTTTGAGTTCGACAGATTAACCGATAAAGAAACGCCCACTGTTTGAACTGCAATTACACGATGATAACAGGATGGCCAAAGATGAGTTTAACCGCGATGGTGCTGTTCCATTTTGGTCAACGTTCAGGATAGAACACAACGGTGTTTTTACTGACTCAACAATGAACGAAGATCACGCAGCGATAAATAAAATTTATTGTCGAGCACTACGAAATCCAGCATGGCCCGACGTGGATCATCCGGGATAAACATGAACCAGTTAAATAATCTCGACGACAGAATAGTGTTATCACAGTGGACAAAAATTCTAAACCAGGTACGCTGACTTATATTGACCGACCATATTATATGCGTGCGTATCCTTTATTCAATGTTGTTTTTCGCACTTTATCCTTTAATTGATCCTGACATTAATGCTCTTCAATCGATGCAAAGTGAACTGTTGAATTATGTGGCTCTGCGAGTCAGAGCACATTTTATGAGCAATGAACGAGGAAACAGATAACAGATTTGCGATTAAAAGCAAATAAATTACTTGGTCAGGCGTATTATCAACGACGCAAGCATAGATGACGTTATAGTTTTGGAAAAACATTGATGTTTCCAATAGAAGCAAAAACATCAAAAGATGATGTTTTGTAAAATTCCAATAAAATATGCAACACGAAGATCTCCAATAATGATAGTAGATTATAATGCTCATGCGTGGACTGAAGCAGTAACAAAATGTCCACGAGAAAAAAACTAGAGTTTATAACGGTGATATTTTTGAGATTTATAATATTAGTACAAGTGACCCTGTATCGGTCTGGCTATTTCTTAGTGATTGATCCGATGATAATGGTGAATCATAATTCGACCAGTTTGTGCAACCGTCGGGTAAACTTCATCGGAAAGAATCACTCTAGCACGCGATGAAACAAATTGTTGTAAAATATATCAACAACGGCGGTCATGAAACTACTGCAAGCGTCTACGACGCCAACACCAACATAGATGAATTGCTCAATAACTTTTTTTTACAATATCGTCTGTTGTTGCTCATATAGCACAACAAAAATATTCATGGTGTCCAAACCTCAAGGAATTAATCAATGATATATCGAGTTCATGTGTCGAGTTTGTAAATGGTGGCCTTTGGAACACAAAGTATAATCCATCAGAAGTGATCTCTGTTGACACCGTGACATTGTATCCGGCTAGTTTTCTTGCATAAGGCGAATTTTTATCATATTTTTTACGATATGTTCATCCAACACACAAAATGACCAGAGTTGCAATAAACGGTCCATTGCCTGTCGACCACGATCTAACTGGATTTGCCGAGATCGAATCATTTGACTCTTCAACAAATATTCATCAAAATAAACTACACCACGTTGACCAACCGCGTATGAAACCCAATGGATACCTGGACCTGAACGGCCATCGTAAATAATGATATCAGTTTCAACGCGGTTTGGGTTTCCCGGTAACTGATCACACATGAAAACACCTCTGACATCTTTTTATGTTTAATCACCGAGCAGCATCAAGTAAACCAAATTGGACATGGGTAGGTTTAGCGCAACATTCGTGGCAGTCGCAGATCTTGACCGTACTTAATCGCAGATCTCGTCCCTTTTTTGTTGATGTTTTCAAACCCCGTCTTCTCGCCTTCTTTAGTGCTATGCCGGTAGCTGTTCCAATTCTTTTTCAACAGCTGGAGCTTCAGCGGCAATCAACGCTGGTGTCGCCGCTAGAAGTGGAAATATACCGCCGGTCTTTGCTGTATCATTAATCGCATTCTCGGAAAGGTCACGTCGAACACCATTTTTTTTATTTCTTTCATTGTAGTGTTTGCGCTGACGTTCAGATAAAGACACTGAGGCCTTGCAACGCCTTTGATTTCAACTATATTTTTGCTAAATAATTCTTTATTGATGCCGATTGCAGCTTTTAATCTGACCGATTTTCAGAGTAACATTGACGTGATGATACGAAAGTATAGCATCATTAATGATGTAATTACATATTTTCCATCAATTACTCTCATTCGTCCACCAATGATTTCAGGCAACATTGTTTTATCTCACAGTATAACAGAGATTGCTCTGTAATTAGGAATATCAGCTGGTGGTGCTAAAAGAGCTCGAAAGTATATGACAACGACTGATTGCCTGGACAAATCTATGTGTTCCAGCGAGAGGTAATGGATCACTGCGAGTAATCTCGCTGGGATATCTGCAAAACAGAATCAATATGAATGTTTTCAAAATTCAATAACACAACTTCAGATGGTTCTTGATGTCCATTTTTTCTCAGAGAAACTCCACTAACCCCGAGCGCGTCAAACACCATTGGGGTTCGCTGTTGTGAATCTACTCTGGTGTTATCCTGAAACATTATGAATATATGTTGCGGAGCTGAAATCCCTCATGTGATGCGATCTGCCATGTAAATAACCTAGCAACGTTATTTTGAACGATGTCTATGGTGATCGCAACCACGACAGTGTTGACTTACCGCCACTATCCATGAAAGAGAGCAGCCGTTGTTCTTCAACGAGTGATGGTGTCATTGTTGGCATCCACATCGAAAGCTTTGTGTGTTTCACATTAAAAGCATCAACTGTATCGTGGGGCCTGATTGCGTCGCTCTCGATGGCTTTTCTGACAAGCACCACAGTATGTTTAGCACCAAAGATAACTTATCTAACATTTCTGCAAAATCCTAATATGTGTGATAGTGGAGTTACACCTAATAATCCTTCCTTGCCGTTTAACATTGATCGACGTGCCACAAATCCCTGCTTGAAATTTTCATTTATTGATACGACTTCAGTTCCAGAGGTGTTCATTGTTATGTTGAGGTTCTCTGGATGATCAGTGGTATCCTTCGCGAACATAATTGATGGACCATCAGACCGTGAATAATCATCCGAATATCTTGCCATACCGAATATCGTCGTGGCAACGAAAACATTTTCGAGACATGATTCAATATTCTTTCCGTCAATGCGTTACGTGACACTGTTAAGATACACGCTTGAACATTCTATTATATTATTTGTGGTTTAAAACAACGTCCGAGCCAGGCCACTTCCCGCTATCAGACGTGCAGTTATGGTTTTTCTCTCTCGGCGGCTTGTTGTTTTGTCAGTGACGGCTCTCCTGCTTATTCTTTCAACCACTCCTTTGCAGCTTGATTTATTATTTTACTTAACTTGCTGGCATCACTTCGGTGCTGGGCAGTTTTCCGGCTGTGGTTTTCGTCGTATTAATTGCGCGAGTCTGTCCTTGATCGGTGAGAATGCTTTACCAGCAACATCACCAATAGTCCCAATACCTTATCACGAACAACTTCGATGGGTTTCATGCCTAATTGTTTTGCAATTGGATATCATTTGGGGCTATCCTTCTCAATAAACCTTGAATAATATCGCCTAGTCCACCTCAATATATCATTTTATAAACCGGTAATAGTGAATGTATCACCAGATGTTTTCAGGTCCACGCTGGGCATTGTGTATAATCATGTTATTTTGTTATCACCGATCTAATTGATCAACCACTGTAGTGAATATTGGTAATTTCATCGACTAATGCCCGATAAGCGTTAATGTTCATGACGTCACCGGTAAATAAACGCTGACAAATAGCAGTTGCTTCATTGATGATTTCGTGAGAATTATTGCCGGCTCGTCCTCCACCAATCAGAATTTCTAGTCGATCAACATCAGCGAGGACGGTATTGGGACAAAGTTTATTGTAAATCACCCACAAGGTTTGTTTTCACTGGTTAGCACCACTCCAGTTTCTTTCCTCACTCTCCTTGGTCGCCCTTGACATATATTTTAATTTTTCCTTTTTTGGTTTCAGGTCTAGTTTTTTACATCCAATATTCTTCTTTCTTCTTCGGCTTTTTCAAACTGACGTCTCGTTTCTTTACGTTTTGTTTCCATTTTTACTTCTATTCCTGCAACATATTCCTCTACTGTTTGTTTAACGATTTCAAGATCATTGTCGTCTTTTCTAACTTGCTGAGTATTAGTAGCAACGCGATATACATCTTTGACCCAATCGGCGAATTTTGGAGTGTAAATATATTCGATTTTAACATACTGATGTCTAGATTTTGGTGGTGGTGGTAGCTGGGGTGGCGGAGGAGGTTGAAGACGGTCGTCAACAATATCAGAGCGTTTATGTTGCCTCAATTGCTGTAACACATTTTTGGCTGGTTAGACAATTAGTTTAAATAACTTTTCTGTATTTTCTGTAAATTCCGCATGAGCTTCCCGACGTTGTTGCAGCTGTATGTACATGTATATATAGCTCGAGAATGACTAGAGGCAATTAAGAAGTATCTTCCAGTCCGTGATTCTGTCAAACAGCAGCTGCAACAACGTCGGGAAGCTCATGACATCAAACAATATTGTGGCAAAAGGAGAAAATGTCATGACTGGATTGCTCCCTCGTTTTCTGTTGTAACATATGTGGTGCACTCTGCCAAAGGCAAATCACCATTTATATCAACATGATGTGCAATCCTACAACTCTTTCCGAAGTTATTTTACGACCGGACGGAAGTGGCCAAGCGCTTGCATATCAATGTCTTAAAATCTGTTTCTAGACTCTATAAATTTGGTTTGCCAAATGCAAGTCTAAACTGAATCCACTCAGATAGATGGATTCTTAGCAAAGTTTCCAGGTGGAGCTGTATTATTTCAAAGCAGAATCGTACGTAGCATTTGACACAATTTCAACTCAAGACATAACGTTCACAAATATCAAGGGTAAATTCTAATGCGGAAAAGTACCTTTGGGGGATTACTTTATGGTTCATGACATGAGGGTGGATGTTTTAATATCCCATATGATTGTATCTGGGGATATTTTGAGCATTGTGGTCCATTCTCCAAATATAGTTGCATATGAATAGGTGACCATTTTCTTGAATGTCTAATACATAGTTAGATTTCATGATTATCTCAGTTTTTCAATACTTAAAAATGCTCTCAATTGATTGCCTCTGGTTTATCACTTCACAGGCGGGATTTACTTAACACCATGGACAAGATTTTAGAATTTCGAATATCTTTATTTAAGAGTTAACACTTCACGGTTAGATATATGTATCTAATACTTTTCAGACAAATCCGGTGGCCCAAGTGGTTAGAGCGTCCGCATTGGATCATGGAGGTCGTGGGTTCGAACCCCGTCATAACGAAGACTTGTACAAATGGTACTTAAGCTGCATTGCTTGGCGCTCAACATTAAGAGGTTAGTGTTAGGACTGGTCGGTCTGGTGTCAGGATAATGTGACTGGTTGAAACATGATCCTATATGCATGCGGCATGATACCCTAGTGCTAGACATCAGTATAAACTGCCATACTGCAGACATCGTAGCTATATGACGGGATAATTGTTAAAGCTGCGTTAAAAATCACACACACAATACTAATACTTTTCCTATAATCTAAAGTAACTGACCTATACATGTTTTAGATTGTTCAACTAGTGCATAAAAAAGATGATAGGGTACCTTAAAGGAACCATTGGCGGCATATCCCTATACAAATTGCTATGACCATACACCACATCCAGGGACGTCATTTGCGGAGGGGGTCAGGGGGGAATATGCATGTGCTGTAAAATTGCTGTAGCCTATATAGAAAATTAACAAACCCGTCAAGTTTTGCCCCCCCTGCCAACCACCCACCTTCGAAAAAAGTTGAAATGACGTCCCTGACCGCATTGCTTGGATTGGTTTAGTTTTCTTGATTTACTACCATTTTTCACGACATGAAAGGCAGCAGTCGGCAACCTACGGCACGCGCGCCACGAAAGGCTTTGTGTGGCACGCGAAGAGCAGTCAAACATTGCGATTTTAACAGTGTTACTCTCTTATTGGTGGCACGCGCTCGTTCATTTTGTAATTAATCCGGAACAAAGTGGCACACTATGTACAATAGGTTACCGACCCCTGTGTCAGGCTATATATTATGGTCAGTATATTTGGTGGAAGAAGAAACGGCGAACATCTATCGACCCACGGGAAGCTGCTGTCAAGCTTTCTCGCCATTTTCGACCGGTGAAATGCAGATAGTGACGTACAAGATTCAACACGTCAATGTAAGTTCTGCACATTTTACAAATCGCCATTTTCTGGCCTCCTCCTACCTAATGCAAACACCAAAATAACGTATTTGTCCCATTACGTATCGCATTAGGTATCGGATCAAACTTGTATATAATTTTTAAAATTCAACAAATAATTGTACTAGATTGCCACGCAAAATTGTGCTTACAGATTTTGTCGAAGCTACCCATTCAAACTTAACTGCTTAAAATGTTCGTATTGCTTCTGTGTGAGAAAATTACATTAACAAAAATAAATAATATGAGAAAATATGAATATAAAATACTTACCCAAATGGCTACTCCTGTCACAAGTACAAAATATATAACGACCACGAGAATATCCGCCCAGTGGGAGAGTCCTTGTGTTAGCATGGTTTATACCCGAGGATAAACTTCCCAAATCTGAGTTCAGCACGTCAAATAACAGTTACTGTGAAGCGAGTCGAAATCTTTTACTTGAAAAAAGAACGAAGCACACATTTACCTGTATGGTGTTTTTTTTTTTTTTTTTGTTTGTTTTTTTTTTTTTTTATAAATAAAGCTCATATACATTAATTTTCAAGGTGGAATTACTAAATGCAGATTAAGTATCAGAGTTAAATTTTACACAAAATATTTCAGGTCATTGTATATATCAACGAGCAGCATTAGCTCCATGGAGAACTATTATTGAACACGTCATAGTAATTAAGTTCATTGTTCAGTCACGACAATCTAATGGCAATATAATGGCTTCGATCGCACACATTCAATACATGTGACCTCTTTTATCTGATCAAAGGTAACTGTCGTCGTGTCATGTTTAGTTGGGCATACAAAAAAAAAGAAATCCACAAAAACAAGGTGTGCATTTCCAACCTAGAAAGTTAGTGTTAGCCAAGGCTTAATAAGTTCGCTAAAGTTCAATTACACATTAACTTGAAACTATGCACGTGGTATATCATCGTAAGTATGCGGTTTTTCGGGTCAAAAGGAAACTCCAGATTTGCATAACTTTCGACTTTGGACAAATTGTAATTCACTTGACCGGCAATTATTTGTACCCTCCTGTTGATTTCCCCTTCTATTTATAAGATCATGTACAAAACACTCAACACTTTTTTCTTTTTTTTGTGAGTACTGTTGTGTATATTTGATTTAATTATATATGATTTAATATATATTTATTTCAGTTTAATTGTTTGTCAGTTTGATCTTTTTATATTTTTTAATTACATGATATTGTAATGTAAATTTATTCACTAAAGCTGATATTTTTTTCAGAAAATAGTTTGACCTTGACTGTTGGTTTAAAAACACCAGGTGTTGATCTAAATTCTGACCTTGTTTCAGAATTTGTAGAGCCTTCGTAAACAAGCTCTATTTTATGTGAAAATGTTGGTTGTTTTCAAAATCATGATGGGACTTTGTCTTTAAGATGTAAATAATTTATTTTTATTTTTTATTTCTTAGAGTAAAATGATTGGTTTTCGTCAGGGTCACACTGAGTAAACGTGATCTGTAACAAGTACTTTCTTCTTTAACTTTCCAGAAGATGATCACCTGAGCACTTGTTTAAGTTTTATAAAGACCATATAACCCATGTTTTGGAGAATTAATCTCATTAGAAGCTGGGCTGTTAAACTGTTAGTTGTATGTTGTACTGTTTGGAGTTATTTCAAATTACTTGGATTCAAAAATAATTAATTCCGTTATTTTTCTGGAAAATACGTGTGTTCATGTAATATTGTGGAACAAAGACATAGTTTTGTAAAAATTAAGCTATCAGAAACTGGAGTGATAATTCTTGTTTCTACAAGGAAATGCAGACTTCAACACTAAGATTGCAGCACACGTCATCATCTTCCATCTTGGATTCTTCGTCGGGATTCGAGCATGAAATAATAATAATAATAATAATAATGAGGACTTTGTATAGCGCCTAATTTTTAAAAGCTCTAAGCGCTTTACAACATTAGACAACAACTATAAGATAAAAAAACATATATAATGATATGATTACAAACACAAACACCATGAAATTAGAAAACATAAAAGAAAAAGAAACATGCTTAAAACATTTAAGGTAGGAAGCATTATTAGGACTTTAAGTTTGTTCTTGCAGTCGAAATAAGTCAGTTTTGAGAGCACTTTTGAATGTGATCACTGTGTCTTTGTGTCTAAGTTCAGTGGGCAATTCATTCCACGTTGCTGGGCCCTGGTATGCAAAAGAACGCTGTCCATATGACTTTGTTTTCAGAGTGGGAATAATGAGTATACGATTGTCAGAAGAGGAGCGTAAGTATCTTGCTGGTGTGTACACATGGGTGAGATCGGATAGGTATGTTGGACTAGAGTCCGTCAGTGAAACGTAGCACAGAGAACAAATTTTGTGTTTGATTCTGGATCGAATGGATAGCCAGTGTATGGTACAGAGCAGCGGGGAGGTGTGCAGTTCTTTTCTTTTGACGTATGGAAGAAAATGTATAACCGTTATCGTTTCAAGCAAATCTGACTCATAAGTTGGCCGTATGTTGGCCAATAGCTGCTCATGTCTTATGAGAGCCATGCAACACACAGAAAACTCGGTGTCGAGCAATTGCTCTGACACTTTGACTATTTTATCATTTCAGCATAAATATATAATGAACAACACGACAATATCGATTGATGTTCCCAAACCAGGAAAGGAAGCACCTCTTCTGACTGGTTTGAAGGCATTAGAGCCGTTTCTATGGCGTTATCGCCGAGACACAAGACAAAAAGGTACACGATCATACGATTCATTTGAAAACGTAAGAGAAAAACCTCATTGAAATTATCGAACCCCATTGGGCTGACAAAACAAAACAGCATCTGCATTACTATGTTTGAGACGGCTAGGCGGAAATTACAATTCTTCCTGATATAGGCAAATACGGTAAGACTTTGACACATATGTTGGCAGCGAAACTTGTATACAGTGGTTTCAAATTTCAGTACGAACAGGTTTGATGTAAAGCTCAGTCTATGGAATGCAAGTTACGGTATGTAGGTTCATTCACATTCTCTGTAGTAGAAACCTTAGCAACTGCGATGAATGTTACTGTAGTAGGCATACAAAAAAACTATTGTTACTAAATGAAAGGTTTAATACACCATAAATTAGATCAGTTATTTGGAAATATTTTGAAATTGACGCACTAACCTTGTAATTTTGTGATTCAAGAAACAAAATATGGTATAGCAAAAACATACCTGTGAGAATTACCACTGTCCAGAAATATTCTTCCTATGAAATGAATTGTATATTAAATAAATGGTAAGCAACACACGTATTTTCTGTAATATAGAAAGAGTTCAAATTACAAAAGTTAAAGTCAATGTCACTGTAAAGGAAACTGTCAATGCCGCTGTCGTTGACTTGGGGCATGGTGGAGATGTCGCTGTTGGACTCATTGATTCTCTGTTTATGGCACGGATAGACGTATTTCAGCCTAGGTTGCAGATAGCTCGAATTCGGGGCTGGACTAGGTACTATATGTATTCAACATGTCGGTGATTTCAGGTGTTACTGCAAGAAGAATTCTCCCCGGCGATGTATAATTGCTGCTGGAAATCTTCTCAATTGTAATTGCGTTCCTTCCCGTTATGATGTTCCTGGTACTCATGTTTCAGAACAAACCCTTCTTGTGTGCGAAAGGTATAAAAATCACAAAAGAGTTGTCCACTCTTAGCGGAGTGACACCTTTCGTCATGATATTCGTCCACCACTTGTTATGAAAAGTGGTGTTTGTTATGAGGAGATATTCCTCATAACTTAAGAAAGATCTTTATCCGTGGCGCGCGCGCGCGCGAGAGAGAGAGAGAGAGAGAGAAAACATTCTGTCCTGATATGATAACTACGGTTTAAAATCTGTGAAGGGCTAGCTAGCAAGGCCTCACTATAATCGGCTTTACTGGTAAAGTTCGTTTATAGTGAAGGAGAGATATATGATATACTGAAACTCTAATACGTATAGTCTGAAATAATGTTTAAGTGGACATTTCCTTTCTTTTTTGTGATTTCAACATAACTGTATTATGATTTATTCCACCCCCGGTCTCTTGTCGAGTGATCAATTTAAGGATAGTTGATATGTGTATTTTCGAGGATTGGGCGGCAGCTTTGGTTATATTCTGTTGATAGTCTGTCTGTACTAGAATAGTATGCCAAATACCAGATATACTCCCAAATAGTCCACAGAAGATGCACGAAAACAGGGAGTAACTTCTAGCAGAGAATGGTGTCAGCCTGAAAGCATTTGTTCTGCGTATGGATGAAAATATAATCTCAAAAGGATTAAAAAGCATGGAGCAGGGTTTCCAAGATCTAGGCAAAGGATTAAAGCAAAGATTAAAATCATTAAAGGTGAAGCTGCATCGGTACAGGTAGAGGTGTAGGAATGTATTGAAGGAAGGATGCAGGTAGTGGAAAGAAACAAATGAGTTAGAAGAGAGATTGAAAAGAATAAGTGAGCCGCAGATGAAAATGTACTATTAATGGGAGAAAAAAAAACCAGGAGAGTTAAGTTCAGTCAGGGTGTTCAGGAAAGTTTAGAATAGAAAATATATGATGTGACTAGGAATTCCCTGGCAATTGATTTAGGGCTTGACGATGAAATTATAAATAATATCTCCATTTTCTTGCACTGAATATACAGAGGTTCAAACACAAAGGCACCCAAGTCTATCATTGTCAAGTAAGGGACGAGTTTTATAAAGGTCGGCAAATTTTAATTGTATTAAAAGCGGATTCGCCTAACGTTCCAACCAATATGAAACAGGAGTGGAACATGATTTTACCGGAAGAGGGCTTAAGAACTTGGGGAGTAGTGAAGTGGGCCGGTATAGGGTCTATGGGAATTAGCATTAAAAACACCCCTGGGCCACTATAGGGTCTATGTAAATTTAACATGGACAAAACCCCTGGGCCGATATAGGGTCTATGGGAATTAATATGGACAAAAATCTTGGGCTGGTATAGGGTCTATGTAAATTTAACATTAATCACCCTGGGCCTGTATAGGGTCTATGTAAATTTAACATGGAAAAAAACCCCTGGGTCTGTATAGGGTCTATCTAAAAGTGAAACAGGGAGGATCTCTATCTTTTAAAAAAAATGAAAAAAGGGTTAGGCAATTGAAAGCTATCTCTTTTCGAGAGATTGGAGTGGCCCTGAAAAGGGCCTTTGGATTTTATCATGATCTTCTTCTTTTATTTCCTCCACTTCTTCCACCAAGTTCTCACTTTTTCCATCATTCCTTTCTTCTTCTTCTTCTTCTTCTCCTCCTCCTCTGGCATCCAGTCCGGATGGCCCAAGGCTCTGAACTTTTCCTGGACTTTGATCCAATTCTGATTGAGTCTCTCAAACTCTGCCTGTTTCTTTTTGTTTTCCTGATCTTTTCTTTCTTTATTCCATCTCTCTTTAATCTTCTTTACCTCTACTTCCATCACTTTTCTCATTAACTCCTCTCCTTTCTTCAGTCTGTCCAGACCTCTCTCCACAAAAGAGCACTCGGTCCCATGCGACATATTTTCAAGAAAGCACCTGACTTTGCTTGCATTGTCAAGTTCTTCCTTTAGGCTTCCCACTCTGACATAGGCAGGATTCATCATACCTCTCAATCTCTTTTCCTCCTCTTCTATCATTCCTGCTACCACTTCTTTTGCTACGTTTAGGCATTTAGCGTAGTCCAGGTACTCTGCTATCTTCCATTCTTTTTCTAGTCTCTCCACTACATATATGCCATCCATTATCCAATAGTATATATGTACCAAGTTGTTGAACAGGTCAGATACAGCTACCATTTTCTTTCCGTTATTCCGTAGAATGGTGCGAACGACGAACACTGTGGGTTCTTATACGAAAAGCGCGGACGTGAAGGAAAACATCCCCGACACAAAATTTATATTACCTAGATCATTACTTAAAACGCGCGGACGTGAAGGAAAACATCCCCTACTTTTCTCATTTCATATTATCTACTATCCACATACGTGAACCAGCAATAAACAAACCCCAAATCTACTATTCACACACGCAAAGCATTAAAATCAAATCCCAATAATCTACTATCCACACTAACCTATGCTAGCGCTTATAAACACACAATCATATACATAAACTCATACACTAGGAAAAAAAGAGTCAGTGTTTATATTCACACTACTCTACATACACACATTGGCAAATCGATAACTATTTCTTTTCTAGAGATTGGGGTAGCCCTGAAAAGGGCTGTTTGTTTTTGAACTCCAGTGACACCTGGTTAATGATGGCACCTTCCAGGCCTGGCACCACACACACATCTTCTTCCCCAGTATCCTTTCACTCTTTTTGGGGGGAGAGCAGAGGCGGGATAAGTGGCTTCAGAATCCCAATCTTCTGTCTCTGGGATTCTGAAAATTCCTTTCTCCTTTTCTTCCTCTTCTTTGTTTCTTCTCTCCTCTTCTTCTTTGTTTCTTCTCTCCTCCTCTTTCATTCTTCCCTCTTCTACTATGGCCTCTGCAGCCAGCTCATTCACTATACGCCTGGCATATTCCAGGTGTACATGAAGTTCAAGCAGTTTTGCTAGTCTGGTGTTCATTCTCTTGATCAATCAACAAAGGTAGCTAGACTGCCGAGCGATTTTCAATTTATAGTGAAAACGCGGACTTGAAGGAAAACATCCCCCTAAGACCAAAGTTATATTACCTATATCATGACCAAACAACGCGCGGACCTTAAAGAAACACTCACTCACTTTTTTACTACCCATTACTAATTTAAAAATTTTCATTAATCACTTAAATATACTATTCACATACGCAAAGCAATCAAATCAAACCACAAATCTACTCTCCACGCACGTCAAACAGCAAAAAAATATGATCATTATCTACTGTCCACACAAACACATACAATCACACCAGAAAAGAGTTAATGTTTATATTCACACTACTCTACATACACACATTGGCAAATCGATTGTTATTTCTTTTCTAGAGTATTGGGTAGCCCTGAAAAGGGCTGTTTTTTTGTGTGCGAAGTTGAAGCTAGGGTAATCTTTTAGTTTCTAAGAATGCGACGTCCTCTGACGATACACTTTCTGACGATAGGTCTGCTTCTTCGGAAAGAGAAGAAGAACTCTTTGGTGTCGATACGACAATCGACAAAGCCTCTGTCAGGTTCAGGTTCCTGCTGCTGCTGTTGTTGCTGTTGCCGCTCTCTCTGCTGTTTCTGACGTTTGTACTTCTCTGTCCATTCTTCTTTCTCCATGTTCACTTCTTCTCTGAAGAGCTCTTCTATCAGGTCTTCAGTGACTTTTAACATTCTCACATTCTCTATCTCTTCTGGCTTCGGTATCAGACTGTGTCTGACCCTATGCAAATTCACGTAGGCTTCGTTTAGCTTAGCTAGTTTGGAGCACATCTTCGTAGGAGGATGAGTCGACAACGGATGGTTAGACTGGAGGCTACCCCGGCTTTAAAGTCAAAGCGCGGACGTGAAGGAAAACATCCCTCCGCGGTTTTCGAGCCGCAACGTTCAATGAGTCTTATGAGAGGGATAGTAAGAAGTCAAAGAGCATGAATCAAGATTCCTATAGCCAAACAAAAGACAAAGGCATTTTTTTCAAAACACGACATTTTTTTAATTCAAATTCACTTAACACTAACAAACAACTATAACATTTTTAACAATAATCGAACAATATAACATCAAACATTTTTTTCAAATCACAAACATTTTTTCTCAACTAACACATTATTTTGGACAGGGCTGACAACGTTGTGAATGAAATTGTGATTTCCACTGTTGGAAGTCATTAGGCCATTGATGGGCACTACGTTTCCTAGCTTGAGACAAAAGACCAGTATAATGGTCACAAAACCATTGATTTACTTTCACATCGTTTCTAGAAGAAGAACGAGGATCAAAATGAGTCATTAAATGTTCTAAGGAATAGCCCAGGCTGCGATGATGCAGAAAATACACACAGTACTGTCCACACACCAAGGAATCTGTGCCTTGTAATTTCACATTATTGAATCGGGTAGTCTGAGCATTTCTTCTCATAAAGTCAATGATATCGTCTTCCAAAGGAGGCAATCGTATGAATCGAAATATTCCACACATCCTTCTTGAGGAATGTAGACGGCTACCCAGTGGGTTCCTGGGAGATGACTGTCGTCCGTGTTGATCACATAAGCTAGATGGTCTTGAGGTTTGCGATGAGGGAGTTCATCTTTAGCACAGACGACAGGATTCCAGGAAGCCGTGTACGAACTGTGGTTCAAAAGGTAATAAAGTTCTCAGGTATCCATTGATTTGTGTAGTTTTTTTTCTTTTTCTTCCTCACAGATAATGATGAGTGATCAATTAGATCCTGACTTTTTGCTTGAAAATGTCTGACAAATAACCGTTTCTTCGCTTCGTCTCCCCACTCTGATTCAGGAGAGCTTCGATACGATGAATCTCTTGAGTGGTTAATGGTGGACAAGAATATTCACGCAAGTCTTTATACCACTGATGCAACACGACTTCGTCCGAGATGAGACTCCAAGCTTCGTCCAGATACTCGTCCAATTTTTCTTCTTGACTCAGCATCAGGCATTTATCATGTTGAATTTGACTGGGATGATCGTTTTGACATCCACAGCAATCTTTCTTGATCAATTCCGTCCGTTGGCAAAACAGGAGACTAAATGGGCTTCTTGTTCTGGCCATCTCGACTTCATCATGATAACTTCTTCGTCTCTGTCTTGGAATTCTTCTTTTTCCACAGTCTCCTCACATTCCATGTCCAAAGTTTCTCCACTTTGTAAAGAGGGATAACAGTCTTCCATGGCCTCTAATAATCTAGAATGACTTCTCTCAAACTGTTGATTTCTATAGTATTGTCAAATTCTGCATACAGGAGGACGTTCACTGTGTCAGGTAGAGGATTAGTAAACTGAAGTTCCACACGAATCTGGCCGGATTTCATAGGGTGGAAATGTCCCTCGTCACTGCCTTGGTCTGGAGTGAAATCGAAAGCCCACAAAGCGTAGCCTCCTACATAATCCTCGAAACTCAAAAGGATTTTCCTGGTAGAGTCCGTTGAAGGCTGAATTCTTGACCATACCAACGATCAAACGTTTGGGTAACTGTCCATGGAATAGATGATCTTCGATCATGGATCGCTGTCCAGCAGGAATGGTGAACGTTTTCACTTCCACTCTTCGTATCGGATACTTGGCAGTCGTTCTGCTCAACGTCTGACTGGCGTCGTTTCCCACTTTAGGTAACACTTCCACACGACGCACGTAGAGTCTGGCTTCTTGGATGATGGTTTTGTAAGTGGAACCATCAGCAGCCATCAAATGGAAAGCGGCACTGCTGCGATTCAGTCTCAAGCGGATATCCACCCCGTTCAGCAAATACTTTTCTTGTAACCACATGTCTAGATGCAAGCGATCCATCAGTTCTAAACTACGACTTAGATGAATTTTCGTTCGTCGTTCTACAAATCCCGTTGTATTTTGAGCATCCCCAGCAACTGTAATGCTGTTGAACTTAGTCGATTTGTCTGGTTTCCATAGCACGCAAGCATCCAGATGAGTGTTCTTGGCTTCTTTCCCGTACGTCAAGAGATTTTCCAGGTACGCTTGGTAAGGGTAAGTATCCATGCTGCTGCTGACCAGTTTGTTATTCAAGTACAAGTCCACTTCGCTAAATAAGGAATGCATGAAATTATTGACGGGAGCTACTACATCATCATTGTCTATGTTAGCGTTGGGTGGTTCGATCACTTTCACTTTCAAATACAGGTAACTGCTATTCAGATCGATGTAATCTTCGGGTTGTCCTTTGATTTCAAACTCGATGGGAGCGGAATCGGTCAAAAAGAGGACGGGATGAAATTCCACCCACTGGGATTCTTGCATAGTCATCATGGTGGGGGGCATGGCAAACAGATCCAGTTCCGACTTGGAACAGGCGCAAGACTCTCGGTGCATCATTTTTTTGTTGCAGTGTCTCAATAATCGAAAACGTCTAAGTCTCGAACGGTTCTTCTTTTCTTTGGCTTTCTAGTTTAGACGTGTGAAGTCTGGTGAAAGGGTATTTTCTTCGTCGTCTCTTTCTGCCTTGTCCTTGCTGAATGCCTGACTCGGTAGCGTGCAGGGCATTTATAAGTGTGTCTCGTCGGCCCATAATGTCTTTACCCGTTTTCAGCAAGACATATTTGCCTGCCCTCATGAAGGCTTTTTTAGGGTTTTGTTTGTCGATGATGACATTTTGGAGAAATTCTTTGCCTTGTGTCAATGCCGCATCATTGAAGGCGTGCAATCCTCGTGTCACCATCGGTTTCAACACCGGGGCCACCGATCGAAAGGCCGATTTTAACATATCTCCTAAACTGTGTCCTCGCTGTCGAGCAACCCCTCGGTACACTGGATACATGACTTACAACTCGTGAGAGAACCGTTTTCGAAAATGGAGTTTCACCGTGACTTTTCCTTTGGTGAATGGAATATTTTGTCCCAGATCTCCTTTTATAGCAATGTTGACCGTGTCTAAATAAGACTTGCTGACAGGCAAATAGTGAGGATGTACAAATTCGCGGTGAACGTGGTAAGTGTTTCCACCTTCCTCGTCAGCGTTCGTGGCAGAATCCACTTTGAAAGGAATGACACGCAGTAACGGCACAGAGGTGTGTCCCACCACGTTGTACTCCACCACATCGGTGTACACAAACATCAAATTCAGTCCTTGGTTCAGTTCTACCGGGGAACGAAATAACTTGCTAAAAGACTCGTTGTCGTAAATGATTGGTAATTCGTTTTTCTTGATCATGGCCATTCTCATGTCCATGTCTCCGCCCAACATGTCAAACAATTCAGGACAAAATAAAATGGACACGATTTTCCTCCCGTCAAATTTCATCAAGAAGTGACGAGCTGCTTTGTGGTATTCCATAGTGACACTTTTTTGACACTTTCCAAAGGTTTCAGAAACACGACATTAAACCTGGAGGCTATGGTGCTCACCAAATTTTGACCACTAAAATAATAGCCTGGGGGAACGAACAATTGATAGGTGGTGTAATTTTGATTTTGTGTGCCAGCGGTTTTGATGTTATATTTGCCATGGGTATCCAAGTACTGTTGCATTGGCTCGTCATAAACTTCCTCATCAAAAAAGTTTTGATTGGGAAGGACATTAAGGACTTGGGTCGGGTGAATGATTTCTACTAAAGCCACTTCCCAATAGGCTTCGTTATCTAATGGGATGGCCTGAGGTAATTTGGCCGTGTAACAGCACAACGTGTTCTTGGGAAACACCTCCATGGAACTGTCACTGGGTAAGGTTAAGTAAAATTGGTTGTTATTGTTCATAATTCCAGAGTTCTGTGGCTGTCCGAGGGGGTACTGGACGTCAGAGGAGTGTCTCCGCCCACAATGGGGTTGTTGTTGTTGTTCGAGTAGTGACTGACACTGGCACTGGACACAAGGTTCCCGTTGTTCCCGTTGGAAGAGAATTTCAGGGAGGGATTGGGAAGCAGGTAACCGATGCAACTGTTCAATAAAATGGTCCACAATTGTTTGTCTCCTTGTTGCAAACTCAAATTGGCGATGGCTGCACCGATGACACAATACACCACGAAGATTTGACAGAAAAAGACGATTTGCGTTTTAGGCACACGTTCAACGCACCACACCCACAAAGGTTGTTTTTGTAAATCTTGCAGAGAAGAATTGGGTGAAGGAGTGGTAGCCGTAGTAGCTGCGTCTGTGTGAAAAGTGAATGATGGTCACTTCTTTTTATAGTCGATGACTTGCGAAGCGTCGATCCAAGAATCAAAACTGGGTGGATATCCTTTCCAACGTACTTTGACTTCTTTGACACGTCGTTTGCCCACTTTACGGGTTCTGCGTTCGAGAATGCTTTCGATGTCGTACACGTCGTCTTCTTTTTTGGTCACACGTTGTAACTCGGGCAAATAAAACGTTCCTTTGAGCACTTCTCCGTTCATGTCTTCCAATTTATAGACGGCAGGATCACGGCCATGCACTCGTCCACTGACACGAAACAATTCTTTAGTCCAGTTAGGAAAGTAACCTTTGTCAAAAGTGCGTTTGGTTTTGCCAATGCGCACCCAATCTCCTACGGCCAACACTCCACTTTTCTTGGGGACAGCCCTCGTCGGGGACGTACCAAACAGACGCTCAAACACCAGCACTTCGTTCTCGGGAGTCACTTCTTGCGGGGCACGTCCGATGCTTCGATGGTAAGATTGATTGTACGCTTGAACCAGGTGCGGTAAGATGTCAATGTACTTCAGAGTGTGGTGATGCGTAAAATATTTCCACATGCATTCTTTCAAAGTGCGTTGAAAACGTTCCACGATGCTGGCTTTGGTTTCAGGATTCTCGGTGGTAAAAAAATGAATGTCACGTTTCTTTAATTCTTTTCGGAAAGCTTGGTTCAGAAAGTCGGTGCATTTGTCCGTTTGCCGTCGAAGAGGGTGACGACCGCTTTGTTTCAACACTAACTCACTCCTCGATTTGGAAGGCAAGGGTGCGACCCAGGCAAATTTGGAAAAGACGTCGATGACACAAAACAAATATTTGTAACCACGATTGTAGCTGGCCAAATGAGAGACATCGGCTAAATCGGCTTGCCATTGATGATCGATGCCTTCCACTCGGGTGCGACTTCTTAAAAACTTGCGTCGAATGGGTTTGTGTAAAGTGTAGGTAGCTTGTTCTTGTTACCATCGTTGCACTTGAGGTAAACGGAGACTTTTCAGTCGAGTTTTGGCAGCACGATACAATTTTTGAACTCCTGCGTAACCTGCAGGATGGGAGGGATCGTAGTAAATGCTGGCTAAGACTTTTTCCATTTGTTGGTTTGTGTGTTAATAAGGCACCCACTCTTGGAAGATGCTACTCTTTTTCTCTTGGGGTACTTTCTTGGATTGCAATGCTTTGCGTGTGCGACCGGCAATAGGTGTCGAAGAGGAGGATGTCAGAACAGGGGATATCGGTTCTTGTTTCACTTCTGTCTTCACTTCTGTCTTCACTTTCTTTTTCTCTTGTGATGAAGAAGGGTTGGTCATCATCTTTTTAATCCATCCAATTCTGGAGGTAGGTGGTGTTGTTAACTTGCGTACTTTTTCTGGTGGAGTTTGAAACCCTTCTTCTTCTTCTCCTTTTTCTGTTTTGGTCACTGGTAGTGGTGGTACTGATGATGGTGCTGGACTTTTCATCAAGGTCTTAAAATCTTTCAGAGTGGGAAGAGCTGTTTCGTCTGAGGCTTTCTGGTGAAACAGTTGCAATCGTTGCAAGTGATGACCGTACTTTTGCGATTATTCTGTTTCGGACAAATCTTGGCGATCCATCAAGGACTGCAATTCGTGTTCTAATTGGGACATCTCGCTCAAATTGGGATTGGGAGGTAAATGCGGGGTGCGTTGTTCTTGCCAACGATGGTATTCCATCCATCGTTTGTAAGGCACTAAAGCTAGTTTTCGTCCTTCCATGGGGTTGTCAAGGGTCGATTCTGAGATCTTGGGGCTTCAGAGGGCCTTTTTATCTTGCTCCCACCAGTCCTCCCAACATGGTTCCCAAGACTCCTTTCACTAATGGACATAAGAAGAGGGGTAAAATGCCTCCACGTTGGACCAACATCTTCTTCTTTTGACGAATGGGAATTTTCTTTTGAACCATTTGGCGAAGAACGTGACGATGTTTGCCTAAGCATTGTTTCTGGTGTTTGGACAAAGGGATCGTGCGTTTCAAGACGTTCAAACAACATTCGCACACGGTATCGATGACCTCTTTGGAGGCTGATTGAATGAGTTTTTTTTCGTAGGGGTGGAGAAGCTTTGGACAGGACAGATAACATGTCCCCATGTTTGACTAAACGAGGAGGCAGTCCTTTCCTTTTCTTTCCTTGGGGTTGTTTAGAAGAGGGATGTTTTCTGGAGGGTGACATATTTGAGTCTTCAGCACCAAAAACACTGATACCCCTACTTAGTCACAGGCCTTTTTTATACTGGAACGCGTCGCCACTGGTTGTCTTTACGTCGTATTAACTTCAGGACAGGCATGACACGTCGTGCAGGGGTATGCAGCGGACTAAATCGAGCCAGTTCTTGCTTGGACAAATCCAGTAAACTTTGTAACATGCCCGATCTCTCTTGGACTTTGATTTTGGGAGAAGGTACTTTGTGAACAGCGGCCACTGCTACTAAATTGGAGGGTCCTGCCACTGGGGAAGTTCTTGGGGTTATCAACGGAGAAATTCTTGGTGTGATCAACGTCTCCAAGTACTCTTCAGCTATTGGTGACATCAACGGGGAAGTGAATGAACCTGAGGCTACCGGAGACGCGGTCACCGCCTTTGCAGGTCGTGGTTTGCGAGTGCAAAGTTGCGTCCTGGCCGAAGTGCCTCTCTTGCGACTAGTTTTCTTCTGTGGGCTTTTCTTTTTCTCGGGGCTTCTTTTCTTTTTCCGGGGTGGTGTCTGGTAAGAGGAGGGTCCCGCCACTGGAGAAATTCTTGGAGACACGGGTCTCCTTGGGGACTTGGTCTTGACACCGTGGCTCTTTTTCTTCTTGGAGCTTCGTTTGACTTTTTTCTTGGGGAGAAGTTTGGGGGCATTAGGATCCCATCTTAAGAGAGAGCGAATGATGACCCCTCCTAGAGTACCGCTCCCTCCAGGTTTCAAAATGATTTGTTTTTTGGTTTGAGTGTCGATGCGAGGATCGGCCAGTTGGGTCAAAGCGACTTTGTTTCAATCAAAAAAGCGTTTGGTTTGATGAGGAATCTGAATGATCCCTTGTAGTAATTGACGTGCCGTCACCGTAAACCGTCGTAAGACTTCTTTGAGACTAGCTTCTAAGACACAAGCCCGTATTTGTGGATTTTTTTCTCGACTGATGCCATACAAGGCACGAATCAATTTGGCGGGAAGATGTGATTGAAGGGACGTCATGTTCAAACTGTGTGAGACAGACGAAAAGTGTCTGAGGTTTTTATAGATTTTTTTGTGAAATTAAGTCGAGGACGGAGACGTGTACAGGACAGGCCCTCCATCTTGGCACCAGTGGTGAAACAAGTGGGTACGAAATCACAAATCATCGGGGGTCGTAGGTTTCAAATTGACGAGTAAATAGGCGTGTGGAGTTTGAGGCACGATCTAAGTGTTCGTCGATGACTTTGACAGGGGAGGAAGAGGGAGCAGAGACAGCAGAGGTAGCCATAGTGTTAGGAATGTCACTTGTGACACGAAAACAAACAAGACGAGAGTTTATATACTTTTTTTCAGGACACGTTTATTAAATGTTTCAAATATGAACAACACGAAAGACAAAAATACATAAAAGCCAAATAGTTATGTACAGGAATAAAAAACACATCAAAACGATCAAAGTGGAATATAAACAAGTCTCTGTACAACATGTTTTGGGTAACCAAGATGTCCTAGGGACAGTGTGTAATGTTCTTACAGTCTCTAGATGAGGTATTGTAACACAAGTGTCCTCCCGGAATGACCTTTCAGGAATGTCCATGACAGTCCTGTCCTGAAGCGAGTGGTTGTTCTCGGTGACGGGTTCTTCTGGCACTGTCACTAACACAGGTTGAAAAGTAACTTTTTTCCTTGAACAACTCTTGTGCATACTGAGCCACGTCTTGGGTCCAAGCCTCAAAACCCCCCTTTTTCCAGTCACGAACATCTGTCCAATGGGGGTGTAAGTCACAAGCGGCACACACATCGTCATACACGTCTTCGGTAGCTAAAAGTTGACGAATCTATTTTTCCTGTTGAGGTCGAGAAGTATCCAGATGAAAACGCAAGGCTTTGAGTAAAAGGAGTCTTTCGTGACCATTTAAGGCCATTGAGGTGGTAAGTACTGATCGTAAAGAGTCCACAAGGAATCGGCTGGTAAACGAAATCCCAGAAAACAAGTCACTAAGACACACACTATGCGTCGTCCCAAATTGAATGGATACAGTTCTTGTAATAATTGATGGTAATGATCCAAGGTTTGAATATGGTCATTGAGTTCCTTCCAAGGAATCTGTTCAATCACTTGTGACATAAGCCGTGGCATGGATTCCTGATTTTATAGTCTCTTTATTTCGGAAGCAATAAAGGTACTTTCTAACTAGACATCGTCGTTCTCCAGTAGGGAATCTAAATCTTGCATAATGTAACCTACACTTCAGAGTTTGTCTAGATGTTTCGTCTTCCGCTAAGCAGATTCCACGTAAAATATGTTGGTAATCCTTTAACTCGTCTTCCTCAATACGTTGCTCTAGGTGAATCTCGAAGTAACCAAAATTACGAACATTTAGTTCATTCACTAACTGAAAGTGATGAACAAGGTCTGACCACTGAAACAATTTCTGACGAATCAGTCCTCTTATACCATTCAGGTACCAGTAGTTCAAATACCGGTGACGATGTGGTGAGTGGGTAAACGTACAATCTTGTTGGGCTGATAGGTGATCACTTTAACGTGTTCATCTTCTCTAGACTGCAAGGCTTCTTTCAATACTCCAAAGTTGACCACACGACTGGTACGATAATTCAGAGTCAATCCTTTCACTTTACACGTCGTGTGCACTTCTCCTTGTTTGTCCTGGTATTCGTAACCGTAATTTTTGGGACCACCACTGACGAAACTTAGAATCTTGTCGTCGGGGTGCTCGTCTGTCCAGGCTCCTAAACGGTCTCCTTCGATGTCAGGGTGATGTTGACTCGGGTGATGGATGTAAATGCAACTGTCCGTGTCAAAGTACAGGACGCGTTCCCCTAACAGTTCTAAAGCCTCGTACAATTTTAAGCGAGCATGAGCTGTCACGTAAGCCGCAATGATGACATTTCCAAAGGGGTCGTCTTGTACAAAGTCCAGATCTTCTTCGTAATTTACTAAGATCAAATTTTCGCGAACGACGTCCACGTGTTTCATGAATTTGGTTTTGTCGTGAATCATCTGAAAGTAGCGGGAAGGTTCGGTCAAATATTCCGTCTTGGGTAAACACGGGCGTTGTGCCATTTTGCCCCACAAGCAATTTAACATCACTTTGGCAAACGATCGCCTGCCTTCGTTTTTCTCGATGTGATCTAAAGTGATGCCTTCTTGTTCCCGGTATTTCTCTTTGAATGTCTTTTGGTCTTCGGGAGTGTGACACCAGGAAGGATAGCCGCTGGCTTCTTGCTTCAGTTTCAAAAAGGCATCCACGTAGTCGGCGAAAATGCCTTTTTGACTGGGGTCACCCTTGTGGTATTGTTGTGTCTTGGGAAAGTGGCAAATTTCGTACACTTCTAACAGTTGGTATCCCATGTCCAAAGCTTTGAACAATTCTACGCTGACCCACGTCCCCGTCAAGGCGCGTTCTTCCTGGGTGTGCTGACAAGGTTGATCTTGGTTGCACGTTTCGGCACAAGTACGGCACAATGGAAACATCAGTTTGCCTTGGCAATGGTGAGGTAAGACGGGATGGTACAAGTCAGTGGGAGGCAAAACTTTGCACTTGATCAAGCCTTCGTATTGTCGAATGTTTTTCAGGTTGATGTGTTTGGTGAACAATTGTGGGTGCCCTGCAGGAAAGGGACAATATTTGCACACTTAAGGATACAGCGAACACACGTCCAAGTATTTGATTTCTTCTCCTTTCTCTTCGTCGGCTTGGTACAGCAAACAGGTGGCATTGGTCCTTCCTCCGTACAAACTATCCCTCGGGTTCAGGGGGTCCATGAACTGGTACTTTCCACGAGGCGTTTAAACTCGGGATCGGTTTTCAAACGGTGATCGTATTCGTGTTCCCACATTTCCACCACTTGGTATCCTTGCTGTTCTAACTTTAGGCATCGCTGACAAGTGGCCTGGTACAAGTCTTCCATGGTTCGTTGTAAAAACTGATTTTTAGTGCCGCGGTCAGGGTAAAAGACGTGAAATAAGCAACCGTTAAACTCGTACACGATCTTGGGGTTTTCTAAGTCCCAGCCATCGACCGAATGCGTTCCGATGGTCTTTTCGCCCCCTCCGTTGTGGGCATGCTGAATCCACTTGTCTTCCTTGTCGCACAAGTAACGTAACCAGCGTAGGGCTTTGACCGAGTATTGACGTTTGACATAGTTGGTCGTTTGAGGACTGATGACACCCACGGTGTTTTCAGGCATGAATCGTTGGCGGTAGACTAAGGAACACGCTTTGGCAATGGTGCAAGCTTCTTTCAAAGGATCGACCCCTCCGTGTTCCATGAACAGTTCTCGAAATTTTCCACAGCAACGCCGTAAAATGTCCACGTCGGAACGACAATATTTTAGCATTTCTTCCTGAAAGTCGAAAGGGTCGGAGGCGTGAGCCTGGTACCAAGCGTAGAAAGCTTCTCGTTGTTCGGTACGCATGTTGTCGGGGTCGTAATAGTGAGCCTCAGGCAAATGGGGTAGAACGGCATGTTGGTTGGCTTCCGTATTGAAAAAGTGTGCAAAGTACCCTTTAGCTATTTCTGTCATTCCAAACGTTTTAGGCATTCGACTCAAAGGCATGGCCAAGTAACTCATCGAATCTTTAAACTGCACTTGTCCCACTTGCATGAAAATGATTTTGGCTCCGTTCAAAGTGACTTTAGGATGTTCGGTGCTTTGTTCCGTATAGTACCTCAAAAGAAACTGTCCATCGTATCCGGAGAAATTGTGAGCCATCACTGTGGCATGGCGATGACAATCTCCGTAACGTTCGATGTCCTCTTGGCTCCATGTCTTGTCGATGGGGTCTAAGACCCATCGGGCGAAATTGAATAGCGTGTTCGGCCCTCGAAAGATTTTTTCACGTCCTCCAGGAATCTTACTGCAGTGAGGGCAATAACTCAAGATAGGTTCTTGAATGCACTTTTCGCACGCTCGATGAGCCACGCAGAAATTAGGCATGTGAATACCGGTCTCTTGCATGCATTCGAAATCGAAAAAGATGTAATTGCCTTTCTTCTTGTATCCATCCTCTTTCTCTGGTTGGGATTGGTACTTTTGCACGTAGCATTGATGTTCCAAGTCCACGATGTGGTGACAAATGTGACATTTTTTCTTTCCTGAACATAACGTGTGCCTTGGCATTATTGGTACATATGCATTGGCCACACGTAGGGCACAATCTCAGGAGTTGACAAGCACATTTCTGCTGTGAACCTTGCGTCTTCAAATGTTGTTGGTAACAGGTAGGGCTGACAAACGTGCGCTGACAAGTTGAACAATGCACTGGTTCTTGCCCTTCGTTCAGACAGGGTGGAGAGGCCAAACATCCTGAGCATTTCGATCCACAATGCTTGTGTTGCTCTCGATTGTTATAGCCATAGTCACATTTCTCACAGTAATATCTGTATCTTGATAGTGGTAAAGGTATCGAAATGGTCATCGTGATGATAGACATGAATGTATTTTCCATCCTTAAAGTCTTTCCCTCGAAACAACAGAGCCCCACGCATTTCTTGAGGGTGCACTTTCAAGGTGTATCGTGGAGCTAAAATATCTTGCAATGTTTGCATCTCAGGAATGCCACAGGGTGTGTCTGTGGACAGGCCGCCTTGTTGTAACAGGAGTTCTGCTTCACTTCGTTGTTTGGCTCGGTCCGATTGTCGAATGTTCTCCCAGTCTCTTTTCCATTCTACCGTGTCGTTCTTGTTTGCATAGGTTCGTCCCACCACGATAGCCCTGGCTAAACACATCTGGCCCTGAGAATTGTGAATTTGGACGAGGCTACGCTTAATGCTGCGAAGGTCGTTCAGCAATAACATCTTTTTGCGTTGTCCGGTCCCTTGAGGAGGAGAGACGTGGGTCATAAACAGTGTGGCTTTTCCATCGGTGATGTCAAACTGGTCATTGGATTGTTGTACGTGTTGAATTTTGTCCATGACTTTGGAAGGGGTCAATTCTGCAGGCTGCTAAACTCGATCCAAACAGGGGATTTCAAGCCGTCGTGTTGTATGGAAAGTCTCAAGCGATCGTCTTCTTTGGCCTGACATTGTCGCTTGAGTGCGGTGAGCAAAGAATCCCACATCTCGGTGATGAACCCTTCTGCTTTCTCTAACGGTACGTCGGACTTGAAATTTTTAAACTTCACCCTGTACGTGTAAGCCGTGGTTCTAAATTTTCTAGAGGAGCGCATTTCTGTCTCTCGAATGTCATAGTACTTTTCAGGGTTGACTAAGGGTGGTGAACTTTGTTTAGAGGAAGACTCTCTGGGTTTGAATTCTGGTTCACTCATGTCCTCTTCAAAATCACTTGCATGAATTTGTGCCAAGACGTCAGCCCTGGTACGAGGCGATAGATCACGTTTCTGCCTCTTACTTTCTTCTTCTTTCTTCTCAAATGAATTGGATCGTTTCATCTTGAGTGTAAAACGTCAAATGACTAAAGTTTAAACACCATGGGCATCTTTATAGTCATGGCAGACCAGTGTATATAAAGGGTATGTGTCTTGTCCTTTCACTATTCATTTCACTCTCTAACCGAGCACAACGATGGAAGAGACTACCCAAATCGAACGTTTCATCAGAGCTTTGCGAGGGGTCATTAGACAATTTTCTTCAGACCAACCTTCGGACTACTCTCCTTCCTTGCGAGATAAAAGTGAAGATACTTGCTATATCTGTCAGAAGAAAGGGCATTGGTCTTCAGAGTGTCCAGACCGTCAAAAAAGAAAAACAGGGGTTAGAAAAGACAAAAGTCAAGATACTTGTTATTATTGTCAAGAAAAGGGACATTGGTCTCCAGATTGCCCAAAAAAGAAACAAGAAGAGTCAGAAGAAGAGAGGGATTCTTCAGAGGAAGAAAGCAGCCAGGTAAAGAAAAAGAAAGAGGAGAAGAAAAGAAGGGAAGAAACTGAGGAGGAAGAGGAAGAAAAGACTGTGAGGGTGAAGAACTTGAAAAAACAGAGACTAAACAATGAGACAGAAGAAGTGTATGAACATTTTAAAGTGTTATGTTGAGAATTGTGAATTGTGAATTGGATTGTAAATATTTATAAAAGAATAAATTATGTATAAAAAGGTAGGTGTCTTTGAGTTTTGATTTTAAAATAAGAACGTACACTCGAACACTCATACACATACTATAGGGTAAAATGGGTTGATTTTTTTTATTTTTTTTTTAGGTATTGGCAATTGAAAGTCTATCTCTTTTCGAGAGACGTGGGTGGCCCTGAAAAGGGCCTTTTTCTTGGTGTAGGGGTGAGTTTAAGCAATCAACTTTAATTGCCTTAAGCCTTTGCCACGGCCAAGGCCTACTTCTGGACTGCGTACTGTTGATGATGATGATAATTTGGTTGAAATCACTGAGGGTGGCACGGTAGGCTTAGTCACAGGGTTGGAGTGTTTAGCTCGGGAAGGTCGTATTCTCTTCGGTCGTGATAAAGAAGTCTGATACATTTGTTTCAGACTTCTTAACTCTGCTAAAATGTCTAACAATACCGTGACCGTTTGATTTTCACACCCTTGTTTCTTTGCTGCTGCTTCTTCTTCTTCTTGTTTTTTTCTTACCTCTTCTTCTTGCTGTTGTTGCTGTAGGTGAAAAGCTTGTTCCGCTTCCTTTTGCTGTTGTATAAATTTCTCCAATTCTTCTGTCTGTCTCTGTCTAAAATTCTCCACGTGCGGTAATGAAGAAGGTGACGAAGGTTCCGGAACAAATTCTTGCGAGGTAAGAAAATCCACAAAATCCCAATTCACCTCTTCTGAAAGTAAGTCTGGGTTCCCTTGGGTGGTCTCCACTGCTGGTGCACCCCAATGGATCGTTTTCTGAGTTTCCGTCATGTTGAATAACTATTGCATGAATTGACTGCGCACAGGCGCTAGCGAATCTATATAGACCACGTGACGTCACAGACTGCTCTCTTCGGATTGGATGCGGGCTGACTGAATTATGTAACGCGTGTTTGGACTGGTCAATGAACTCAATCCGTTTCAATCCTTCCTCTACCTATAAATAAGCGCAGTTCACTGCATTCATTCACCTGTTCTCGGCGCCTCAACATGTGGACCGACGTTGAATCTTCCACCCTTGTATCTTCGATGATGTTCAGGACGGACATACCGATGTATGTCCGATCCAAATGGACAGTTGTCCATAGGACTGACACCAGCCTATGGATACGAAGAGTCTATGTGGAGAGGCAAGGATGCCTCAAAAGAGTACTCATCTATGGCCCTAAAGTGAGGCGAAGCTTAGAAGAAGATGTCACAGATGCCCTTTATGTTAAGGGTGTATTAACATAAACCAAAGGCCCTTTTCAGGGCCACCCACATCTCTCGAAAAGAGATAGACTTTCAATTGCCTACCCCTTTTTTTATCTTTTTTTAAAAAGATAGAGACCCTCCCTGTTTCACTTTTAGATAGACCCTATACAGACCCAGGGGTTTTTGTCCATGTTAAATTTACATAGATCCTATACAGGCGCAGGGTGATTAATGTTAAATTTACATAGACCCTATACCAGTCCAAGATTTTTGTCCATGTTAATTCCCATAGACCCTATATCGGCCCAGGGGTTTTGTCCATGTTAAATTTACATAGACCCTATAGTGGCCAAGGGGTGTTTTTAATGCTAATTCCCATAGACCCTATATCGGCCCAGGGGTTTTGTCCATGTTAAATTTACATAGACCGTATAGTGGCCCAGGGGTGTTTTTAATGCTAATTCCCATAGACCCTATACCGGCCCACTTCACTACTTTGGTGTTACCATGGTTCTGGAAACTAGAAACGGAAGGAGAAGATCTTAGTAAAGAAGAGAAGGAAAAGCATTCCATGACAATTCATAAATGAAACTACAATTTGACTTTTACCCATTTAATGAATAATTTAACTAAACGTTCTGCTCCTTTGAAGAATTCAAATACTTTGAAATGCATAGGTGCGCCTTTATTTGGACATTAAAGACATACATGTATGACATAAATATATTTTTATCAACATAAATATATCTTTGTGAAAAGTGATTTCTCAGGGTATAGTATATGTTTTAATTTAGATATGATTACTACAAACTGCAAATCTAAGGCCTCAGTCAAGTGGAATGCATCGAATTGGTCCAAAGATCTATCCTTGTTCCCACGCTTATTTGAAGGTTTTCTTTACCGCGATATCCTGTGAAGTACCGATTTATAACCTATCTTTTAATTTTTTCAGAGGAAACTAATTTGGGTGTTTTCCATTAAATCGTTATCAGATACATAAAGACCACGAGTGCTCTCTCTCTCTCTCGCTCTCTTGAATATGAGATAAATCATAAACACAGCTGCGCCCTGCACTAGAAGCATATTGCATGAAAGTGTCGCATGGTGGCAGATCAAAGGAGTCAAAAGTAATATACAGTATCGTTGTCGGGCTTGTTGGCTATAGCAACCCAATGCGTTCCAGAACCATCAAAATAGTTTGCTGTTTATGACACATCATTCCGCCTTCCTATTTATTTTGGTGGCCTATACGTAGAAAAGACGCCGAGAAATAACCTTATAACTTTGAGCGCCTTTTCGATGTCAAAGTTGCTTAGCTGCGTGCTGTTAGGAGAAGCAACCAAGGTGGTCCCACCTTCCATCGACATTGACAGGTGTTTCTTGCAACGTGTTTATGTTTATGTTTTGATACGGTCCACTAACAGTTTTCAAACATGGGGGGTGAGCGGATCTAAGAGTTCCAAATGCGGTTTGAAGGAATATATACAAGTGTACGAGGACCTCCTCTGGCACAAAAAATCGCGTGCGCGATAAATTATTAATTAAAAAGTTATAATATTACAATAAAACAATGTATAAATGAAAATTGCTGGATACACTCTGATCGCGTTCGTAAAGGTACTTCCGTGCAAACAATGTGGGGTAGGCGTGCGTTAGAAAATTGCATATCTGAAGACGCTATTGGAAGATCTTATGTATGTTACCAGCGTATTTCAGTTGATTCCATAACGGACCGCATGCAGTAACTTCGCCATCATGATTCGGTCAAAAAATATACATCATCTTTTTAATGAGAGATACCGATTTCTCTACCTCCCCATATATATATATATATATATATATATATATATATATATATATATATATATATATATATATATATATATATATATATATATATATATATATATATATATATATATATATATTAGCATACAGTTAGAATAATTTTAGAATATTTTAATTCGTATTCTACAGAGATTCGAACCCGAGTCCACGGGTTACGAAACCCATTGCTTTGCCTGCACGCACCAACCCCCATACCGACAATGCACCCATCACCAAAAAAGTATGCCACAAAAGTCGATGGTATACACAGTCTTGTGTAACAGACAGATGGTATAGACATTATTGCGTAACCGACACACCCAGCAATTAACTCTCATCTAGGTTTACAGTCCCTCTGCATTCCAACGGCATAAATCAAAGTATATAAAATTACTAAGAATTAAAATATACACCATACGGATAGGAAAGTACTATATAAACTGCATTCAAGTGTCCGATCGTCGTCAAAACAATAACAAGCGATATTCTGTACAATTCTGATAAATATAGACAAGTTAGCATCATTGAACTTATCGAATATAACGCACGTACGTAGTCGCCAGCCTTGAAATTTCTAGCCAGACGCACAGTTAGATTCTATTACAGTGATGTTTTCTCGCGCCATTGCGGACAACGTCAAGCGACCACTCATCAGAGCGGTTATGCAACAGAGAACCTCTGTCGAATTTCGTCGATAAAGTCCGGCTTGTGTTATCCTGTCGAAGAGATACACGAACAGTTGCGCTAAAAGTAATAGTTCGTCATTTATTCATTCACTGTCTCTTCAGTGTTTTCGCACTTCGAACAGCCAAAAATGTAACATTTACCTAGCACAAAGAGTTTTATTGAGGATGTTCAACAATCCTGTGTAGAATATGATCATGGAGATCTCGGGAACACCAAGTGTGACACCAACAATGACGTCCGCGTCGACATGGTCTTGTGTTATCCTTCTAGCTTTGTCGGTCAAAGTGAACATCAGCCGCACTAAGCGGCTCGTTCATCCCATACACGTGCTAGCAAGTGTGGCAATTACTAAAACGTTATCTGAGTTTGATTTGACTGGATTTGCTGATATCATCACCTTTAAGTTTCATCAAAAGGTTCATCCGGTCATCACGGTGTGGCTTGACCGTCATTTTAACTCCTCACGTGCAAGCGACGATGTCAATGTTGAAAATTTCAGAAATAAACGTGGACGGGCTTTGATTATTTTATTGAATTTTATGCTGCACAAAATCATATTGAAAAGCTGAACCGTCGCAGAAGCCGCCATCGCATAAAGACCACAAAATAGTTTGTTTTTTTTTGCATCTTGGGCCATCCCGGATGAAAATCACTATGAAATTTCACATGCGAACGATACTTGACGAAAGATCATCAATTGTAGTGAGGGTATCCGTGCAGTGGACCAGTCATCGATTCTGCGGAATTATTTTATTATGAAAGACACAACCAGCAAAAGCACAGTCTTATCCAGAAATCTTATAAATCTATCAGACGAACCATCCCTCGTTGGGTACCCCATCTGTTACAACGATGGAGAATCTCCACGGTACTACGCATTTGAGATCTCCCATGCTCACGTAGGCGAGTATCAATTAGTTATCGATGATTTAACAATTTCCTTCTGTACGCATTGAAAAGTTGCCACTGACTAGTTATACACAGAATAAAAACACCTTCAACAGCTGAAAAAACAAACCCGTACTTGAGTTGGTCAAACAGTGCTGTTTTCTAGCTTCATTATTCAACAGCAGCGAGGCTCTCGAACACGTATGCAATGACACTAGGATTCGTCCTATGGCCACTGGAGAATCAAACATGGGTAATTGCATGCCCGTCAGGACGCCTTAAATTATACCGTCAGGGACGATATCGCTGTAATAGTAAACGTGTTAATGGTGCCGTCGTTGAGTGATCCAACCTAGCGTCATAAACTCTTTCCTTTTAACGGTTGTGGGGTTTCCGGTAAGACAACGCCTGCCATCAACCTGTTTTGCAACAAGGACGTGATCGTGTTAAAAGAAACACGCATATAAACTGGCAAGAGGGATGAGACAGAACTTTAATATCACAGACGTATCACAGTGGGTTTCAAATGTACATAGTATTTTAGGATCCAGACCGCAAGTAGACAAAATACATCCCGTGCGTTATCATCTGGGATGAAATATACACTGTTTGGAGAAGTACTTTAGAAACATCTCTCACATGACTGTTGCAAAACCCACGTACTTGTAAACTTTGATCAGGAGCAACACCCCCCGTTCGCGGGTTAGTCCTCCAGTGATTGACTGCATAATTATACTGATGACGATTTTCGCGCCAAAGATAAATCTTTCAGAAAACAATTAAAAGTCAGAATGGGTTTGAAATCTAATAAATTTCAGTGCTCGGAGATGAGTGCAAGTATTCCAGAAACACCCATGAAATACATTTCTGCTTGCGTAGACTCCAGAAGACACTATCGTAGTTTCACGCAAGCAAGTGCGCAACGAATTTCAGTAGGAACTGTTTACACTCCATCAAGTAAAATTCCCGGACGCGCTAGTGCCACTGTTGTATCGTCATTAATATATTCGTCGTTAAGATATATCCGTGAACATAACTGACACTAGACGAGACTTCCACGCTCGTCGTTACCGACATCGTGTACGTGCCTGTGGGCGATGTCGAGTGGGCACTAAAACCAACTTAGGATAATAAATCGTCCCACTGGTGTCTCGGTTACGTGATAAACGTCCACAGCGCAGAAGAGTTGACAATATTGCATCAACAACACGTTTGGATGATCGATGGAATCATCGACTTGTTAAACCTCGCCTACATGGACGTACCACGAGACGAATATATGTTCAGCTGTTCAGAGTTGTTTTCGAAGGTGTAATAAGTCCTAGGACAACAACGCCTCTCCCTAACTCACTAGTGAATCGTGACCGCTCCAGTGGCCTAGTGCTTAGAGAGTCCACCATGGATGCAGGAGGTAGCGAGTTTGAACCCCGGCTGAGTAATACTAAAGACTTATACAAATGGTATAACAGCTGCCTCGCTTGGCGCTCAGCATTAAGGGAGATTAGTATTATGAATGTTCGGCCTGGTGTTAGGATAATGTGACTGGGTGGGACATCATGCCACATGTCTGCTGCATGATGCCCCATTGCTATATATTACTTTAAACTGCCACACTGCGGGGGTCATTTGCGTATTCCCTGGTGTAACCTGCAATTCCTCACGGACAAAACGGCGCTGGGGTGTGGCACCTCCTGTCCCATTGCAAGATAATATATCGATGGCGCGTTGCTGAGACGGCTTATGTGCAAATTCATGTGAGTAATCAACCGTCAAATGGGACTAGTGGGTTTCCTTACTCCACCTTCTCTTTCTCCAGAAGCGTACATGTAACATAGCATGACGTCGCGCCCCAGTATGGGTTTACGCAGACCGATCACTCGTCCGACAGAGCCGAGCACTTTATGGTGCGGCAGATGTGTTATTGAGTTATTTCATTGTGATCGCGCGCGTGAATTTATAGTTCAACGCAGCTCCAACACGAGGATGCCTTGCTGCCCATTCGCGAGATTGCTCCCGCGTGCTAGCACTCCGCATAAACGTTTTCACTACGTAATGATGAACAAATAAGCTCCCAAGTGTCGATGAAATAGCTCAACAATGAATACATTTTTGGCCCGTATCAACTTTCAGCAGCCCTGGCTAAGTTAGCAGTTCCCGTGAGTATATGTACTCAAATGCGTCTGTGACGGCCGTTCATGTGCTGCCGCATACATCTGCAATATTGCCTATCGTATATATGCTCAAATGTGTCTGTGACGGCCGTTTTGGTGCTGCCTTATAGATCTGCAATCTTGCCTATCAGTATAACCACTTGCGCGAGACCACTCTATCGACGCTTACTGTGTTTGTTAACTGGTCAGTCGAGGCGGTGCCTTTAAAATAACCACCGGGACTGTAATATATCAATTCCATTACAATAGTAGTGAAAGGGGTGAGATTAGCGTCAATGGGAATTAGCATTAAAAACACCCCCTGGGCGAGATTAGCGTCAATGGAAATTTAACATTAACCACCCTGGGCGAGATTAGCTTCAATGGAAATTTAACATGGGCAAAAAACCCTGGGTAAGATTAGCGTCAATGGAATTTAACATTGGAGAAAGGAAAAAAAGGAAATATTGAGATTAGCGTCAAAGGCATTCGAACAATGGAAAAAAAAATATCGATTCTAGGGACAAAGGCAATTGAACATGGGGAATAGAGTTTGGGTCTGTCTAGGGACAAGGGGAATTGAACATGGGAATAGAGTTTGGGTTTGTCTAGGGACAAAGGGGCATTGAACATGTTAGAAAAATAAACTACTTTAGGGACAAGAGGAATTGAACATGGGATTTTTTTTAAAAAAAAAAAAAATTATAAAGGGGTAGGCAATTGAAAAGTCATTCTCTTTTCGAGAAATATGGCTGGCCCTGAAAAGGGTCTTTGGTTTGTTCTTCTTCTTCTGCTTCTAATTTCTTCTTTTTCTCCACCAACTTCTTATTTTCTCACCTACACTCTTTTTCTTCTTTTTTTTCTCCTCCTCTTCTTTCTCCTCTTCCTCCTCCTCTTCTTTCTTCCTCTTCTCATTTTCTTCTTCTTTTTCAATTTTTTCATTCCGTTTTCTTATTCTTATCCTTTCCTCTTCATCCTCCTTCTCCTCCTTTATTTCCTTCATCACACCACTTATCATGTCCTTTGCTTTTCTTAAGTTGTTAATCTCCAGTTTTACTCTATGCGGACTATAAGAATAGTGGTCTTCATTGAGTCGTACTAGCATTTGTTCTATCATGCCCAAACTGTCAAGGACGTCTTGCAATGTTTGAAATTTATCGTGGTGGTTCGAAGCCATCTTCTCTGTAGAATGGTTTGAACGACGAAGACTGTGGGTTCTTATACGAAAAGCGTGGACGTGAAGGAAAACATCCCCCTAAAACATAAAATTGATATTACCTAGATCATGACCTAACATCGTGCGGACGTGAAAGAAAACATCCCCTACTTTTCTCATTTCATGTAATATACTATCCACATAAGTGAAGCAACAATAAACTAACCTCAAATCTACTATTTACACACGCAAATCATTAAAACAAACCCAAATCTACTATCCACACAATCGTACGTGAGCTGTTACAAAACCCTAACTATACTCTCCACATACGCTAAGAAACAATAAACAAAATCCATAATCTACTATCCACACAATCGTACGTGAGCGGTTACAAAACCCAAACTATACTCTTCACATACGCTAAGAAACAATAAAGAAACCCATAATCTACCATTCACACAAACTTACGTGAGCAGTTACAAACACAAACACACAAACACATACACTCGCACTATGAAAAAAGAGTTAGTGTTTATATTCACACTACTCTACCTACACACACACACACACACACACACACACACACACACATTGGCAAATTGATTGTTATTTCTTTTCTAGAGTATTGGGGTAGCCCTGAAAAGGGCTGTTTTTTTTTTGTTTTTTTTTTTGTTTGCTATGGCAATCTTTTAGTTTCTAAGAATGCGATGTCCTCTGAGGATAGACTTTCTGGCGATAGGTCTGCTTCTTCGGAAAGAGAAGAAGAACTCTTTGGTGTCGATACGACAATCGACAAAGCCTCTCTCAGGTTCAGGTTCCTGCTGCTGTTGCTGCTGCTGTTGTTGTTGTTGCTGCTGTCTCTGAAGTCTGTACTTCTCTGTCCATTCTTCTTTCTCCCTGTTCACTTCTTCTCTGAAGAGTTCTTCTATCAAGTCTTCAGTGACTTTTAGCATTCTCACATTCTCTATCTCTTCTGGCTTCGGTATCAGACTGTGTCTGACCCTATGCAAATTCACGTAGGCTTCGTTTAGCTTAGCTAGTTTGGAGCACATCTTCGTAGGAGGATGAGTCGACAATGGATGGTTAGACTGGAAACAACCCGGTTCTTAAAGTCAAAGCGCGGACGTGAAGGAAAACATCCCTCCACGGTTTTCGAGCCGCAATGTTCAATGAGTGTCATGAGAGGGATAGTAAGAAGTCAAAGAGCATGAATCAAACATTCTTATAGCCAAACAAATCACAAAGGCATTTTTTCAAAACACATCATTTTTTATTCAAAAATCACTTAACACTAACTAACAACTCTAACATTTTTTAACAATAATCCAACAATATAACATCAAACATTTTTTTCAATTTACACTCTACTTTAAACAGGGTTGGCAAAGTTGTGAATGAAATTGTGATTTCCACTGTTGCAAGTCATTGAGTTATGGATGGACACTACGTTTCCTAGCTTAAGACAACAAAATAAGCATACTAGTCACAAAATCAACGATTTACTTTCTCATCGTTTCTAGAAAAATCACGATCAAAATAAGTCACTAAATGTTCTTTTGCTGATAATAAGTGATCAATTTCGATCTCGACTTTCTCTTTGAATTTGTCAAAGAGGGTTTTGATGTAATGGATGTCTCGAGTCGTTAATGGAGGACAGAAATATTCACGCAAGTCTTTATACCACCAACGTAACACGTCTTTTTTAAACAGACTCCAAGCTTCGTCCAGATATTCGTTGAATTTTTCTTCTTGACTGATGTTTTGACATCCATAGTAATCATGCTTCATCCATGTCGTAATTGTGTCTGCCAGGTATGTAGCACAGTAGGAGACCAATTGCTGTTCTTGTTCTGGCCATCTCGACTTGATCACGATGTCCTTTTCGTCTTTGTGTTGGGATTCTCCTTCCACGGTCTCCTCACATTCCATCTTCAAAGCTTCTCCACTAGGTAAAGAGGGATAACAGTCTTCCATGGCTTCTAGTACTCTAGAATGACTTCTCTCAAACTGTTGATTTCTATGGTATTATCGAATTCTGCATACAGGATGACGTTCAACTTTACATCATCATCACCGATTCTGTTTCCGAACTGAATTTCCACACGAATCTGGCCGGATTTTATAGGGTGGAAATGTCCCTCGTCGCTGCCTTGGTCTGGAGTGAAATCAAAAGCCCACAAAGCATAGCCTCCGTCATAATCGTCGTACGTAATGCCGTGACTGGTGTTGGTTCCTAACTGTCCCGTGGCTTCGTACAAAAACAAGTACGATCTCAAGTAATTCTTCTTCTCAAAGTCAGGTTCGAAAGGTCGGGTACACAAGGTCTTGCCATCGCGACTGACTTCAATCTTGGACACGTTGAAGTGATGAAAGTTGAAAGGATTTTTAGTGATAGCTCCGTTGAAGGCTTCATTCGAGACCATACCAAGGATCAAACGTTTGGGTAGCTGTCCTTGGAACAGATGATCTTCGATCATGGATCGCTGTCCCCTAGGAATGGTGAAAGTTTTCACTTCTACGCGTCGGATCGGATACTTGGCGGTCGTTCTGCTCAACGTCTGACTGATGTCGTTACCTACTTTAGGTAACACTTCCACACGACGTACGTAGAGTCTGGCTTCTTGGATTTTGGTTTTGTACTCGCCAGCATCAGCCAATAAATGGAAAGCGGTACTGCTCCGATTCAGTCTCAGGCGGACATCCACCCCGTTCAGCAAATATTTTTTTTGCAACCACATGTCCAAATGCAAACGATCCATCAGTTCTAAACTTTGGTTGGGTCCTATGATTCTCTTTCTTCGTTCTACAAATCCCTCATTGGTGGTTGTTTTTGATTTGGGGTCAGCTTCAAGACCTGTTTTATCAAATTCGCCCGCTTCGTCAGGTTCCCATAGCACGCAGGCATTGAGATGAGTGTTCTTGGCGTCTATTCCGTACGTCAAGAGATTTTCCAGGTAGGCACGGTAAGGGTAAGTATCCATGCTGCTGCTAACCAGTTTGTTGTTCAAGTACAAGTCCACTGAGCTGAACAAGGAATGCATGAAATTGTTGACGGGAGCTACTGGCTCAGTGTCTATAGCATTTCCATCCTTATCTAGAACTTTGACTTTCAGGTACAAGTAACTGCTATTCAGATCGATGTAATCTTCGGTCTGTCCCTTGATTTCAAACTCGATGGGAGCGGAATCGGTCAATGAGGAGACGGGATGAAATTCCACCCATTGGGATTCTTGCATGGTCATCATGGTGGGGGGCATGGCAAACAGATCCAGTTCCGTCTTGGAACAGGCGCAAGACTCTCGGTGCATCATTTTTTTGTTGCAGTGTCTCAATAATCGAAAACGTCTAAGTCTCGAACGGTTCTTCTTTTCTTGGCCTTTCTAGCTTGAAGTCTGGTGAAAGGGTGTTTTCTTTGTCGTCTCTTTCTGCCTTGTCCTTGCTGAATGCTTGACTTGGTAGCGTGCAGGGCATTTATAGGTGTGTCTTGTCGGCCCAAAAGGTCTTTACTCGTTTGCAGCAAGACATTTTTGCCTGCCCTCATGAAAGCTTCTTTAGGGTTTTGTTTGTCGATGATGACATTTTGGAGAAATTCTTTGCCTTGTGTCAGTGCCGCATCTTTCAAGGCGTGCAATCCGCGTGTCACCATCGGTTTCAACACCGGGGCCACCGAACGAAAGGTCGATTTTAACATATCTCCTAAACCGTGTCCTCGCTGTCGTGCAACCCCTCGATACACTGGATACATGACTTACGAGTCGTGAGAGAACCGTTTTCGAAAATGGAGTTTCACCGTGATTTTTCCTTTGGTGAATGGAATATTTTGTCCCAAATCTCATCTTATAGCAATGTTGACCGTGTCCAAATACGACTTGCTGACAGGCAAATAATGAGGACGCACAAATTCCCGGTGGACGTGATAGGTGTTTCCACCTTCCTGGTCACTGGTCGTGGTACTATCCACTTTGAAAGGAATGACACGCAGTAACGGTACAGAGGTGTGTCCCACCACGTTATACTCCACCACATCGGAGTACACGAACATCAAATTCAGTCCTTGGTTCAGTTCTACAGGGAATCGAAAAAACTTGTAAAATTCCGTATTGCTGTTGATCTTCGGTTTAAAATTTGGAGCCATTTTTGTGTCTCCACCTAAAATATCAAACAAGTCACGATTAAAACTGATGGACAACGTTTGGGTGTCCTGAAATTTCATCAGTAAGCGACGAGCCACTTTATGGTACTCCAGGGTGACACTTTTTTTGACTCTGTTCAGGGCTTTGCCAAAGGCTAACTCGAACCTGGAAGTAATGGTGTCCACCAAATGTTGGCCACTAAAATAAAACCCTGCCGGAATTTTCAAGGTGTAGATATTGAAGGGTGAATTGTTGGATGGTCTTGTGTCCCCTGAAAACCCGATGTCATTCATGGCTTCTTGTAATTGTTGGTTCAGGATTTCGACCTCAAAAGTGTTTTGGTTTTCGGTGATGTTTTGGATTTGTGTAGGGTGAATCATTTCTACTAAAGCCACTTCCCAATGGGCTTCGTGATCTAACTGGATGGCTTGAGGTAATTTAGCCGTGTAACAGCACAACGTGTTGTGGGGAAACACCTCCATGGAACTGTCACTGGGTAAGGTTAAGTAAAATTGGTTTTCGTGACTCATAATTCCAGAGTTCTGTGGCTGTCCGAGGGGTTAGTGGATGTCAGAGGCGTGTCTCCGCCCAAAATGGGGTTCTGGTTGTGATTGAAGTGGTGACTGGCACTGGCACTGGACACAAGGTTCCCGGGGTTCCCGTTCGAGGAGAATTTCAGGGAGGGATTGGGAAGAAGGTAACCGATGCAACTGCTCAATAAAATGGTCCACAATTGTTTGTCTCCTTGTTGCAAACCCAGATTGGCAATGGCTGCCCCGATGACACAATACACCACGAAGATTTGGCAGAAAAAGACGATTTGCGTTTTAGGCACACGTTCTCCACACCACACCCACAAGGGTTGTTTTTGTAAATCTTGCACAGAAGAACTAGGTGAAGGAGGAGTGGTTGACATAGCTGCGTCTGTGTGAAAGGGCATGATGGTCACTTCTTTTTATAGTCGATGACTTGCGAAGCGTCGATCCAAGAATCAAAACTGGCTGGATATCCTTTCCAACGTACTTTGACTTCTTTGACACGTCGTTTGCCCACTTTACGGGTTCTGCGTTCGAGAATGCTTTCGATGTCGTACACGTCGTCTTCTTTTTTGATGACACCTTGTAACTCGGGCAAATAAAACGTTCCTTTGAGCACTTCTCCGTTCATGTCTTCCAATTTATAGACGGTAGGATGACGGCCATGCACTCGTCCAGTGACGCGAAACAATTCGGTCGTCCAGTTAGGTAAGTAACCTTTGTCGAAAGTGCGTTTGGTTTTGCCAATGCGCACCCAATCTCCTACGGCCAACTCTCCACTTTTCTTGGGGACAGTCCTCGTCGGGGACGTACCGAACAGACGCTCAAACACCAACACTTCGTTGTCGGGAGTCACGTCTTGCGGGGCACGTCCGATGCTTCGATGGTAAGATTGGTTGTACGCTTGCACCAGGTGCGGTAAGATGTCGATGTACTTCAGAGTGTGGTGATGCGTAAAATATTTCCACATGCGTTCTTTCAAAGTGCGTTGAAAACGTTCCACGATGCTGGCTTTGGTTTCGGGATTCTCGGTGGTAAAAAAATGAATGTCACGTTTCTTTAATTCTTTTTGGAAAGCTTGGTTCAGAAATTCGGTGCCTTTGTCCGTTTGCCATCGAAGAGGGTGACGACCGCTTTGTTTCAACACCCGTTGCAGGGCTCGCACTAACTCGCTGCTGGATTTGGAAGTCAAGGGCACGACCCAGGCAAATTTGGAAAAGACGTCGATGACACAAAACAAATATTTGTAGCCACGATTGTAGCTGGCCAAATGAGAGACATCGGCTAAATCGGCTTGCCACTGATGATCGATGCCTTCCACTCGGGTGCGACTTCTGGCAAACTTGCGTCGAATGGGCTTGTGTAAAGTGTAGGTAGCTTGTTCTTGTAATCGTCGTTGCACTTGAGGTAAACGGAGACTTTTCAGTCGCGTTTTGGCAGCACGATACAATTTTTGAACTCCTGCGTAACCTGCAGGATGAGAGGGATCGTAGTAAATGCTGGCTAAGACTTTTTCCATTTTTTTTTTGTGTTTGTGTGTTAATAAGACACCCACTCTTGGAGGATGCTACTCTTTTTCTCTTGGGGTACTTTCTTGGATTTCAATGCTTTGCGTGTGCGACCGACAATAGGTGTTGAAGAGGAGGATATCTGAGCGGGGGATATCGGTTCTTGTTTCACTTCTGTCTTCACTTCTGTCTTAACTTTCTTTTTCTCTTGTGATGAAGAAGGGGTGGCCATCATCTTTTTAATCCATCCAATTCTGGAGGTAGGTGGTGTTGTTAACTTGCGTACTTTTTCTGGTGGAGTTTGAAACCCTTCTTCTTCTTCTTCTCCTTTTTCTGTCTTCGTCACTGGTAGTGGTGGGACTGGTACTGGTACTGGTGATGGTGCTGGACTTTTCATCAAGGTCTTAAAATCTTTCAGAGTGGGTAGAGCTGTTTCGTCTAAAGCTTTCTGGTGAAAGAGTTGCAGTCGTTGCAAGAGTTGACCATACTTTTGCGATTTTTCTGTTTCGGACAAATCTTGGCGATCCATTAAGGACTGCAGTTCGTGTTGTAACTGGGACATCTCGCTCAAATGGGGATTGGGAGGTAAATGCGGGGTGCGTTGTTCTTGCCACCGATGGTATTCCATCCATCGTTTGTAAGGCACTAAAGCTAGTTTTCGTCCTTCCATAGGGTTGTCAGGGGTCGATTCTGAGATCTTGCGACTTCCGAGGGCCTTTTAATCTTGCTCCCACCAGTCCTCCCAACATGGTTCCCAAGACTCCTTTCAGTATGGGGCCTAACAAGAGAGGCAAAATGCCTCCACGTTGGACCAACATCTTCTTCTTTGGACGAATGGGAATTTTCTTTTGAACCATTTGGCGAAGAACGTGACGATGTTTGCTTAAGCATTGTTTCTGGTGTTTGGATAAAGGGATCGTGCCTTTCAAAACGTTCAAACAACATTCGCACACGGTATCGATGACCTCTTTGGAGGCCGATTGAATGAGTTTTTTTCGTAGAGGTGGAGAAGCTTTGGACACGACAGATAACATGTCCCCATGTTTGACTAAACGTGGTGGTAGTCCTTTTCTTTTCTTTCCTTGGGGTTTTCTGGAGGGTGACATCTTTGAGTCTTCAGGAGCACCAAAAAAACACTGATACCCCCGACTTGGTCACAGGTCTTTTTTATACTGGAACGCGTCGCCACTGATTGTCTTTACGGCGTATCAGTTTGAGGACAGGCATGACACGTCGTGGAGGGGTACGCAACGGACTACATCAAGCCAGTTCTTGCTTGGACAAATCCAGTAAACTTTGTAACATACCAGATCTTTCATGGACTTTGATTTTGGGAGAAGGTACTTTGTGAGCAGCAGCCACTGCCACTAAATTGGAGGGTCCTGCCACTGGGGAAGTTCTTTTTGGGGTCATCAACGGAGAAGTTCTTGGTGTGATCAACGTCTCCAAGTACTCTTCAGTTCTTGGTGTCATCAACGGAGAAGTGGATGAACGTGAGGCTCCCGGAGATACGGTCACCGCCGTGGCAGGTCGTGGTTTGCGAGTGTAAGGTTGCGTCCTGGCCGAAGTGCCTCTCTTGCGACTAGTTTTCTTCTGTGGACTTTTCTTTTTCTGGGGGCTTCTTTTCTTTTTCCGGGGTGGTGTCTGGTAAGAGGAGGTTCCCGCCACTGGAGAAGTTCTTCTTGGGGACCTGGTCTTTTTCTTTTTCTTCTTGGGGCTTCGTTGGACTTTTTTCTTGGGGATAACTTTGGGGGCATTAGGATCCCATCTTAAGAGTGAGCGAATGATGACCCCTCCTAGAGTACCACTCCCTCCAGGTTTCAAAATGATTTGTTTTTTGGTTTGAGTGTCGATGCGGGGATCGGCCAGTTGGACCAAAGCGACTTTGTTTCGATCGAAAAAGCGTTTGGTTTGATGAGGAATCTGAATGATTCCTTGGAGTATTTGACGTGCCGTCACCGTGAACCATCGTAAGACTTCTTTGAGACTAGCTTCTAAGACACGAGGTCGTATTTGTGGATTTTTTTCTCGACTGATGCCATACAAGGCACGAATCAATTTGACGGGAAGATGCGACTGAATGGACGTCATGTTCACACTGTGAGTGAGACAGACGAAAAAGGGTCTGAGGTTTTTATAGATTTTTTTATGTGGAGTGAAATGAAGTCGAGGACGGAGACGTGTACAGGACAGGCCCTCCGTCTTGGCACCAGTGGTGAAACAAGTGGGTACGAAATCGCAAATCCTCGGGGGTCGTAGGTTTCAAATTGACGAGTAAATAGGCGTGTGGAGTTTGAGTGGCATCGTCGTACGCCTGAATCAGCCAAGGCGTTCCTAACTGTTTGGCTAAGACTTGCACTTGCGATTTATCTCGAGGGCTTTTAAACAAGACCACGTAATGCGCATTGAGACTGATGGTGCGATGGGCTTTACTTTGTTGAAACAAATTTTGGGTGATGTAAACGACACTGGCATTACGGTGATGCCCTTTGCGCGTAAACCACAGTTTAATTTCTTCTTCGTCTTCTCCTAACATGTCGTCAAAAATGACCAAATGGGTTTGACGAGAGTCAGAGACGATGCCGTCGTCTTCTTTAGGAATGCCTTCCACAAACACGATGGAATCGCCTTGACTTTCTCGCAAGAGGCTGTACGCCGATTGCCACTCTTTGTAACACCACACGATCCGCTGAGGTGGTCGATCGATCAAATGATGTTTATGTTCGATCAAACGTTTGACGAATTCGGTTTTGCCTGAACCGCTAGGTCCAGCAATGAGCATGTTAAAGGGATGGCGAAGATACAAATCCTCCCAACTGGCACGATCTAAGTGTTCGTCGATGACTTTGACAGTGGAAGAAGAGGGAGCAGAGACAGCAGAGGTAGCCATAGTGTGAGAAATGTCACTTGTGACACGAAAACAAACAAGATAAGAGTTTATATACTTTTTTTCAGAACACGTTTATTGAATGTTTCAAACATGAATACGAAAGACAAAAATACATAAAAGCCAAAGGCTTAAGTATAAGGATAAAAGGCACATGATAACCATTAACGTGGAATAAACACAAGTGTCTGTACAACATGTTTTGGGTAATGTTCTAACCAGTTCTATAGTAGGGGGTAAGGTCACACAAGTGTCCTCCCGAAAGGGTCTTTCAGGCCTGTCCACGACAGTCCCGTCCTGGGTGACGGGTTCTTCTGGCACCGTCACTAACACAGGTTGAAAAGTCGCAAGGCTCACAATCGCATTCCACTTCAGAAGCCCCACACTTGAATTGTGCCTGCCTAAACTTGTTTTGTGTCTCTCTGAAAGTATTCATCTTGTTCGCTTGGTCTTGGTAGTCAGAATGAACTATCGATCTTGCCTAGGGTTCCTTTTTATATACAGACCAATACCGACGTGTCCATACGGTAAGGTGAAATGATTGGGAAGTCGCACTCGCTTCTGGTACACGATTTGATAGACTTTTTCCAAGGGTCGACTGACGATGTGGTGACTGGGTAAACGTACAATCTTGTTCGGTTGATAGGTGGTCACTTTAAAGTTTGCATCCTCTCCCGATTGCAAGGCTTCTTTCAATGCCCCAAAGTTCACCACACGACTGGTACGATAATTCAGAATCAATCCTTTCACTTTACACGTCGTGTGCAATTCTCCTTGTGGGTCCCGGTATTCGTAGCCGTAATTTTTGGGACCACCACTGACGAAACTTAGAATCTTGTCGTCGGGATGTTCGTCTGTCCAGGCTCCTAAACGGTCTCCTTCGATGTCAGGGTGCTGTTGACTCGGGTGATGGATGTAAATGCAACTGTCCGTGTCAAAGTACAGGACACGTTCCCCTAACAGTTCTAAAGCTTCGTACAATTTTAAGCGAGCATGAGCTGTCACGTAAGCCGCAATGATGACATTTCCAAAAGGGTCGTCTTGTATAAAGTCCAGATCTTCTTCGTAATTGACCAAGATCAAATCCTCGCGAACGACGTCCACGTGTTTCATGTATTTGGTTTTGTCGTGAATCATCTGAAAGTAGCGGGAAGGTTCTGTCAAATATTCCGTCTTGGGTAAACACGGGCGTTGTGCCATTTTACCTCACAAGCAATTTAACATCACTTTGGCAAACGACCGCCTGCCTTCGTTTTTCTCGATGTGGTCTAAAGAGATGCCTTCTTGTTCATAGTATTTCTCTTTGAATGTCTTTTCGTCTTCGGAAGTGTGACACCAGGAAGGATAGCCGCTGGCTTCTTGCTTCAATTTCAAAAAGGCATCCACGTATTCGGCGAAAATGCCTTTCTGACTGGGGTCACCCTTGTGGTATTGTTGTGTCTTGGGAAAGTGGCAAATTTCGTACACTTCTAACAGTTGGTATCCCATGTCCAGAGCTTTGAACAATTCTACGCTGACCCAAGGCCCGTTCTTCCTGGCTGTGCTGACAAGGTTGGTCTTGGTTGCACGTTTCGGCACAAGTACGGCACAATGGAAACATCAGTTTGCCTTGACAATGGTGAGGTAAGACGGGATGGTATAGGTTCGTGGGAGGCAAAACTTTGCACTTGATCAAGCCTTCGTATTGTCGAATGTTTTTCAGGTCGATGTGTTCCGTGAACAATTGTGGGTGCCCTGCAGGAAAGGGACAATATTTGCACACTTAAGGATACAGCGAACACACGTCCAAGTATTTGATTTCTTCTCCTTTCTCTTCGTCGGCTTGGTACAGCATACAGGTGGCATTGGTCCTTCCTTCGTACAAACTATCCCTCGGGTTCAGGGGGTCCATCAGCTTGTAACTTTCCACGGCACGTTTAAACTCGGGATCGGTTTTCATACGGTGATCATACTCGTGTTCCCACATTTCCACCACTTGGTATCCTTGCTGTTCTAACTTTAGGCATCGCTGACAAGTGTCCTGGTACAAGTCTTCCATGGTTCGTTGTAAAAACTGATTTTTAGTGCTACGGTCAGGGTAACAGACGGGACATCCGTGAAATAAGCAGCCGTTAAACTCGTACACGATCTTGGGGTTTTCTAAGTCCCAGCCATCGACCGAATACGTTCCGATGGTCTTTTCGCCTCCTCCGTTGCGGGCATGCTGAATCCATTTGTCTTCCTTGTCGCACAAGTAATGTAACCAACGTAGGGCTTTGACCGAGTATTGACGTTTGACATAGTGGGTCGTTTGAGGACTGATGACAGCCACGGTGTTTTCAGGCATGAATCGTTGTCGATACACTAAGGAACACGCTTTGGCAATGGTGCAAGCTTCTTTCAAAGGATCGACCCCTCCGTGTTCCATGAACAGTTCTCGAAATTTTCCACAGCAACGCCGTAAAATGTCCACGTCAGAACGACAATACTTTAGCATTTCTTCCTGAAAGTCGAAAGGGTCGGAGGCGTGAGTCTGGTACCAAGCGTAGAAAGCTTCTCGTTGTTCGGTACGCATGTTGTCGGGGTCGTAATAGTGAGCCTCAGGCAAATGGGGTAGAACGGCGTGTTGATTGGCTTCCGTATTGAAAAAGTGTGGAAAGTACCCTTTAGCCATTTCTGTCATTCCAAACGTTTTAGGCATTCGACTCAAAGGCATAGCCAAATAGCTCATCGAATCTTTAAACTGCACTTGTCCCACTTGCATGAAAATGATTTTGGCTCCGTTCAAAGTGACTTTAGGACGTTCGGTGCCTTGTTCCGTATAGTATCTGAGAAGAAACTGTCCATCGTGTCCGGAGAAATTGTGAGCCAACACTGTGGCATGACGATGACAATCTCCGTAACGTTCGATGTCCTCTTGGCTCCACGTCTTGTCGATGGGATCTAAGACCCATTGGGCAAAATCGGCTAACGTGTTCGGTCCTCGAAAGATTTTTTCACGCCCTCCGGGAATCTTGCTGCAGTGAGGGCAATGACTGAAGATAGGTTCCTGAATGCACTTCTCGCACGCTCGATGAGCCACGCAGAAATTAGGAATGTGAATGCCAGTCTCTTGCATGCATTCGAAATCGAAAAAGATGAAATTGCCTTTCTTCTTGTAACCGTCCTCTTTCTCTGGTGGGGGTTGGTATTTTTGCACGTAGCATTCGTGTTTCAAGTCCACGATGTGGTGACAAATGTGACATTTTTTCTTTCCTGAACATACGTGTGCCTTGGCATTATTGGTACGTAGGCCTTGTCGACACGTAGGGCACAGTCTCAGCAGTTGACAAGCACATTTCTGCTGTGAACCTTGCGTCTTCAGACGTTGTTGGTAACAGGCAGGGCTGACAAACGTGCGCAGACAAGCAGGACATTGTACTCTTTCTTGTCCTTCGCTCAGACAGGGTGGAGAGGCCAAACATCCTGAGCATTTCCATCCGCAATGTTTGTGTTGCTCTCGATTGTTATAGCCATAGTCACATTTCTCACAGTAATAACTGTATCCCAGGAATCCAGTGATAGTGGTAATGGTATCGAAATGGTCATCGTGATAATAGACATGAATGTATTTTCCGTCCTTAAAGTCTTTCCCTCGAAACAACAGAGGCCCACGCACTTCTTGAGGGTGCACTTTCAAGGTGTAGCGTGGAGCTAGGACATCTTGCAATTTTTGCATTTCAGGAATGCCACAGGGTGTGTCTTTGGACAGGCCAGCTTGTTTCAACAGGAGTTCTGCTTCGTTTCGTTGTTTGGCTCGGCCCGATTGTTGAATAGTTTTCCAGGTTCTCTTCCATTCTGCCGTGTCGTTCTTGTTGGCATAGGTTCGTCCCACCACGATGGCTCGGGCTAAGCACATCTGGTCTTGAGGGTTGTTAATTTGGACGAGACTCTTTTTGGTGCTGCGAAGGTCGTTCACCAATAACACCTTATTGCGTTGTCCGGTCCCTTCAGGAGGAGAGACGTGGGCCATTTTCAGTGTGGCTTTACCATCGGTGATGTCAAACTGGTCATTAGATTGTTGTACGTGTTGAATCTTGTCCATGACTTTGGAAGGGGTTAGTTCTGCGGGTCTGCTAAACTCGATCCAAACAGGGGATTTCAAGCTGTCGTTATCTACGGATAGTGTCAAGCGATCGTCTTCTTTGGGTTGACATTGTCGCTTGAGTGCGGTGAGCAAAGAATCCCACATCTCGGTGATAAACCCTTCTGCTTTCTCCAATGGTACGTCGGACTTGAAATCTTTAAACTTCACTGTGTAGATGTAAGCCGTGGTTCTAAATTTTCTAGAGGAGCGCTTTTCCGTCTCTCGAATGGAATAGTACTTTTCAGGGTTAACTAAGGGTGGTGAACTTTGTTTAGAGGGTTCGGATTCTGGTTCACTCATGTCCTCTTCAAAATCACTGGCATGAATTTGCGCCAAGACTTCAGCTCTGGTACGAGGCGATAGATCACGTTTCTGCCTCTTACTTTCTTCTTATTCTTTCTTCTCGAATGAATAGGATCGTTTCATCTTGAGTGCAAAACGTCAAATGACTCAAGTTTAAACACCATAGACTAATTTATAGTCATGACAAACCAGCGTATATAAAAAGGGTGTGTGTCTTGTCCTTTCACTATTCATTTCACTCTCAAACCGAGCACAACGATGGAAGAGACTACCCAGATGGAACGTTTCATCAGAGCTTTGCGAGGGGTCATTAGAAAATTCTCTTCAGACCAGCCGACGGACTACTCTCCTTCCTTTCGAGATAAAAGTCAAGATACTTGCTATATCTGTCAGAAGAAAGGGCATTGGTCTTCAGAGTGTCCAGACCGTCAAAAAAGAACAAAAACCGGGGCTAGAAAAGACAAAAATCAAGATACCTGTTATTATTGTCAAGAAAAAGGACATTGGTCTCCAGATTGCCCAAAAAAGAAACAAGAGGAGTCGGAAGAAAAGAGGGATTCTTCAGAAGAAGAGAGAGATTCTTCAGATGAAGAAAGCAGCCAGGTGAAGAAAAAGAAACAGGAGAAGAAAAGAAGAAGGGAAGAAAGTGAGGAGGAAGAGGAGGAAAAGACTGTGACGGTGAAGAAATTAAAAAAAAAGAGAGAGTAAAAAAAAAGAAACAGAAGAAGTGAATGTAATTTATAAAGTGTTCTGTTGTGAATTGTGAATTGGATTGTAACTATGGAGAAAAGAACACATTAATTATATAAGGTAAGTGTCTTTGAGTTTTGATTTTAAAATAAGAAGCTACACTCACGCACTCATACACAGACATGTACTATAAGGGTAAAATGTTTTTTTTTGTTTGTTGATTTTTGAGTTATTGGCAAATTGAAAGGCTATCTCTTTTCGAGAGAAGTGGGTGGCCCTGAAAAGGGCCTTTTTTGGTGTAGGGGTGAGTTTAAGCAATCAACTTTAACTGCCTTAAGCCTTTGCCACGGCCGAGGCCTACTTCTGATGATGATGATTGGGTTGAAATCACTAAGGGTGGTACGGTAGGCTTGGTCACAGGGTTGGCGTGTTTAGCTCGGGAAGGTCATATTCTCTTCGGTCGTGATAAAGAAGTCTGATACATTTGTTTCAGACTTCTTAACTCCGCTAAAATGTACAACAGTACCGTAGCCGTTTGATTTTCACCCTCTTGTTTCTTTACTGCTACTTCTTCTTCTTGTTGTTTCTTTTCTTACCTCTTCTTGTTGCTGTTGCTGTTGCTGTAGGAGAAAAGCTTGTTCCGCTTCCTTTTGTCGTTGCATAAATTTCTCCAATTCTTCTTTCTGTCTCTGTCTAAAATTCTCCACTTGCGGTAATGAAGAATGAGACGAAGGTTCCGGAACAAATTCTTGCGAGGTAAGAAAATCCACAAAATCCCAATGTACCTCTTCTGAAAGTAAGTCCGGGTTCCCTTGGGCGGTCTCCACTGCTGGTGCACCCCAATGGATCGTTTTCTGAGTTTCCGTCATGTTGAATCACTGTCGCATAGATTGACTGCACACAGGCGCTAGCGAATCTATATAGACCACATGACGTCACAGACTGCTCTCTTCGGATTGGATGCGGACTGACTGAATTTTGTAACGCGTGTTCGGATTGGTGAATGGACTCAATCCGTTTCAATCCTTCCTCTACCTATAAATAAGCACAGTTCACTGCATTGATTCACCTGTTCTCGTCGCCTCACGATGTGGACCACAGTTGAATCATCCACCCTTGTGTCTTCCATGATATTTAGGACGGACATGCTTATGTATGTCCGGTCCAAGTGGACTGTTGTTGATAGGACAGATACTAGTCTATGGATGAGAAGAGTTTACATAGAAAGACAAGGATGCCTCAAGAAGGTACTTGTGTATGGACCTGCAGTTAGAAGGAGTTTAAGAAGAAGAAGATGTGACAGATGCCGTCTATGTTAATATTAATATTAACATAAACCAAAGGCCCTTTTCAGGGCCACCCACATTTCTCAACAAGAGATAGCCTTTCGATTGCCTACCCCTTTATAAAAAATTTTAAAAAAAAAAAAATCCCATGTTCAATTCCCCTTGTCCCTAAAGTAGTTTTTTTTTTTCTAACATGTTCAATTCCCCTTTGTCCCTAGACAAACCCAAACTCTATTCCCATGTTCAATTCCCCTTGTCCCTAGACAGACCCAAACTCTATTCCCAATGTTCAATTGCCTTTGTCCCTAGAATCGATATTTTTTTTTTCCATTGTTCGAATGCCTTTGACGCTAATCTCAATATTTCCTTTTTTTTCCTTTCTCCAATGTTAAATTCCATTGACGCTAATCTTACCCAGGGTTTTTTGCCCATGTTAAATTTCCATTGACGCTAATCTCGCCCAGGGTGGTTAATGTTAAATTTCCATTGACGCTAATCTTGCCCAGGGGGTGTTTTTAATGTTAATTCCCATTGACGCTAATCTCACCCCTTTCACTACTTACAATACCATACTACTTACGACCATCATGGCTTAAAAAGCTCTGGTTATTAGCCACTGGTCATGTCGTTCGCGTATTCAACGATCTTTGATCATCTTTAGTGTGTGGATAAATTGCGTGTCAGCAATGTCTTTGCGGAAAATACCCTATCTGTACTGGAGGTCATGCTGGTAACACTCAGTATCGGTGTGTTTTACGGATATTTAACCAGCTTTACTTGCGTGTCCAGTCGAATATAAACCGCGTGCCACATCCACACTATTTATATCAGGGTAAATGCCTTTCACCTGGATATTTGGCCCATGATATGCTTGGGAACATGCCCAGTGACACTTAGATGTCACCACCGCGGGTCACTAGTGACCCAGCAGAGTGCTGTCCGATGATAAATCGTTATTGTTTTCGGCCAAACATCGAGCACGCCCCGGTGACAGCGCGTCTGTCATTACCTGTGCGCGATTGTGTTTCACCATGCATCTCTCACAGCGCGGCATAGAACACAGTATGGAATCATGTCTGACGTTTGTATAGTTTCCACCATGGATATAATTGACTTTTCCGCAACAAAGTCGCCCGTGACTTTTAAGCACCATCCGTCTTTACCCAACATGGTTCTTGCGATCATCATAGGGCCGTCCAGATCTGGTAAAACTCCGTTGTTACTCAACTTGATTATGCGGTGGCTCAGATTGTACTCAATTGCACCATTAGTGGTGATCTAGCGGTGTTCGACGTTTTCAAAGATTTCAATGGTGTTTGCGGGGACATTGCCACAGAGACTGATATATAGCCCATTGAATTCATCACGGTCATCAACGACTCAACGTCGGTCGACTGTCGCGTCAGAGATATCATAAACCTAATGGTTTACGATGACGTCATGCCAGACAAACAAACTTGGAACTTCATTTTGCACAAAAACACAAATGTCATTTACATGACACACATATTCTGAAAATTATCTGCTATTACACCAATATGCTAATGGTTTTTAACAGCATAGACACGCACGGGTTAAGAAACATCCACACATGGTGCTTAAGCGACATGGATCACAACCGATTCAACTTCTTCGTGCACACGTAATCAGGACCCACTGGATCCGCACATGGATTTGTGACGATCAGTCTCTAAAACTGCGTTACTCTATCGGTCTTGATAAGATTTTTCACTGACTCGTCAGCGATTTGATTGGACACGCACATTTAAAAATACAATTGCAGCATCGCGCGTAAGTCAAATTGAACGACTGCACCGACTGCAATTCGAAGACCAAGAAAATATCTGCCGACATACGAAAATGTCAATCAACAGCAGCAAACACGCCAATCTAAACCTCACTTAATCTTTGCATTTACGTTATCACATCGTGTTTCGAAACCTCCCATCATTTATCCTAAAATGAAAATAATTCCTCTCTTACGAAAAAGGTAATCATTAGCAACTGTCACAATGTCTCGTTCTCTGTGATTTTTCTTCCATGGGGGACTATCGCCGAAACTATTGATTGAAATCGTCCAAAGTATTGGTTGAAATCGGTTTCAAACTTTGAAGCAGGCCAGGCATCTCCTACCATGTACACAAAAATGAAGATAATTAATCTCTTCTGAAAACAGTAATCATTTTGTAACTCCATTCGGGTACATAATCCTTTTATTTATGTTACCAAAGCACTTTCCAAAAGCAATCTCGCCAGCTTTTTCTGGTGTGGTACTTTCTACTGTACCCCTGCTGTCTTGTAATGCAGGCAGGCGTTTTCAGCAATATTGTATACGTCGTAGTCGCGAACTATGGCATCTTCGTTCTCAGATGAGTCGTACATTTTTATGAATGTTATACATTATTTCAAGTACTATTATTTATGTCACAAACTTCTACTTGGAGTGAAAATAAATAATAATTGATGCCATCGAGACATTACATAGATATCCTGATGAAAAATTTCCCCTTGATCTTACTGGGGTGTCGCCCATTGGAAACGTTGATATACTGCAGAATCCATGGCTAGAACACATGAAGTTTTTAAGCCATGTCTTGCTGACAGAAAATCAGCGGTTTGAGCTGCGATCTCGTGGCCAAGTTTTTCTTATATGACAGCAATTTGATGATGCGTCAAAGAGTTACCATCATCATGAAAAATATCCCTCTGGCGGCGCCAGGAATAATTAGAGATTTAATCTGCCTTGTAAGTAATGAACACAAACATGAGCTTCATTCTGAAGGGCTAGCCCTTGTGGCTATAATAAAACATTTATGAAACCGTGCAAGCTAATGCCATATGACATTATGGTTAAGGCGGCAGATTTGGCTGTAAGATTTTATCAAATGAACTGCGTTTGCATCGTGGCATAGTTTTCTGTTGGCATCAGCCTTGTGTCTAGAACGTATTTTTGACAACAAAATAGACCTCAAAAGTGTTTTCAACTTGCCAAGAGACAAAATGGATACCTTCCAACACGAGAGCTCTGGCTGGATTCTGCTTGGCGTTTGAAAAATGCATACTATGCACCGCATATATAATCCACTCCGCGGCAAGTCTATCTAGAGCTGCCTGGTAAAAATTAAGCCTAGCCAAAGGAGGGTGAACGTAAAAAAAAATGACAGCATATGTTTAATGTGGCATGTATTATTCATGATGTATCGTATGGCAAACAATTATAATTGAGATGGCAAATATAACAAAAAAATATAGCAAATATACCGCCTCTCAAAATACGATAAATTTTTCTGGTAATCCTTTCCAATGTTTATTAGAAAATGTTCGCGATGAAAAATAAATTTTGATTTGTCTGGTTCTCCCTGCGATAAAAGTAATCTACTCAGTAAGTAACACCAGTAACAAAAAATGTTGGTAAATTCAAAGAGCAGCATATATAGTTATTGCACTAAGGAGAAAAATGTCCCCCATCCTTTGCTGAAGCCACACTGTCTCTGGCAGGCAGGGTTTTTGATCGATGTGATGCACATGACGATTCAGCAGAATTCTGGTAAGTATTTTGCCGACTATTGACAGCAAGAAGATGCCCCGATGGTTGTCACCAGATCGTTTGTTGCTTTTCTGCTTGTACAAGTGGACAATAGGTATATCGTTGTACTCCTGTGGTATAGCTCCCAGAATCCACATTGACTGAAAGAGTTCAGTAAGTTTCTGAGCCATGTGCGAGCCTCCAGCTTTGAGGACATCTGCTCCAGGTATTTTACCATTTGACAGCAGGTCAACCGCCTCGCAGTTTCAGTCAGCGTTATGTTGATTTCCACTTGAGGCAGTCAATTGTCTCCTCGCTGATATATACATGTTGACTGAGGACTGTTAACTGAGGATACTGTTGAAGTACTTTGCCCATATTTGAAGCATATTTTCTTTGTCAAGGAGCAGCGTAGCGAAATCAGCACTCAGTACTGGATATGTTCCTTATGACTGTGGCCCATATTGTCTTCAGAGCATGATAGAATTTCTTCACATCTGCATAGAACTGAATCTCATCTGCCTTATTGCTCAGTCATGAGTCTTGCAACTCTCTGATTTTATTTTTTATTGTATAGTCCTCTTCATGTTGTTGAATGTTGCCTCCTTAGATGATGGCATGCTGTCATCTTAGCAGGCATTCTGCAGCAGATGTTTCTCATTTAGAAGTCTCTGCATGGCAGCATCATTCTCATCAAACCAATCATGATGTTTTTACCACACCAGGAGAAAGTGTAGCCAGCTCCTATTTTGATGAGTTGTAATTCCCCAGCTAGGTGAGCCTTGCTCAGGAACCATGTTCAGATGTTGAATCTGGCCAGTTCTTTACCCACAAGAGCTGCTCTACTCTCTGGTTTACCTGGTGATGTTGTTGTGTCACTTCTGTCTTCTTGCTAGGCTTTAAACAGCAAAGATGGGATTCCTTTCAGTCAGGGTATATTGACCATTGTGAAGGTGAAGCAGCCAATGTTTTGAGCACCTTTTGAGCCTCTTCCTCATGGTATGTAGGCAAGCAGTGTGATCCTAAAAAGGGCTGCTCAGTTCTATTGCAGCTACAACTCCCAGTGTATCCACATTGCCACTGGACTTTAAGAAATCTGGTGGGGAGGGAAATAGTGTCATAAATTGCATGTGAGTAGGATTTAGTTTGCACAGTCACTCTCAGGCTTGTCTAAATCCAGTGGCACCACATTGTTAAGATATCTAGAGACAAGTCTGGATACAGATGATGGCCATCCTACAGCATCGAAATTGATACCATGAACTGTCAACATGGCTCTTGCCATCTGCCTGCACACCCAGTGTTCAGCATATCTGCTTGGATACCTGATCCACTAGAAATGAGTTACCAGAGAAGGTAAGGTGTAGCTGCCTACTCAAGGTCAACAGTCACAGTGATATGTAGTGAGGCAAAAAGGAAGGCCTTTGAAAGACTGAAAGGAGGGACTTGGAGCTCAGAGGAAAGGCAAATGTGGATAAATATACTAGTACAGCTTTTCCAACCTGCCTCAACAGGATTCAGAATTTTTTATGAGATAGAGAACTGTAGTAATTTTCATGTTTATTGAGCATGAAGTGCATTGATTGTAATACAACTGACTGACATAAAGATAACAGAATTTGTTAAATAACTTTATCACAAATAACTGTGGTAAAAAAAATGTCAGAAAACCAATGAGTATAGTAAATGTCTGAAAACCAAGGAGTACTGTAAATGTCTGAAAACCAAGGAATACTGTACATTTATGAAAACTGAGTACTGTACATGTCTGAAAACCAGTGAGTAATGTACATTTATGAAAACTGAGTAATGTACATGTCTGAAAACCAAGGAGTACTGTACATTTATGAAAACTGAGTACTGTACATGTATGCAAACCAAGGAGTACTGTCCGTGTCTGAATATATATACAATATCACATGTCCTGGCATGTGACAATAATAATTTTATGTCACAAGAAGTTAATTTGCTCCATTTCAAGTATACTGTAGTATCAATTTTTGTGGGGGACAAATTTTCATGGTTTTTGTTGTTGCTTCAAACTACAAATTTAAATCCCCAATGAAAAATGAGCCACATAGATGATACCACCCCCCCCATTTTCTTACAGTGTTTCATTCCTAGAGACATAACACAGCTATGAGTATTTGATAAATCAAGGTCAATATTTTAATCTGGTAATTAAATATTAGCTTTTACAAGGTTTTGTTTTATTTTTGAACTTTTGAAAAAAGAATTTTTATAAATCATTTTATATTGTTTCAATGCACACGTTTGATAAGGTATCCGATAGCTGTAATTTTTACACTCACTGCCTTCAGTCGATATGTGAGGTAAGTAAGGATAGAGAGAAAATAGAGAAACAGCATAAGATATTCAAATACGGTAATAGTAATACAGAAATTTAAAGAAGAAAAACCTAAAAAATAACAGTATATGAAAATTAAATTTAATACTTATACAAATCAATCCTTCATTCGAGTACAATTGCTGAAACATTTAAATCCTTCTGAAAGCACATTTCATTTTATCCATGCATTTTAATCCAAAAGAACAATAATCCTGTAAAAATACTATAATTATTTCTTGAAAAACTATTAATAAAACACTATGTATATACACTAATGACAGCAGAGTATTAAATCTCACACTTCACAGAATTTTGGACAAAGCCACTGTATTAACATCGTGTCAATCAAGTCTCATGGTACTCACAAATGCTTCTTAGGTAAATAATCCCCAAATTGCTAAATTAAACAAGTCCAGCTTTCTCAAAACCACTGATAATTAGGTCCGATCTTTCACTCATTGTTGCATGAGCTGCAATTATCCATTCAGCATGAATTGGCTTGACTAATGAGGTTGCAAGGTTTACTAATACTGTGCACTGATCATCACCAGTAACATCTTTATCCGTAATGGCATCCATGACCTGTTTAGCATACCACTTGTGGAAGTGATGTTAATTCTTCTTTATTAACCGATTGGCCTAGTGCTGTTGGCTGCGTCAGCTTCCTTTGATGTTGAGTACTCAAATGAAAACATGGCGAAAGTGTTTAATCTTGACAGGTGTTTTATTTGTGCTCATAGAGATGGGAGTATTGTTTTAGTGTTCTTAGCTGTGTGGGCTTTGACTGATGTTATTCACTTGGTTTAAAACACGGTGTAAGTACTGAACTTGCCAGGTCTTTGATTTGTGCTCATACAGGTGGTAGTATTGTTTAAACATTAAAGTGACTGCAATTTGCATCGGCATAGTTTTATTCTTTTGCATTCTTTATTTTGGGTATTTGTAGACGTTAAACCATGAAATTAAATACCTACTAATATGTCAACTTTGACAGGCAAAACCATAAATTTATGTACCCATGAAAATGCCTTTTATATACAAAACCACGAAAATTGAGCCCAATGAAAATAAATTATACAACAGTATTAAGCTGGGTAGCCATTTCCACCATTTTAAAATCCAAACAAGAACACCTGATTGGCTGAAGTGATACACTGATATAACAGCGCAGAATTAATGTATTGTCTCATGTTCTGATTGGTGGATAATGCTGGAATTGTCTTACAGCAGTTTCAGTTGGCTAAAATGGTGCCAATCAATGACCGGTACAGAATCAACATGTTATAAAGTATTTCTTTTTCATACTAACAAGACTTATAATAATTATTTATGAAACCAGATGATGTCAATCTTAGTTTCATTCAGATCTGCAAAGTCCCTTGTGTCCTGATTCTTACTGCAACTGAATCTACACTATCTGCATCAAAGAATTTTGACAGTAATTTTTACTGAAAGCCTTGTGATGTTCAAAGTGTGTAAGGGAGACAACCTGTCAAACTGACCTACTGCCACTCGTAAACCATGCTGTCTGATTAACCAATCAGTGAGCATAAATTTAACACACCTTCAGGCATCACTTACTTCCATCAATTTCCTCTAACAAGCGGATTATTACCATTATAAATATTTACAAAGTCTGGACTGGTTCATCAATTTGGCAAAATCAATCTTAAAGTAAGTGGACATTTTTGGACGAGATCCTCATAAAGGTGTGATCCAGTACAATCCAGACTGAATGTCATGCATTATGAAGTCATGATGAAAGCTACACATGTTCATAAAGAAATCTCTACTACCCTATATCATGATGATAGACTCAACCCAGTATAGTACATGGACCAACATTGTAAAAGTCTATAGTGATTGATAATTTTTATTTAGAAGTTTCTTAATGGGTTAAGGTGCAGAGCATTCAATAATCAGGATTGAATGTACTTTGGTTATACAAAATTAGTATTAAATTTTAAAACAATAATTTGTACTTTATTTAAGATGACTAAAAGCACAGGCATGACCTATATGATGTTTACAATAGTTGTTGCCCACATGATCAGCTGAACTTGGACACATTGGTATTCACCATATATTTATATGCACAAAAAAGTGTAGAAAAACATGTTGATGATTTGAAGAAAATAAGAAAAAAATTGAAAAAATCTAAAACAATTTTCTATAATATGAGTGGACAACTCCAAACTTAAGTTTGTTGTGTATTTTTGTCTTCTGCAGAAAGCACTGGACCTCAGATTCTGCAGAAGTTCGAAAACTTATACTTTAATGTTGGTTTGTCCAAAAAATAATGTTTCATCATTTTGATCTTTCAGACATTTGAGTAACACTTTCAGGAGGCGTGGGGGATGAAAACTGTAATTAATAATAAAGAAATACTAAAACAATTGTTTCAGATATTTATCTTCCAACATATTAAACATGTATTTACATGTTTATATCAACATATAACACTCCTCAAAATTACATCACACAAATGGAATAGACTTTGAAAATTATCACGTACAACAGTATTCTTCTTAACTGAAACTTTACAATTTTGTTATACATTTTTAATTCATTTACCTCTAAGGCAGCATAAAAAAGTCTGCTAAAATTAAGAAACATAACACAACATAATAAATATATGCACATCTTTTGGAATGAATTTCCTTTTATATGCTCTTAACCAGCTTTGTAAATGATTTTCGTGATTTACTGGAATAAAACATGTACCTTATCACTATACGAACCTGAAATACAAATGTAACTATTGTCCCTTGCAGTATTACTTATGCAACTTGGCTCTTTTACATTTTTGATAATAGTAAGTATCAATTTCAATAAGCGTACCACTGAAACTGAAACATATTTCTTTGCTAAATATGGAATGCTTGTTGGGGGTTAGCAGGTCGCCATGTTATGTGATTCGGCAGATGGAGCAATCCACTATCTTGTTTAAGGTTAATTACAACTATTCTGAATTTAAATATAAATATATATATATATATATATATATATATATATATATATATATATATATATATATTCAGAATTTTTCATTCTAGTTTGTTGATATTTCAGAGACACATACAATGTTGTGAATTACTTTACTGAAGTTACAACCTCTTGAAAAGTACATACGTACTAGAAGCAGCATTTTATACTTCATTTGAAAAAATCCACATCATTATTCTAAAGTAACATACATATCTTCCAATGAATGACATTTTTAAATGTACTCAGCTTCAGTTTTGGATTTGTGCTATGCTTAAAAAAACCCAGAAACAAACAAGGTACTATTTTCTGTCAGTGATACTTAATTGTTTTATTTGCATGAGATGTAGGCTACATTTAATCTACAACCATTTTTCTTTGAAAGGAAATCAAATCTATGCACTGATACTTCACAATACATGGACTTCCTTATCCCTTGAAATCTGTTTCTGCTTAAAAATGACAAATACAAAATATATCTGACCATAAAAAGTTATTACATATTTGCTCAGCATAAAAAGAATATTTCTGCTTCACACAAATTGACCTTTGTTTCTAGCCTCTGCTACCATTATTTTAAAAAGTTTCTTTCTTTCCAATCAAAACAATGAATTAAATATATTGGAACTTTCAAGGTTTTGAAAAGCTAATACTTGTGTATCTTTAAATATAACTTTCACTCTATTAAATATAAAACCATCAATATTTAATAAAGACAAAGTTTGTCCCATGTATACTATCCATTACTAGTAAATATAAAACCATCAATATTTAATAAAGACAAAGTTTGTCCCATGCATACTATCCATTACTAGTAAATATGAAACCATCAATATTTAATAAAGACAAAGTTTGTCCCATGCATACTATCCATTACTAGTAAATATAAAACCATCAATATTTAACAAAGACAAATTTTGTCCCATGCATACTATCCATTACTAGTAAATATAAAACCATCAATATTTAATACAAAGTTTGTCCCATGCATACTTTCCATTACTAGTAAATATAAAACCATAACAATATTTAATACAGACAAAGTTTGTCCCACGTATACTATCCATTACTAGTAAATATAAAACCATCAATATTTAATAAAGACAAAGTTTGTCTATGCATACTATCCATTACTAGTAAATATAAAACCATCAATATTTAATAAAGACAAAGTTTGTCCCATGTATACTATCCATTACTAGTAAATATAAAACCATCAATATTTAATAAAGACAAAGTTTGTCCCATGTATACTTTCCATTACTAGTAAATATAAAACCATCAATATTTAATAAAGACAAAGTTTGTCCCATGCATACTTTCCATTACTAGTAAATATAAAACCATCAATATTTAATATAGACAAAGTTTGTCCCATGTATACTTTCCATTACTAGTAAATATAAAACCATCAATATTTAATAAAGACAAAGTTTGTCTATGCATACTTTCCATTACTAGCAAATATAAAACCATCAATATTTAATATAGACAAAGTTTGTCCCATGCATACTATCCATTACTAGTAAATATAAAACCATCAATATTAAATATAGACAAAGTTTGTCCCATGCATACTATCCATTACTAGTAAATATAAAACCATCAATATTTAATATAGACAAATTTTGTCCCATGCATACTATCCATTACTAGTAAATATAAAACCATCAATATGTAATAAAGACAAAGTTTGTCCCATGCATACTATCCATTACTAGTAAATATAAAACCATCAATATTTAATATAGACAAAGTTTGTCCCAATGCATACTATCCATTACATTCTTAAAAATTCTATGCCTAATTCAGTTCCAATAAATATCAAATATTAACTTTTTCTGCCTCAGTGCTGTAGGTGACGGGTTGGTTTTCTAAGAACCTGTAGGACTTTGGGATATTTCGGAAGAAGCCCTTCTTGAAACCCCAGCAAACGACAAGGATGGTGCTAATGAGCATGATCAGACCCACTGAAGCTGGGATCAAGACAATGAGTAGGGTTAAAGATCGAGATGGTTCTGGATTGCCTGATCCAGGATTCATTTCTGAAATGAAACATAAATTTCGCTGATAATGCTTTAAAGTGTCTGTCTGTAATCTATATCGCTCTATCTACCCACATGTAATTAAGTCTAACTTATTCTTTTTATCTATCTATCCACCTACATACATATATGTCTTTTCTGAGAACACAGTCAATTGTGCATACTGATGATTTTTATTCATCATATTTAAAAAAATCTAACATTTTTATTTAAATATATTTACAGCAAGCATGACTGACAAGTTGTCATTTTTATATAAATATACATACATATGAAACAACTGACCAGTTGTCACTGGACATTCATTTATATACCAGAACAAGCAGGAAACAATTTATCTATAGCACACATTCATTTTCAGATTTATCAGACTATTGTAAAGTAAATCAAAGGAAATAATTTCCTTAACAATAAAATGTGAAGAAATAAAAAGCTAAAAATAACAAGGAACGTACTATGCAGCCTGTATATTACAACATAAATGAATGTGCTACACTGATGTTTAAAAAACAATAACACGCTAACACGAAGATTAGAGAAGCCTGCCAAAAACGATCCCATGATGAATTGTATACAATATAAATTGAAACCTGTTATTATCTAAGCATACAAAACCTAATTCCTCTTGCTCACAAGTATTGTTTTGGTTCCAAATTTTTGATTTTTTGTTTTGGTTCCAAATTTTTTATTCTTTTTTTATTCTTTGTTTTGGTTCCAAATATTTTATTTTTTGTCTTTTTTACAAATTTTGTATTCTTTGTTTTGGTTCCAAATAACTTAAATAATCTCAGTATATGGCCAGCTAATGGTCTCAGTATATGGCCAGCTAATGGTCTCAGTATATGGCCAGCTTAAATAATCTCAGCATGTGGCCAGCTAATGGCATCAGCATATGGCCAGCTAATGGTCCCAGCATATGGCCAGCTAATGGTCTCAGTATATGGCCAGCTAATGGTCTCAGTGTATGGCCAGCTAAAAGTCTCATTATATGGCCAGCTAATGGTCCCAGCATATGGCCAGCTAATGGTTTCAACATATGGCCAGCTAATGGTCTCAGTATATGGTCAGCTAATGGTATCAATATCTGGCCAGCCAATGGTCTCAGTATATGGCCAGCTAATGGTCTCAGTATATGGCCAGCTAATGGTCTCAGTATATGGTCAGCTAATGGTATCAGTATATGGCAAGCTAATGGTCTCAGTATATGGCCAGCTAATGGTCTCAGTATATGGCCAGCTAATGGCATCAGGATATGGCCAGCTAATGGTCTCAGTATATGGCCAGCTTAAATAATCTCAGCATATGGCCAGCTTAAATAATCTCAGCATGTGGCCAGATAATGGTCTCAGTATATGGCCAGTTAATGGCATCAGCATATGGCCAGCTAATGGTCTCAGTATATGGCCAGCTAATGGTCTCAGTATATGGCCGGCTAATGGTTCCAGCATATGGCCAGCTAATGGCCTCAGTATATCGCCAGCTAATGGTATCAGTATATCGCCAGCTAATGGTCTCAGTATATGGCCAGCTAATGGTATCAATATATGGCCAGCCAATGGTCTCAGTATATGGCCAGCTAATGGTCTCAGTATATGGCCAGCTAATGGTCTCAGTATATGGCCAGCTAATGGTCTCAGTATATGGCCAGCTAATGGTATCAGTATATGGCCAGCTAATGGTCTCAGTATATGGCCAGCTAATGGTATCAGGATATGGCCAGCTAATGGTCTCAGTATATGGCCAGCTTAAACAATCTCAGTATATGGCCAGCTGAAATAATCTCAGTATATGGCCAGCTAATGGTCTCAGTATATGGCCAGCTAATGGCATCAGCATATGGCCAGCTAATGGTCTCAGCATATGGCCAGCTAATGGTCTCAGGATATCACCAGCTAATGGTCTCAGTATATGGCCAGCTAATGGTCTCAGTATATGGCCAGCTAATAGTATCAATATATGGCCAGCTAATGGTATCAGTATATGGCCAGCTAATGGTCTCAGTATATGGCCAGCTAATGGTCCCAGCATATGGCCAGCTAATGGTCTCAGTATATGGCCAGCTAATGGTCATAGCATATGGCCAGCTTAAATAATCTCAGAGTATGGCCAGCTAATGGTCCCAGCATATGGCTAGCTAATGGCATCTTCATAAGATCGGCTAATGGTATCATCATATAATCGGGTATTGGTCTCAGCATATGATTGGCTAATGGTTTCAGCATATGGCCAGCTAATGGTCTCAGTATATGGCCAGCTAATGGTCTCAGCATATGGCCAGCTTAAATAATCTCAGCGTATGGCCAGCTAATGGTCTAAGCATATGGCCAGCTAATGGTCTCAGTATATGGCCAGTTAATGGTCTCAGTATATGGCCAGCTAATGGTCCCAGCATATGGCCAGCTAATGGTCTCAGTATATGGCCAACTAATGGTCCCAGCATATGGCCAGCTAATGGCCTCAGTATATCGCCAGCTAATGGTATCAGTATATCGCCAGCTAATGGTCTCAGTATATGGCCAGCTAATGGTATCAATATATGGCCAGCTAATGGTATCAGTATATGGCCAGCTAATGGTTTCAGTATATGGCCAGCTAATGGTCCCAGGATATGGCCAGCTAATGGTCCCAGCATATAACCAGCTAATGGTCTCAGTATATGGCCAGCTAATGGTCCCAGTATATGGCCAGCTAATGGTCTCAGTATATGGCCAGCTAATGGTATCAGTATTTGGCCAGCTGATGGTCTCAATATATGGCCAGCTAATGGTCTCAGTATATGGCCAGCTAATGGTCCCAGCATATGGCCAGCTAATGGTCTCAGTATATGGCCAGCTAATGGTATCAATATATGGCCAGCTCATGGTATCAGCATATGGCCAGCTAATGGTTTCAGTATATGGCCAGCTTAAATAATCTCAGCATATGGCCAGCTAATGGTCTCAGTATATGGCCAGCTAATGGTATCAGTATATGGCCAGCTGATGGTCTCAGTATATGGCCAGCTAATGGTCTCAGTATATGGCCAGCTAATGGTCCCAGCATATGGCCAGCTAATGGTCTCAGTATATGGCCAGCTAATGGTCTCAGCATATGGCCAGCTTAAATAATCTCAGCATATGGCCAGCTAATGGTCCCAGCATATGGCTAGCTAATGGCATCATCATATGATCAGCTAACGGTATCATCATATAATCGACTATTGGTCTCAGCATATGATCGGCTAATGGTCTCAACATATGGCCAGCTTAAATAATCTCAGCGTATGGCCAGCTAATGGTCTCAGCATATGGCCAGCTAATGGTCTCAGTATATGGCCAGCTAATTGTCTCACCATATGGCCAGCTAATGGTCTCAGTATATGGCCAGCTAATGGTCCCAGCATATAACCAGCTAATGGTCTCAGTATATGGCCAGCTAATGGTCCCAGCATATAACCAGCTAATGGTCTCAGGATATGGCCAGCTAATGGTATCAGTATATGGCCAGCTAATGGTTTCAGTATACAGCCAGCTAATGGTCCCAGGATATGGCCAGCTAATGGTCCCAGCATATGGCCAGCTAACGGTCTCAGTATATGACAAGCTAATGGTCTCGGCATATGGCCAGCTTAAATAATCTCAGCATATGGCCAGCTAATGGTCCCAACATATGGCTAGCTAATGGCATCATCATATGATCAGCTAATGGTATCATCATATAATCGGCTATTGGTCTCAGCATATGATCGGCTAATGGTCTCAGCTTATGGCCAGCTAATGGTCTCAGTATATGGCCAGCTAATGGTCTCAGCATATCGGCAGCTTAAATAATCTCAGCGTATGGCCAGCTAATGGTCTCAGCATATGGCCAGCTAATAGTCTCACCATATGGCCAGCTAATGGTCTCAGTATATGGCCAGCTAATGGTCCCAGCATATAACCAGCTAATGGTCTCAGTATATGGCCAGCTAATGGTCTCAGTATATGGACAGCTAATGGTCCCAGCATATAACCAGCTAATGGTCTCAGTATATGGACAGCTAATGGTCCCAACATATAACCAGCTAATGGTCTCAGTATATGGCCAGCTAATGGTATCAGCATATGGCCAGCTTAAGTAATCTCAGCATATGGCCAGCTAATGGTCTCAGCATATGGCCAGCTAATGGTCTCAGTATATGGCCAGCTAATGGTCTCACCATATGGCCAGCTAATGGTCTCAGTATATGGCCAGCTAATGGTCCCACAGCATATAACCAGCTAATGGTCTCAGTATATGACCAGCTAATGGTCCCAGCATATAACCAGCTAATGGTCTCAGTATATGGCCAGCTAATAGTATCAGCATATGGCCAGCTAATGGTATCAGTATATGGCCAGCTAATGGTCCCAGCATATAACCAGCTAATGGTCTCAGGATATGGCCAGCTAATGGTATCAGTATATGGCCAGCTAATGGTCCCAGCATATAACCAGCTAATGGTCTCAGTATATGGCCAGCTAATGGTCCCAGCATATGGCCAGCTAATGGTCTCAGTATATGGCCAGCTAATGGTTTCAGCATATGGCCAGCTTAAATAATCTCAGTGTATGGCCAGCTAATGGTCCCAGCATATGGCTAGCTAATGGCATCATCATATGATCGGCTAAAGGTATCATCATATGATCGGCTATTGGTCTTAGCATATGATCGGCTAATAGTCTCAGCATATGGCCAGCTAATGATCTCAGCATAAGGACTGCTAAAGATCTTGGCATATGGTCAGCTAATGGCATCAGCATATGATTGGCTAATCTCAGCATATGATCGGCTAATCTCAGCATATGATCAGCTATCTCAGCATATGATCGGCTATCTCAGCATATGATCAGCTATCTCAGCATATGATTGGCTAATGGTATCATCATATGATCAGCTAATGGTATTATCTTATGACCAGCTAATGATCTCAGCATGTTGATCTCAACATGTTGATAGTTACTGGCTTTAGTGTGAGGCCAGCAAGTGGTCCAGAGTTATCACAGATGTCTTTTTAAACACTGACTGAAATTTATATATTGTATCAAAACATGTAAGATGAATACAGATGAAATAAATGCATTGAAACAAGATAAAAATAAGCAAAGTAACAAAGTATAAACTTGAGAAAAAACAACAGCATTATATGGCACAACAGTTTATATAGGAATGTGTCAACATATGAATATGTGCTTTTATAAAAGGGGGCATAACTAATACCTTTTAAATAAGGGGGCATAATTCATCATACCTTTAATATGACTCAGAATAAGTAATTATACCTTGAAATAATGGGGCATATTTCATCATACCTTTAACAGGAGAGAGCATAACTATATATAATCATACCTCATTCTTAGGCTAAGATTTAAAAAAGTATAAACCAAAAAACACGAAACAATGAAATTAAATTTGGTCCAGGACTTCAGGGTTTAAGATCTTGATAGGTTGATAATTTATAAAGTGAGTGAAATGAACAATGTCTGCGTCTATAAATTTATGCATGCGTGTATGTACTTCTGATGACAAGCTGATGCTTATGATAATCCAGTCAGCATTTGTTACAAAATGTCGGGAAAGAGTCAACAGTGTTATACTTGTCTGATAATGAGCCTATCATCATTGTTAAAGACAAATTTAGTTGGTCAGCCATCTTGTCTTATCATGGAGAAATACAATATATGTTTATCACATCTCTGAAAATCATTATATATGCCAGATATGTCCAACATGACTGAAGTCTTACCTATAAAATGTCCAACTCTGACATGGGAAATTTCTGAAAATTTAAACTTGTTTAAACTCAAACTAATACACATATACTGAACTCATATTTATTTATGATAATCTGAGCAAACATTTGGGAAACTGACAAAGGATTTATGGAAATGACACAATGTAACCTTTATCAGGGAGGAGAAACCCATTTTAACCAAATTTGGGAATGAACCATTTGATTTCATGGGTAGAGATGGATAGTGAGAAAACAGTTGTCCTTTGTAAATAACTTTGGGAAGAATGTATGAAATATGCCCTGTAGATTAAAAAGTGTGTTGGTAAAAATGTCCTTTGTACTAATGAAGAACAAAAGCAAGGAACAATAAGTCTGATTTCACAGTCAACTAATCTGCCCTTCAATTAAAATGGTTCTGTCACTGCAATGATAATTGGTCTTTATATAGCAGAGTGATGTGAAGCTGACTACATTTTATAAAAATAATAAGAACTGTCAGATTTTAGTTGGTAATTGTATTGCTATATAATGACTTTGAAACTTGCATAAAAGACAACATGGAGGGAATGATACTTGAGTTAACTTTCAAAGGTAGGATGAAGGGGAGGCATGTGCAGCGTTGAGCAAAATGGCTTCTGTTAAATATCTAATCGCTGTTAAAAAAATTATCCACACCACTGGTATGTATCTATGTATTAAAATAATGTATGTTATTTTTTTTTTAAATATAGTAAAAGAGGGATAATAAACAATGAAAATGACATGATACATACCTGCATAGACAGACATGAAGACAGCCCCAAACCGTGGTGGATTAGTGACAGTGCCTTGATATGTGAAAGAGGTGGCACTTGTTGTGATAGTTCCGGACATCTCAAACTTCATGTCAATCGGGAATCGGGAGTTGGACATTATCATATTTACCAGCGTGAAGTTCACAGTTTGATCATCGGATGATTTACCTGGAAAATATGACAAATATTAATGTCTTGGATAATGACCCTAATTCCTTTGAAATTAGTTCTAATTAATATGGTAAAAGGTCTTTTGGCATTCTGTGTTCAAGTAGAAGTGGGCAGTTTTTAAATAAATCATGTCCTTCTTTTGGTTTTCCTAAGTCAGTCTCTAAAATAAGACCCATATTGTCATCTGTTGGTCTTCCTAAGTCAGTCTCTAAAATAAGACCCATATTGTCATTTGTTGGTTTTCCTAAGTCAGTCTCTAAAATAAGACCCATATTGTCATCTGTTGGTTTTCCTAAGTCAGTCTCTAAAATAAGACCCATATTGTCATTGTTGGTTTTCCTAAGTCAGTCTCTAAAATAAGACCCATATTGTCATTGTTGGTTTTCCTAAGTCAGTCTCTAAAATAAGACCCATATTGTCATCTTTTTGTTTTTCTAAATCAACCTCTTAAATAACATACGTACTGTCATCATCTTTCATTTTGTTTAAAGTGACCTCTAAAATAATGCTTATATTGTTTTCAAGCTGTTCTTTATTCATCCTTGAAAATTCAACCACCCCACTGGAATATTACTGTAAGATATCTGATAATATACATAGAGATTATAGAATAGAATTAAAATAATCAAGCAATCTTGCTGTTGTATACAATCCATTTAAATTATGGATGATTATTTGAAATTCAAATGTGCAGGGTTTGTACCTAATAATCTGAAATCCTAAATTCTTGATGACAAATCATTCCTGAGCCATTCCTGGGAACAGAATTTCTCTTATCACAATAAAACTCCATAATTCATCTTCCTAACTACATTACAACTCTCACTTTCGAACACACATTGTTTGAAACTGGTCCAAACCTCACTCACAATGGAACAAAGGTCAAAGTTGTCTGCCTCTACTACTCTCCTCCTCTTTCTGGAGCAGTTTCCTAACCTCTTGGAGTATGGAAATTTAATGACAACCTGATTATTCTTGGACGTCTCAGTTTTCACTCTGACTGTCATGGAAATCCAACATATCAAAACTCCTAGATTCTATTCACATTTTCAAGCTCAAACAATCAGTTAGCCAACCCACCAACAACCATGATCACATTGTATGCTGGATTCTTCATAGACAAGATAATATTCTAATGAAATCATTGATGTCCCACAAACTGGTGCCAGATCACATCTGCAACATGTCACTTCACCAGTCCCTAACCTTCCATCTGTACTTTCTCCTAAAAGAAACCTCTATATGATAAAAAGAACTCATCTAATTCATGACATCCAAACAAACATAACATCTTCATTTTGTTTTCTAATTTCATGCTGTTTGTTTTTAATTTTGATGTTGTATATGTTTTTACATTTTGTCTAATATTGTAAAGGGCACAAAGCTTCTAAAGATTAGGTCCACATTATTATGATGTCAGTGCAAAATTTAGCAAGAGTCCTATATTTTGATAATAGATATAAACAATAACCAGAAACAATGTTGTTTTTTGGCGGAATTAGTTCCATTTATTATTGTTTCATATGCAGGAAGATGACAATAAAAAAGCATTGTTCTTAATTTTTTTGTGTGCTGATGAACACTATGGTCATTGAATGTTCTTTTTTAAAAATTAATAATGGATTAATTTGGTTGTAATATTTCTTGTACATTTCAAATTTAGCATCATAATAGAAGTGCATGTAATAGCTATCATGAAGGAATCTTCCCTTATTTTCAGTTATTTGTATGTGTAAATAGCCCCTGTTAGTAATTCCAGTGTTTACCTTCATACAGAAGGAAATTACAGTGATTTCCTTGCATAAAGATTTCAGTTTAGCATATTCTGACCCACTGATTTGGGATAGACTATACAACCCCCCCCCAAAAAAGAAAAAACAAGTGTCCCTTGAAGGGACTGATTTTCTACTGTCTATTTTCCATGAAACTATCTGATATTCTGGAGCTTATGGCTGTGGCAGCCTATTGTATTAACAATGTGGCAGCCATATTGTATTATCACTGTGACAGCCATATTGTATTAACATTGTAGTAGCCATATTGTATCAATATTGTGGCAGACATACTGTATTAACATTGTGGCAGCCATATTGTATTAACACTATGGCAGCCATATTGTATTAACATTGTGGCAGCCATATTGTATTATCACTGTGACAGCCATATTGTATTAACATTGTGGTAGCCATATTGTATTAACACTATGGCAGCCATATTGTATTAACAATGTGACAGCCATATTGTATTAACATTGTTGTAGCCATATTGTATATGAACTTTAAAAACAAATTTCAATGAAGACATTGAAACATGAACTAGGCAACAAAGACCTCTTTTTTCAGCATGGTTGTAGTACTTATCAAGATATACCCACTCACCAAGCATAATGACTCTAAGAAAGATAGGATGCAAAATAACTGTGTGGTCTTGAGCTAAATGCAAAATCTAAACCAAAGGCAATAAAACATGAAAACTGAGTCACAAGGAGCCTCTTTAGTTGTAAGGATGTGGTGCTAACATAGTCTATAGCCTCTTTAATTGTAAGGATGTGGTGCTAACAGACTCCATTGCCTCTTTAGTTGTAAGGATGTGGTGCTAACATAGTCTATAGCCTCTTTAGTTGTAAGGATGTGGTGCTAACAGAGTCCATAGCCTCTTTAATTGTAAGGATTTGGTGCTAACAGAGTCCATAGCCTCTTTAGTTGTAAGGATTTGGTGCTAATATAGTCCATAGTTTTTTTATTTGAAAGGATGTGGTGCTAACATAGTCTATAGCCTCTTTAGTTGTAAGGATGTGGTGCTAACAGAGTCCATAGCCTCTTTAATTGTAAGGATTTGGTGCTAATATAGTCCATAGTTTTTTTATTTGAAAGGATGTGGTGCTAACAGAGTCCATAGCCTCTTTAGTTGTAAGGATGTGGTGCTAATATAGTCCATAGTTTTTTTATTTGAAAGGATGTGGTGCTAACAGAGTCCATAGCCTCTTTAGTTGTAAGGATGTGGTGCTAATATAGTCCATAGTTTTTTTATTTGAAAGGATGTGGTGCTAACAGAGTTCATAGCCTCTTTAGTTGTAAGGATTTAGTGCTAAGAGTCCATAGCGTCTTTAGTTGTAAGGATGTGGTGCTAAGAGTCAATAGCATCTTTAGTTGTAAGGATGTGGTGCTAACAGAGTCCATAGCCTCTTTAGTTGTAAGGATGTGGTGCTAAAAGTCTAAAGCCTCTTTAGTTGTAAGGATGTGGTGCTAATATAGTCCATAGCCTTTTTAGTTGTAAGGATGTGGTGCTAACAGAGTCCATAGCCTCTTTAGTTGTAAGGATGTGGTGCTAAAAGTCTAAAGTCTCTTTAGTTGTAAGGATGTGGTGCTAATAGAGTCCATAGCCTTTTTAGTTGTAAGGATGCGGTGCTAAGAGTCCATAGCCTCTTTAGTTGTAAGGATGTGGTGCTAATATAGTCCATAGCCCTTTTAGTTGTAAGGATGTGGTGCTAACAGAGTCCATAGCCTCTTTAGTTGTAAGGATGTGGTGCTAACATAGTCCATAGCCTTTGTAGTTGTAAGGATGTGGTGCTGACATAGTCCATAGCCTCTTTAGCTGTAAGGATGTGGTGTTAAAAGAGTCCATAGCCTGTTTAGTTGTAAGGATGTGGTGCTAACAGAGTCCATAGCATCTGTACCTGTGAAATGAATAGATAATACAAAATTTAACCCAAGTCACTGAAGTGTAAAATATGGGACATAATGATCTATTGTTGAAATGATAGAGAATCGCTCATCAAAATGTATTTCCTTGCCAAGTGTCATGATTCTATGTACACAGAATGAACTAAATGCAAAAAGTTAATCAAAGCCACTAAAATGATAAAATAATATAGGTTACAGTGATCTTCAGATGTTGTAGTACTTGAGATCTATACAATCTAATTTCATGTTTCTAGTATTACCAGGTACAACAGAAAATTTAGTTGATTTATTATGCATGAGCCACAGTGATCTACTTTTGTGATCAGGGTTTAGTACTTTCAAGATGCATTTCAAGTTTAATGATTCCATGTATAATACTGTGTACATGGAAGCAAAAAATCTTTGCAGACTTGAGCTAACCAAAACACTTAACGTAAACAAGCTAAATGTAAAATATAGGTCACAGTGACCTTTATTTCTTAAAGTGTATGCTAATAGAGTTCCATACAATCATCTAGTTCAACAGTGCTTGAGAATTAAACTAAACAAAAATTTTAACGTGAGTGTTGTATGAGGCATTAGTCATAGCAACCTCTTTTGTGAGGGTGTAGTACTTATCAAGATGTATTTTCACACCAAGTTAGGGGCCCTGGGTGGCCAAGTGGTCTATCAAGATGCATTTTCACACCAAGTTAGGGGACCTGGAAGACCAAGTGGTCTATCAAGATGCATTTTCACACCAAGTTAGGGGACCTGGGTGGCCAAGTGGTCTATCAAGATGCATTTTCACACCAAGTTAGGGGCCCTGGGAGGCCAAGTGGTCTATCAAGATGCATTTTCACACCAAGTTAGGGGCCCTGGGTGACCAAGTGGTCTATCAAGATGCATTTTCACATTAAGTTAGGGGCCCTGGGTGACCAAGTGGTCTATCAAGACGCATTTTCACACCAAGTTAGGGGCCCTGGGTGGCCAAGTGGTCTATCAAGACGCATTTTCACACCAAGTTAGGGGCCCTGGGTGGCCAAGTGGTCTATCAAGATGCATTTTCACACCAAGTTAGGGGCCCTGGGTGACCAAGTGGTCTATCAAGATGCATTTTCACACTAAGTTAGGGGCCCTGGGTGACCAAGTAGTCTATCAAGATGCATTTTCACACCAAGTTAGGGGACCTGGGTGACCAAGTGGTCTATCAAGATGCATTTTCACACCAAGTTAGGGGACCTGGGTGACCAAGTGGTCTATCAAGATGCATTTTCACACCAAGTTAGGGGACCTGGGTGACCAAGTGGTCTATCAAGATGCATTTTCACACCAAGTTAAGGGCCCTGGGTGACCAAGTGGTCTATCAAGATGCATTTTCACACCAAGTTAGGGGCCCTGGGTGACCAAGTGGTCTATCAAGATGCATTTTCACACCAAGTTAGGGGCCCTTGGTGACCAAGTGGTCTATCAAGATGCATTTTCACACCAAGTTAGGGGCCCTGGGTGACCAAGTGGTCTATCAAGATGCATTTTCACACCAAGTTAGGGGACCTGGGTGACCTAGTGGTCTATCAAGATGCATTTTCACACCAAGTTTGGGGCCCTGGGTGACCAAGTGGTCTATCAAGATGCATTTTCACACCAAGTTAGGGGACCTGGGTGACCAAGTGGTCTATCAAGATGCATTTTCACACCAAGTTAGGGGCCCTGGGAGGCCAAGTGGTCTATCAAGATGCATTTTCACACCAAGTTAGGGGACCTGGGTGACCAAGTGGTCTATCAAGATGCATTTTCACATTACGTTAGGGGACCTGGGTGACCAAGTGGTCTATCAAGATGCATTTTCACACCAAGTTAGGGGACCTGGGTGACCAAGTGGTCTATCAAGATGCATTTTCACACCAAGTTAGGGGCCCTGGGAGGTCAAGTGGTCTATCAAGATGCATTTTCACACCAAGTTAGGGGACCTGGGTGGCCAAGTGGTCTATCAAGATGCATTTTCACACCAAGTTAGGGGCCCTGGGTGGCCAAGTGGTCTATCAAGATGCATTTTCACACCAAGTTAAGGGCCCTGGGTGACCAAGTGGTCTATCAAGATGCATTTTCACACCAAGTTAGGGGACCTGGGTGACCAAGTGGTCTATCAAGATGCATTTTCACACCAAGTTAGGGGCCCTGGGTGACCAAGTGGTCTATCAAGATGCATTTTCACACCAAGTTAGGGGCCCTGGGTGACCAAGTGGTCTATCAAGATGCATTTTCACACCAAGTTAGGGGCCCTGGGTGGCCAAGTGGTCTATCAAGATGCATTTTCACACCAAGTTAGGGGCCCTGGGTGGCCAAGTGGTCTATCAAGATGCATTTTCACACCAAGTTAGGGGACCTGGGTGGCCAAGTGGTCTATCAAGATGCATTTTCACACCAAGTTAGGGGACCTGGGTGGCCAAGTGGTCTAAGGTGCTCATCATTACCTCACTTACATATCATCTCTGTTTGCATGGGTTTGTGTCTCAGACTTATCAATATGTGCATTTGAGAAATCTTGCCAGTAGATTCCTTTGGGTTAGTGGTACTTCCTGGGGGGTTTCCTGTGGGGTTTCCCAAGTTCTTTCCCCACCAAATATACTTGATCCCATGTATATGATAACATAAGAACCAACCAACCTCACCAGTTTCAACCAGAACTAAATGTTATAACTTACCCAAGAATGTACACATAATGTACAAAGTCAGCCCCACCTGGTGGATATGAAACCCACTTAAAACTGTTGCCTAGAACCAAAGAAAAAAGCATGGTTGAGGTGCAGAGATGCTGTACATTGACCCAAGCTTGTAAAAATCTGTTATGCCTGGAAATGTTATAAAAACAAGGTTTTCTTCCAGATAAATGGGAACAATCACATGCAAGCCATATACAGATTATTCTGCCATTATTTTAAATAGTTCTCTTCTCTTCTAAAAATGATGATTTCATTTGTTGATTAGGCCTCATTCTTTGTGGAGAATCCTGGCTGTATCATGCAACTATCTAACTTCCATGTTTGTAAGTACCCAGTTTGACAACATTTTCCTGTTACCCTCCATCGATGTCAAACACTTGTGCAACTTACAAGTTTGAATGTGTTCAGTTTCACATCTTTCCCCTCGTAAATACCTTTGACACTAAACACTTGTGCAACTTACAAGCTTGCACTCTCCCAGTTTGACAACACTTCTCTCATACCTATGACATGAAATATGTGTAAACGGCAAGTTTGTACTTGCCCAGTTTGATAGCAATCTGTACATACCTATGACATGACAGCAATCTGTACATACCTATGACATGACAGCAATCTGTACATACCTATGACATCAAAGACAGCATGATCCTGATCGTCAAATGTGGCTATTACACTTTCCTCTTCATACTCATGGATGGAATTGATGTAGAAATTAAAACTGAACTTGTTCCCATTGTAGATATACCAGCCTGCCAGATGGCGCACTGTCATGAAATTGTCAATCCAATCCCTGTTTTGTTCTGAAATTGATGTGAATTCTAAAATTAAAATCAATTAACTGTGTTGGGATATTCTGTGTATAGAGATTTTTTTAAGAAATAGGATGTATTACAAAGTATATTGTTTTATGAGAGAGAGAGAGAGAGAGAGAGGACCTCATGGATGACAACATACATCTATATTCTAACACGCGAAGCTACTGTCAAGCTTTCTCACATACCCACATTAGCTGAGCCTGAGACTTGAACCCATGTGGACAGAGGTAAGGTGGCAGTAATATGTAAAGGCAAGCGGTTTAGACCACTCAGCCAACTGAGGTCCTGCTTGATGTACTTAGCCTCCATAAGTCTGCATATCACACAAGATTCTAAGTAGACTATTATATCTGTTGTTGTACTTAGCCTCTTTAAGTCTGCATATCACACATGATTTTAAGTAGGCTATGATATCTGTTGTTGTACTTAGCCTCTTTAAGTCTGCATATTACACATGATTCTAAGTAGGCTATGATATCTGTTGTTGTACTTAGCCTCTTTAAGTCTGCAAATCACACATGATTCTAAGTAGGCTATGACATATGTTGTTATATTTAGCCTCCTTAAGCCTGGATATCACACATGATTCTAAGTAGGCTATGATATCTGTTGTTGTACTTAGCCTCCTTAAGTCTGGATATCACACATGATTCTAAGTAGGCTATGATATCTGTTGTTGTACTTAGCCTCTTTAAGTCTGCATATCACACATGATTCTAAGTAGGCTATGATATCTGTTGTTGTACTTAGCCTTCTTAAGTCTGGATATAACACATGATTCTAAGTAGGCTATGATATCTGTTGTTGTACTTAGCCTCCTTAAGTCTGCATATCACACAAGATTCTAAGTAAGCTATGACATCTGTTGTTGTACTTAGCCTCCTTAAGCCTGGATATCACACATGATTCTAAGTAGGCTATGATATCTGTTGTTGTACTTAGCCTTCTTAAGTCTGGATATAACACATGATTTTAAGTAGACTATGATATCTGTTGATGTACTTAGCCTTCTTAAGTTTGGATATCACACAAGATTCTAAGTAGGCTATGACATCTGTTGTTGTACTTAGCCTCCTTAAGCCTGGATATCACACAAGATTCTAAGTAGGCTATCATATCTGTTGTTGTACTTAGCCTCCTTAAGTCTGCATACCACACATGATTCTAAGTAGGCTATTATATCTGTTGTTGTACTTATCCTCTTTAAGTCTGCGTATCACACGAGATTCTAAGTAGGCTATGATATCTGTCGTTGTACTTAGCCTCCTTTAGTCTGCGTATCACACAAGAATCTAAGTAGGCTATGATATCTGTTGTTACACTTAGCCTCCTTTAGTCTGCGTATCACACAAAATTCTAAGTAGGCTATTATATCTGTTGTTGTACTTATCCTCTTTAAGTCTGCGGATCACACAAGATTCTAAGTAGGCTATGACATCTGTTGTTGTACTTAGCCTCCTTTAGTCTGCGTATCACACAAGAATCTAAGTAGGCTATGATATCTGTTGTTGCACTCAGCCTCCTTTAGTCTGCATATCACACAAAATTCTAAGTAGGCTATTATATCTGTTGTTGTACTTATCCTCTTTAAGTCTGCATATCACACAAGATTCTAAGTAGGCTATGATATCTGTTGTTGTACTTAGCCTCCTTTAGTCTGCGTATCACACAAGATTCTAAGTAGACTATGATATCTGTTGTTGTACTTAGCCTCCTTAAGTCTGGATTTCACACAAAATTCAAAGTAGGCTATGATATCTGTTGCTGCTTAGGAATGAGTGTCATACATGAATTTCTATTGCCTGTACCAAATACAGACTTATTGTTTTTGGTTTTAAATACCACCAAATTATATTCAATTCAGGAATTATCAATATTTTGTTTGTTTACATAGCAAAACATTTTTTTGAATGCATCTGTTTTGTAGACTTAAAATATCACTAATTGCATACAGATTGAAATACCAACATGGTAACTGTTTTGGAAAGCATACATATCATGGCTCTAAGCCTATGACGCAATGCATGGTGGCATTTTCTGGTGGATGGATATTCAATGTATATCAAATATATAAAAATCGGACAAGTAACATGTTTTGTATTTTTCATCTAACATGTAGACACAGAATATTTTTGTTTTGTTATTTCAGGGGTAACATGTAATCATAGATACTACAATCATTACTGGGTTTTAAAACAATCTTTCATTTGTTTTGAGACACCAAATGAAGTAATTTAACATGTTTTTGGGTTGTAGGATGCTTTCTTTAGAAATTTTTCTTTTACTTCTGTTGGATGCATATGTTATGAAAATATTTGTTTCATGGTTTTATATTTTTTTCTTCATCAATATTTAATCCAGGACACTTGGTTAAATTCTGTTCAACTGTTTATGTGATAAAGTCTTTAAAAGGTGTCACTGTTATAAGCTACAGTGGGCATACATGTACAGTGGGCATACTTGTACTTAGATTGAAAGCCTGGCTTTTTTGTCAAAATTGCTCAAATTCTACTGAGCAGTTTTTGATTAAAATATGCAGTTTTTATTTTTTATTTAAAGTTACAGAAACCATATTTGATAATGGATCTGCAACATCCACATAAAATGAAACCCATTCTGGTCTTGTTGCACTGGTTTAATTTATGATGTTTTTATATTTCTTGTTGTTGCAGCCATATTTGATGGTTACAAGCATCATTCTTGCAAACGTCTATTGTTGAAAAGAAGAATTTGAAGTTTTTATAGTTTTAGTAACTGCAGACATTTTGGATTGCACATTAGCACAGGGTTCCTGCACCAAGATTACAAGCATCATTCTTGCAAATGTCTATTGTTGAAAAGAAGAATTTAAAGTTGTATAGTTTTAGTAACTGCAGACATTTTGGATTGCACATTAGGACAGGGTTCCTGCACCAAGAGGATTTATATTTTCCAGAGATTTGAAGTAGAAAATGACAAAGTTCTGGAGTCATTTTTAAAGTTTGATACTTTGATTAAAGACACAATACTGCAGTGGATGGCACATGTGCAAAAATCTCTTAGTTATCAGACTCAGCCATGCCTACCAATGTAATATCAGGATTGTTGCAAAATCGTTTACTGCAAAGCTGCAGTGGATAAGTAACATTTTCTCAATCCAAAATTTTAGTTAGCTTTTAAACATCAAATCCAGGTCATTTTATGACCAAAAGTAATTTTCAAGGAGGATTCCAGGATATTTTCATTCAATTCAAATTCCAGGACCTTGTAAAACATCAAGAGGGTGTGGGAACCCTGTTAACATTATTTTCACAAAGCTTAAAGCCCTTCATTTCTGGGTGCTTTGTCAAACTTGGTCAATTTCTGTTGAGAGCTTTTTGAGAAAATGTTATGCTACTTTGAGTACTGGCAGCATTTTCTGATGGCATATTGACATCATTTCTATAAACATTAAATGCCTTTGTAAAGTGTTGAATTTTGAATTGCAGTGAACTTTAAAGATGAATGCACTCCGCATAAAATCTTATTGCATTTAAGCCAGAAAAGTCTTTGTGAAGGAGCACTTCGACCTTTCTTCATTCATCTCCCTCCATGTCAGTGTAAACTTCAAAAGGGATAGCATTCCAACTCAGTGAAATTGACTGGGGTATCTTAACATGGTTCTTAGAAAGTAAACATCTGAGCTACCAGCCCAAACCGCTTGGTAGGAACCTATGTCCTCTTATAATTTTTTCAATGGGAAATTGTTATGCACTGTCGTTCACAGATTCTGAGCTGTCTAAACCTGATGAAAGGAATTATTTCTTTGGGAAAAATTAGGGACCGCTGCCTATGATTGGGCAGAATAAATTAGGGCGTACACTTTAGAGCAATCTGACTTTAAAATGATGACCTTAGTTGAAATTCTTTAGTCTGAAAATTTCCTAGAAGAGGAAACTTCGTCTTGACTCCGGGAAGGCATAAAGAGATTAGTGCTTTCCTCGTGAAACAAGAAAGGGACCAGGTGGTTGTCTTGTAAAAAGAAAGACATGTTTAGTGCTAGGATGCACAAGTTCAGAAAGAGAACAGCTAAGGAATAGCTTTCTGAGAGAAAGATGAGACAGTCCGAAGTCAGAAGTCCAAGAAAGAAGGACAAAGTCAGAATAAAGCAACCAGGAAGTCCATGAAGGGGCAAAGCATAGAGCTTAGGAAGGATGAACTAAGAGATATACGGTCAGACAGGAAGGTGATGCAAATCGGTCGTGAACATTATGCTCTTTTCACCGCTGGTTATGATGATGAAATAAATCCAAATTAGACATACCTGTTAAATTCTATTTATATAATCTAACTTGGATTGGAATTGCCATGATTACTAATTTGTTCTGATTAAATTTGTTATTTTCTTGTCAAAGGGGGCTGGTATTGCTTTATTTCTTCCCAGTATTCTCACTCAGTTCTCAGTTGAAATTCCATTCTTCTTTCACTCCCACTAAGCTATAATATTGAGGTCATCCTCTAGATAACGCCAGCCAAACCGAATTAACCACCACTCTTACTTGGAGGGCGACGTAACAGCCTTTATGCAGGGTGCTCTCTGTTGAATTGGCATAATTGTATTCAGTAGCTTCTGAGAAGAAATTGTATAAAAGCTTTTCTATTGTTCAGTAAAGTTGGCCATATTTTTAATTGAAACTGGTCCAATCAATTCTTGAGAACTTTTAAGTAACAAATTTTCATAGATGATACAAGACACACTACAAACAATGGATGACAGACAACCAATAACGGGGCCCCGAGTGGCCAAGTGGTCTAAAGCACTCTCTGTTACAGATCACTTCCATCTCACCTCTGTCTGTGTGAGTTCAAGTCTCGGATTCAGCCAATGTGGGTATGTGAGAAAGCTTGCCAGTAGCTTCTCGTGGGTCAGTGATTCTTTCCGGGGTTTTCCCGGGTTCTTCCTCCACCATTAATACTGGCCGCCATGTATAGCCTATCATATGCTGAAAAATGGCATTAAACCCTACAACAACAACCAATAACACATGCCAGATGCATTTTCATACCAATACAATTTCAGAGAGATGGTTAGACACCCACCCCCAATAGACTTTAAGATCATACATGTATGACTTTATTCAAACTTTCAGTTCATCATATAAAATGCTACAAAGATTTTCAATGATGGAAATCATGATGATGAAAAACAAACCAAAAAATGTAAATATTCAGGATTTTTCTATTGCTTTTCCCTCAAAATGTTCAAAGAAGAGACAAATGGAGCATAGATGGAAAAATAGATAAACAAAGGGTGAAACACAGAAAAATGCCATCATTTATAAGTGGTACATGATGCACATGCAAATACAATGACACAATCAAAACAGTTCACTTGAATTTTAGCCATTAGTAGTCCAAGTCTCTGATGTGGAGTGATGTTACATAAGACCTTTGGAATACGATTATATCACCTTTGCATGTAGACATACAGGTGATATTATGTTTCCACAAAGACAGCTTCTGGAGATTTACACAATAAAGCCACGTAAATTAATAACAGTAATTTGTATAGACCTACCATTATCTGCTGTTCCAAATGTCAAGAGGCTCAAGAGGCACAGAAAAAGTGACAAATGTGTACCCCAGGTCAGCAGCATTCTTCTGCTTTATAAACCCATCACCTACCTGGAGGGCTCTGAAAATAAAATCAGTTTGATTATTTATTACATTGTTATCTATTCTTTCTCAACTAAATGGTTCATTCATTTATCATTTGCATCATGGGTAGAAATTAACAGACCATACAGCTCTCCATACTCCTGCAAGACAAAGTAAGAGCTGTCAGCTGACTAGGTGATCTCAAATAGTGTGTCCTTATACTGCATTTAACAATAGCATGTAAATGAATTAACAAGCACATATTCCTTCTGCATAAATTACCCATTACTAAATACATACTGATTCCAACATGACTCATGGGAGGGAAGTGTATGATGAATGTATCTCATTGCCAAGATGTTTCCTAGAAATAAAGTTTCTGCTGAATGTCACTTGATCTCAACATGGCCCATGAGAAGGAAGTGGCTGATGAATGTACCTTAATCTCAACATGGCCCGTGAGAAGGAAGTGGCTGCTGAATGTACCTTAATCTCAACATGGCCCGTGAGAAGGAAGTGGCTGTTGAATGTACCTTAATCTCAACATGGCCCATGAGAAGGAAGTGGCTGCTGAATGTACCTTAATCTCAACATGGCCCGTGAGAAGGAAGTGGCTGCTGAATGTACCTTAATCTCAACATGGCCCGTGAGAAGGAAGTGGCTGTTGAATGTACCTTAATCTCAACATGGCCCATGAGAAGGAAGTGGCTGCTGAATGTACCTTAATCTCAAAATGGTTCACGGGAGAGAACTGGCTCCTGAATGTACCTTGATAGACAGCCCATGGGAGGGAAGTGACTGCTGAATAGATTTCTTTTCTATAATGGTTCACAGGAGAGAAGTGGCTTCTGAATGATGCTTGATCTTAACCCTTGGGACCAAAAGATATTTTTCGTTTTGAGAGATTTTCAGTTTACTGAGGTTTTCAATACACATGAAAAAATACCTTTTTCTAAAGATGAAAGTTATGAGAGAGAGAGAGAGAGAGAGAGAGAGAGAGAGAGAGAGAGAGAGAGAAATAGAGAGTTAGTTATATCTTATTGGGACTCAAACTGGAATGTTTTCGATCCTAGCTTGTATAACCAGTGCCAAACAAGATCATTCAGTTTGTCAAATTTGCAGCCATTGTTGAAAAGACTTTTGTTTGCATCACTATTGTATTCAAATTCATCCTTGTAGAAATCCATTTTCTTTAGAATATCTGAAACAGTAGATTTTCCTAGAATATCTGAAACAGTAGATTTTCCTAGAATATCTGAAACAGTAGATTTTCCTAGAATATCTGAAACAGTAGATTTTGCTATGTTGAATGTTTTCCCAATTTCTTAAATGCATGTTTTGGTATAGATTCATACTCAGTGTTCCAATTTTTTCCTGGAAGGCCAGTTCATTTTGATGGTGATTAAATGACAGTCATGGCTGCTTGTACCATACATACTCCCTTATAAGTCTATTTTTTAAAACTAAAAATCTGATTCATGTGCAACATACACAAAATGTGATATAGTCTTCCGATGAGCATCTTACAGCCCTCTGATTCAGTTATGAATCTGATACTTGTTTGGTGCCAAGTAACAAAGGATAGTTATTTGAAATCCCTGTCATCTTGCCGCACAATCAACACAGGTTCAGTTGCATTCTTTCATAGATTTGTGATGCGTGGTCAACATATCTTATAAAGCCCATGCTTAGTCTCCACAAAAACGCACACATAAGGCATCAAAGATGTGGAATCAGATGACAAGACAATGAAGGAGGATAATTCTGGTTAATTCTGGTTACTCTGACAAAGAGGATAAATTCTTGGGCTTTGTACCAGATGACCTTAGTGACATTTATAGGATGCAGTGTATCACAAGTGTGTGATCTTGACTTTAATTTCTTATTTGTAAAACATATGGAATTAACATATTACAGGGGCCCCAAGTAGCCGAGTGGTCTAAAGCGCTCTCCATCATGGATCACTGCCATCTCACAGGATAATGTGAATCAGATCATTCTGGGCTACTACAACAGAATACATGGATTAATATAAATGTTGTTGTTGTGGGGTTTAATGCCATTTTTCAGCACATGATAGGCTATGCATGGCGACCAGTATTAATGGTGGAGAAAGAACCCGGGAAAACCCCGGGAAGAACCACCGACCCACGAGAAGCTACTGGCAAGCCTTCTTACATATCCACATTGGCCGAATCCTAGACTCGAACCCATGCAGACAGAGGTGAGATGGCAGTGATCCGTAATGGAGAGTGATTTAGACCACTCGGCCACTCGGGGCCCGGATTAATATAAATAGATTTATGGATATAAAAAGTCCAGCATTATGGATTTCTTTGGATTTTATGAAATAAAGGTGGACAAAATGTAAGTTGTCAATTTATGTCATATATTCCACTCAAAAATATAATTGTATTTTACACTGGTTATGTCTATATTTCCTATTGATCTATCCATCTAGTATGGCTTGTTTATTTTTCTAAAATGTAACTCTGACTCACTGATGACATGTCACCCCTTATAGATGAATCTGACTCCATCTTGTAGGGTCAGAGAAATTGGCTTTTTGCAACCTTAAAATGAAAGGGTGGTGGTGGTTGACTTAAAATCAAGCATATACATACACAGTATGTAATGATTTTTCTCCACTGAAAATCACTCAAGTGAATCTGGTTTCAGAATACAGTTTTTTCATTCTCTGTTGGCAAAGTAATCAAAAGCAGGGCCACATGCTTGGTTAACTAAAGCCCTGACATTTAATTTTAAAAATGTTCTATTTATTATGTATACAAATGAATGGCATCAATCATAATTAGATAATAAAGAGATAACACAATCTTTCTTAAATGGCTTACGTATGAGCTTTGAATAATTTGCCTTAAAAGCTGTCTCTTTTGTAAGGTGCATAGACTCAGCTTAGCATACTATCAGTCCTAATCCATGTTGGTACAGTGACAAGCATTGATTTAACCTCATGTACCCTTGGGATATTTTCATGGCCTTTTGTCTTACAGATAAGCCTGTCACAGTACTCTGTAACTGTAATTAATCTGTCACAGTACTCTGTAACTGTAATTAATCTGTCACAGTACTCTGTAACTGTAATTAATCTGTTCCAGCATTTGTCAGGAATTTGAAGGTTAAAATGTATTTCAAAGTTTAAAGTGAGTTCTGGTTTTATAGGTTCTTTTAAATTTCAAACTGAAATTTGAGATCAAATATTTTCAGGATTTGGAGCTGAAAGGTTTGATTTACTGGGAAAAAGTGATGATAACTAAAAAAGGAAACATTTGGGAGTCCCAGTATTCGTTTGTCACGAGGGAGTCCAGTATACTGAGGTTTCAGTTGTAAGGAGTTTCACTCAGAAGTTAAGGTTTTACAAGAAGGTTCAGACATACACGCTGAACCCATTATCAAAGTATTCACGTAAAAAACCTGTGACCAAGTCTAAAGTCAAAAGGCAGCATAAGCATGTTGGGGAATGAAAGATCATAGCTTCAAAATGAATCATCCAATTTATGAAGAAAAACCATCAAAAGAGTTTAGGAAAGGCATGCAAACAAAAAACTTTAATGCCAACAAACTGTTGTTACCATTGCTGCAAACAGCGGAAAAGTGACTGCTATGTCTCACTATTCCATTGTAAGGTGAACAAAAAAATAGGAAAACCACCAAAATGGTCAAAGTGAACTAACTCTTCTATAATGTATATAAACTTATGTAGAATGGGAACTTTATGCATCATTGGTGTGCATTTATTATGATGAACTTCAGCCACATAATCTTCAGTGCACAGTGTAGATATTATTTTGTCTGATTCTTATAAATCATTCAAAATTCTTATAAAAATATTTACTTTTGACATGTTATAGAAACATCCCATGGACATGCAAACCAAAAGTCAAAAATTTATAAAAATCTTTACCTCAATGAAACATCCAATGGAGAAAGTAGTTTCTAAATGCAAACTTTTTAGGTTGTACTCTTAGGCTTATCGAAATTAATATGGAGAAAAAAATAAAGAGAAATAGTATATCAAGGTTTCCTTGTCTCCATGCAGAATATGCCAGCTCTATCCACAAACGGAAAAACTGGAACAAAATTGACATGATTCAGCATTGTGATGTGTGCTGGTATCTCAAAAATAATTCTTCAAACTCCCATGTCTCTGCCATATTAGGACTGAAGCATTTGGAACAAATATGGTCAGATGCCCATCAATGTTGGTCATGCTTGATGTATCAGGACTCAGGCAAATTAGGTCAAATGCCAATCTGTGGTTGTTCTACCAAACATATCAACTGATTTGATTCTGCCAGAAAGTGATGACTGAAAGGCTGTGGAGGCTGTTTGGGGGAATCTAGATTTCCCATGTAGAAGCTGTTTGGGGATTTCTAGATTTCCCAAGCACATGAAAGAGTTTACCTCCACCACCTTTCAGTCATCACTTTCTAACAATATTTAATCAATAGTGAAGGCGATCCTCTCTGGGATACCAGTCTGATAGATCCCAAAACCACACAGAGCCTGATGAATCTCTATGGAAGTGTATCAGCACTTCTACCCAACTCCTCCATAACTATAGTGATTTGAAGAGATGTGAACACTAACAAAAGGAGAAAACTGGACATTCCAGTTTCAAAACCCTAACAAGCCAAGTGTTCATTTACTACCTAAGTGTCTATACATTTTAACCTATTTGAACACAATAAAATCTACATTCTTTGTCAGATAATACAAATCTTCTGATCTGATACAAAGCTCTCTAATAATAATCTGAATGATAGAGATTTTGATTGAATTTACCAATTACATACTCTACAACTGGTAGGTATCAACATCTCTGTTTAAATGGGAGTCTATGCATTTTTAACCAAGTTTGATTCTGTCATTAAATCAAACTCAGCATAACAGTCATTTTATGGCTTTGAGTCACATAAATCTAAGATTATAAAAAAGAAAAAACTTTCCTTTTTGGCTGCAACAATAATATAATGATATTCTCTGCAGGAAACTGCTGTGCTCCTGACTGACCAAGATCACTTTAGGTTGTCAATCAGTAACTTCCAACAAACAAACCTTAAGGTGGTGCTCTACAGTTTCGCATTTTGCATAGGGTTAGAATTTTAACCGTAATGCTGATAATCTTTTAAGCTTTTTAAATTGTTTTATCTACCCAAATTTTAACTGTATTAATCTTTCACCTTCACCCAATGTGCTCAAATATCAATTTTACTTTTCTACTAATACACTCAGATCAGCAGACTGCCCACATTTTTGATAGTGGAGGAAGGGGTACAGGAGTACACCTGTATCAAAAGTATTATACCAAATCTGAATTTAGCAATGAGTTTAATGCCACCCACCAACCAGCATGGCTGGTCCTGAACTTCTAGTTCAGAGGTATGCATCTCACTCAAAAACAGATAAAGTGAGTTTGATTCGGATTTGCATTTAAACTCCATTTCAACTGGATGTACATCCAATTCTCAATACTGTGGTCCAGTGTAAAGAGTGAATTTTAAGCACTCTAAGAAATGAATCTGGGTGACATTTGAGGATGAATGTCAAAATGGAGGGAGAGGAGGAGAAGGAGTAAAGTGTAATAACTAATTAATTAATAATCAGTCTAATGAGCGTAGCAGGGTTGGACCTTTCAGTCAGGTATGACCAATTCAATTCCTAATAGCTACACTTATACTACATTGAAATAAATGCACCAGATTTTAATCGTCTTGTCTTCAGATTTTAATATTTTGTTTCCTGCAATTTCCATCAGTATAATGGTGTACCTTGCTGACTAACTGGTCACATTATTGTCACACATATTAAAAGAGATATTAACAATACCTACATTAATATGTCATAAAATAGATAAATAGTACTCTCTTAAAAGTATCTGAATATTCAAATGTACCTACTGATAGTACACCAATTCAAGTACTTCTAGCTGCACATCAATCAAACTCCAGCAGCTTACTGTCCTGTGGCCGAATACCTTTCAATGAAAGCACATGGTGGTTAATTGTTAGCTGCAGGGGCTGGGACCCAAAGATCCATTTAGCACATGCTAATCAAGTGTATCAAAGTTCAGAGCTCACAATTTACACTTGCAAGCTTGCATTTTGCTAGCTACAATTCTAATATGCCAGTAAATTGCAAGCTGAAATAAAATTACTGAGAATTTTGTTTCTATTGATATTTCAAAATATGAAATATGCTAGTAAGCACTGAAAATAGCCAGATATTTTTCACTAGTAGAAAATATTACAGTATCAAAATGATGCTAGTACCAAAATGTTGAATTACTATAATGCATAATCATTTTATGAACTTTATAAAGGTCTGTTGGCTGTTATACATGATATGTGGTAATTGCTCACAAATGTTTCAGCAGGCAACTATGCACAATGATCCCTCATCCAGCCAAAAAGACAGCAGTTCAACACAGGCTATGCCTGATGTTAAATACATTGTGCACTTTTTTATATACTATTTAAAGCTCTGTAACAACACTTATCCAATGATGATGCACCAAGAACATTTCTTTACTAAAAATACCATGTCGTGTCAATCACCGTTATGAAAAGGATAACTTCAAAAGGCAATTTTTTTGTATGATTCTATACAATTACAAAATAATTATAATAATAGTATTGAAAATAATGATAATGATATTAAAAATAATAATTAAGGATAAGATTACATGTATGCCTACCGTGTTTTCTGTGCTAATTTACATTTTCAAAAAGATGGGAAATCCAACTTATAAAAATAGATCTGATACCTTGAATGATACATGTACTATCATATACAAGCAAATACAAGGACAAAAACTGAAAGGGAAATGAAAAAATCAAATGACACCTAAAATAAAATTAGCATTTTGTGAGGATAAAAAATCATCGTGAGGCACAGACAAATTTGACCCATGCCTAATATTTATAACAGAAACAAACCGTTAAATATGTTTTAAAATATTATAAATACTTTTAGTTACAAACAATATTAAATCTGTAATACAGACTATATGACTCGGGGAAAACTAGGCCCTTTGCAGAGTTAGTCCACTGACATTACTCAGGCCCATAACAAAATCAGAATAAACAAATTGGCACATTATACAGTTGGCCTATCAATCAATGATTTATATAATACTAATGTGAATTTAATGTCCAGTACTGACTATTTAAGTAATGGGTGTACTTTCTCAAATTTAATTATACATACCTTTAAATGGAGATTATTCACATTATTTTGATCCTGGTACATCCATTTTCCTTGGAAAATCATTACATTTACAAGGCCAATTGATATTAGAGAAACTAGTTATCATTCAGTTTATAAAATAAAGACAAGAAGTTCTTTGATCAAAGGCTAAATCTGAAGAAAGTTTTAAAATACTTTTCAATATATTCAGTTTTTTTAAAAAATCATCATTGAGCAAAGATAATGTAATTGTCATTATGAATGAAATTTGGGTACCAAGAAATTATTTTAGCATACCTGTATTATAAGCTCTGTGTTGCCACAAGTTACATGAATCACAAGCAAGTGATACATCTTTGTAGTTATAACATTTGTACCAACTGATGCACTGATTTCACTTGGGCAGGGGGGAGGGGCAATACATTATATATTGGTTGATGCAAAGATCAGAGGCTGATTCATTTATTTATTGCCTAACCATTTACAAAAGAAGTTCACTGTTTTCACTTATGATGCAGAATGGTCTTTTGTCTCATCTTTCAACAAACTACACACACATTCTACAATAGTTTCAGCATTGTTTGTTTACTTATTAATCAAACCTTGAAGACTACATACTTGTTAATGGTTGACTTAAGTTAGGAAATATCATATTTATAGTAAATATGTCCAATAACAACATGTCTTATCATGCCATATAACATCAAAAGGAATGATCACAAAATGAGAGGGGCAGATAACTACTTGTTGGTTTAATGTTGGATGTAAACTGACCTTGACCTGACATAAACTGACCTTGTTTAGTGGTCTGGGCTGATCATGACAGTCAAGATTTCTTAATTAAATTTGTTTGGACAGAATCTGCAATGGGCCGACTTTTGTTTTTGGACCATCTCTGGAATGGGCCAAGTATGTTATGGGCCAAGATCTCCAGTCATCGACTAGTATACTGGAGTGCTATGGTACTGTGGGTCTTAATGTTTCTGATTGATAAATAAGTAAATAAAAACAATAACCTTCAAGATATTATATATATATATATATATATATATATATATATATTTGTTGTTCTTTGCTCTATATTAAAATGCATTTAATTTCCAGTTTAAATCAGATGACTGCACGAAACGAGCAATAAACAGATGCCATTTAGATTCCAGTTTATGCAAGGGGAGTTACTCTGATATTGTAGTAATATGGAAAAAATATTTTTACAATGGCGTATACTTGTCCTGATATTGGGAATTTGATACATATGTTGCACAATATGAAAATCAACTTCAAACTTGCATTTTACTTCCATGGCACTGAATCTGCCACTTGTGCCATCAACCAGCAACTTATCAGAGAGAATTAAAGAAATGCATCAGTAACCACCAATGACAAAGAAAGTAGAGCCGACTTGTCACTGAGAATAGACCACCAAGATAAGAATGATAGTACATGTCAACCTCAGACTGTTTAAACAATTTCCAGTGTTCCAATGAAATGTAATAACCAGTGTACAACAAAGTTTTGATGTCAACACCTGTCAATTGCGAAAGCCACCAGAAAACAACACCCATTCATACTTCACATTTTGACTCTTATTTGCTAACATAGATTCAATTTCATAGTTTTTAACAAATACATCTGATGTAACTCTTGCATAACATCACTGAACATTATCAGATGACAAGCTGGTTAACCAATTTATTAGTGATAGCAATTTTAAGAAGATATAGATTCTATCTGATAATATGGGGTATGGTCACTATTTGGAAAAAGTGATATCCATGGGTATATCCTTAAAATTGTGTACTCATCAGCAATCCCAATATTTTCCTGAGATCAATTGTTGATACTAAACTAGTAACTTACGGTGTGCTTGTCTGTTTTGGATTTTTAACATATTAGCTTTAAAATGATCCAGTCATATCGTTACAATGTCCTAAGTGTGGCAGCTTATAGTGATGTCTAGAACTTGGGCACTTTGAATCATTACAATGCTGTCTGGCATTTCTGCGCATCTAAGGTTTCCATCTCCACTACTGAAGCAAAACGCATACCAAATTCGACCAATTGATGAAAAATAAAATACTGCAATGCTTACCATTTGAAAAGAGGCAATTGTCACCAAAATATTCTGTTCAAAATAATATTAATTTTGGACACATGGGATACCTAACCTGTTTTTTCATGACTTATGATACGTTGGCCTATTCTGCACACAGCTTTGAAAAGATGTCATGTTTATCCATCAGGCTGTAGAAATGAAATACGTTACTTTGGACTGTTTCTGTCAGCAGTTCAGTTGAGTAATTAGGTCAGGTTTATAGCTAGGTTTACAAAATTCAACATAACTATGCCAATAAATGGCAAGAGATATTAAGTAAACTAAACTGATCTAAAAAATTAGTAAAGTTTTTAACATTAAAAAAAAAAAAAATATAAGCTATTATGTGGAAGAGAAACAACAATGAATAGGATGTAATGTGTTTATAACATCCTGTTTATGGGGAAAAATTACTAAAGAATTTAGAAAAAGACTACGCTGGGGAATTTCTTGAGAATCCTGTTCTAGCGGGAACTTGATACGTTGGGTAGCAGACAATTTTTTTTCTTCACAGCTCCAGTGGTCTAGTGGTTAGAGCATCCACCTCGGATGCGGGAGGTCGTGGGTTCGAACCGCAGTTGAGTCATACCAAAGACTTACAAAAATGGTACTAACAGCTGCCTCGCTTGGCATTCAGCATTAAGAGGTTAGTGTTAGGACTGGTTGCCTGGTGTCAGGATAATGTGACTGGGTGGAACATCATGCTACATTTCTGCAGCATGATGCCCCAGTGCTAGACATCACTATAAGCTGTCACACTGCAGACATCGTAGCGATATGACTGAAAAATTGTTAAAGCTACGTTAAAAATCCATATCACACACACACACACACACACACACACACACACACACACACAGCAGACGACTTTGTACGTGTGGAACAACTTCTTGCAAAACTGGAAACTTGGCTAAAGATGCAGAATTTTTTTAAGGTATACATTTCCATCTTATATATAATGTATTTATTTGTATGATTCAAAAAGATACATAGTAAATAGGATTTTCTGGGCTACAGGTTAAGTGCTATCATGGAGTGGGTCTTCATGTTAACTTTTAGAAATCACATTTTCATATGCATTTCGAGTAGAAATGTGGGATATTTTTGGACACTTTATGAATATAACTTTTCTTAATTAAAGTACGATCGTTCTTTCTCGACACAAAATGGATTTTTGACCCAGAATGACACGTGATCCAATGTTTACAGAAATGACGTGTACTTCAAAACTTAAATACATTACTGTAAATGTGTGTAGCATTGAGCTATAAATCAAGATCAAGATAGTTTGTAAACCAGAATGGGGGAAACTGGAGAAGGAGCGATCTAACCTAATGATACTTACTGCAATAAAGTGTTGACAAAGAAGAAATAGCATTTAAATGAACAATAGGCATAACTCTATGTTAAAAACTTACAACAAAAAGGGAAAGCACTTTCTCATCACTTGTTCGAAAGGGAAGTAATTTCATTTTCGACTGGTTTCATACTCCATATTCGATCTTTTACTGCTGTAAGATTCAATGTTGTTAAAAACCAGTCTACAAACGAAATTTTGAAGGTAATGTTCTGTGGCGGTTTATATGAAACATTTCTCTAGCAAATTGCCTACGTATGTATGTCTATAAATGGCTCCTCTAGTTTATCGGAACTTCCTTTATCATGCATTCAAGGCGTGTATGGATTTCTATATTTATAACCTTTAAGTTCGGTGGGGGGAAGAGCCATAAGAGGCAGACTTCGTGATGGTATAGTCACTCTATTATATAAGACTGTACTTACAATAAAAAATGATAGATAATTTAGCGTACGACTTTTTTTAATACTTCATTGGTATTGTGAATATCCAGAATCTCAATCCTTGATTGTATAACTTTTGGAACTTCAAAATGTTCTTCATCCTTCATAGCTAATTTCTCAAGAAGTGTAGGTAATTGTAGACGGAATATGTTACAGGAGATGGTTTTATTACCAATTATTATAATTCTTACCATTATGAAACAAATTTTAGAAAAATAAGTTGGACAAACTAAGTTAAATATCAAGATTCTCTTAAAGGTTGATAACAAATTTATTATTCAAAATGTTTTCTGTTTCAAAGTTGCAGGGTTTGCTTTTTATTATCTAATTAAGAAATCGGGTTTTGATTTTAAAAAATATACGGTGTTGCTGGGGCAAGAATCACATGTCTGATGGCATTGTCCTTAATGATATACGGATGACTACATGATTCTGTAACATCAAACACATACAGTATAGTGTGTAGTATGCATAAATAAGAGCATACTGTTGCAGTGTGTGAAGAATGTTACGTGTACAGGAGGGGTGAGGGGCTGGTATCATTGCTTATAATTTTCTTACAAATACTGTAGTACAGATATTATTCTTAGCTAAAATTGCTTATTTACCAGATAGTACTTTTCTAAATAAGCAAAAATATGTAGAGGAAGCTTATTTAATAATGAAATAATTTGTAAAATTCAACAAATAATTTATTTCCCTAGAACACAAAGTGAACATTTAAAAAGAACTCTCCCGGATGGAATTTGCCCTCAGCCATATAACAAAATTTTAAAGTTACAGGAAGTCTGATGCAAGAAAAAATACAGACCCAGTCTATCCCCAGTACCACAGGCCCATGTGCAGTAGCCGTCCTCTCTTTTAGTGGACACGATTTAGATCTGGGTGAACTCAATTACACATTTGGGAAATTGGCCATTTCTTTTGTCCATGATGCATCTGGAATCTGTTTCTTTTTTTACTGTTTTGTATAATCAGTTGTCAGATAAGCTCTCTTGTGAGATAGCTTTGAGGCATTATTTTATTGTTTTGTATAATCAGTTGTCAGATAAGCTCACTTGTGAGATAGCTTTGAGACATTCTTTTATTGTATTGTATAATCAGTTGTCAGATAAGCTCCCTTGTGAGATAACTTTGAGGCATTAGTACTAGAGCCATTGTTATAATAATGCCCTTTTATTTTATCTGATATTGAAGATTATAACTACACCTATTGACATCCAATTTTTATCATTAATTTAAATACATTTGGATGTTTCTTGACTTCTAGAGTAGGTTTGAAGTTTCCTTTGTTGACCTCCATATACTGAAGATATCTAGTTTGATGGTATATTGATTAACAATGCAGGATGAGTCTTAGATACCCGTAGGGGGTCTCACACATCTTTATCATCAAATAGTGTGTTTCAGGGGTCTTGTAATAATTATTGATATTTTTTATTTATTGGTTTCTGTCTCAGAAACTTTTCATTTGCAGCACCGCTCCGGTGGCCTAGTGGTTAGAGCATCCGCCTCGGATGCGGGAGGTCGTGGGTTCGATCCCCGGCCGAGTCATATCAGAGACTTAAAAAATGGTACTAACAGCTGCCTCGCTTGGCGTTCAGCATTAAGAGGTTAGTGTTAGGACTGGTCGGCCTGGTGTCAGGATAATGTGACTGGGTGGGACATCATGCTACATGTCTGCGGCATGATGCCCCAGTGCTAGACATCACTATAAACTGCCACATTGCAGACATCGTAGCGATATGACTGAAAAATTGTTAAAGCTACGTTAAAAATCAATATCACATCACATCACTTGCAGCAAATACGTGTCACAGATTGTGGGTAATGCAAGCATAGGAAAGCTCTTTGGGATACATACCTTCTGTGCTGCACACAGGATCTCAAGGGACACTGCATCACCCACCCTCGATACACAATATTTTAGAGGACAAAGGAAAATAATAGTACATAATGCTCTAATACTGAAGCAAAAATGAGATAATATTACTTGGTTCAGAAGTTTAATTTTGCCACCTTAACTTTTTGGTAAGCATTGAACTATCAAATTTTTCTTGGACACTTACATTATTGCAATTAAAATTTTATCGAACACTCAGATAACTCATGAAAACATACTTGATTGTTTGGTGAACTTGAAATGAGCTGCACCATGGAATTTTCCATTCTGAATCTTGCACTCATTTAGCATAGTGTACACTCATTTAGCATAGTGTACACTCATTTGGCATAGTGTACACTCATACCTATGTTCCTGAATGACTTTTCATTCTAAAATAACACATCATAGATTAAATGACAAATTAATTATCTGAATTCATTGAGTCTCTTTGTCTTTAACTGAACCTCAAAATAAATTAAAGCCTTATCACTGTAGGGGTGACAGAACAGTTTACATTACAATTAGGCCAGCTACTGTAAACATTGAAAGTTTTCATTGCAAGACAAATTGTTTGAAAATAGATATTCATTAAAATCTTTGAGGTGACAAATATGAGTGGTAAAAGCCACACCAGGTAGTCTCCCTGGACAGACAAAAATGAGTGGTAGAAGCCATTCCAGGTAGTCTCCCTGGACAGACAAACATGATTGCTAAAAGCCATACCAGATAGCCTCCCAGAGTTGACAAATACGAGTGGCAAAGGTCTCACTGGATAGTTTCGTATTTTGACACCCCCGTAATTTTTAAGGTAGAAGGCATGAACCTAATTATCACAAGCCTAGCATTTATAAATTCACACATAAGCTAAATCTGTAATGTGGTTTAGATTTACTTTGAGTTAGGCTTGGAAATAGGTCGGCTTGTTGGTGACTGCCTGTCACAGTTAGATTTGCATTGGAGATCAGATGCGTAACTTGGGCTGCAAATGAGCTGTCGACTTGGCTTACGTATTTATGTGTGTCTGCTACAGAGGTAAATATCTAAAAATCTAGATGGTTGAGGGGTGATGAAAAGTATGCTAATTTGTTATAGTACTAGTGAACTTTATTCATGCATAAAGCACATACTGATTCTTTTAGCTGCCTTGTCACAGAAAAATATTAAACATAGCTATTTCTTGTCAAAAATGAATGTAAAATTTAGGGGTTGGTGGCAGTGTTGGTTCAGTATAAAAACCACCAGTTGCACCAGGAATTAACCTGATTGCTGCAGTCAAAATCTCACATGTATGCTTTCTACAAAAATCATTAATTTGTTTTTATTTGTATCTTCGGTGTAAAATTATTCTCATTTTTCTGTAATTGGTCATTGTCCGATGAAAATTCACCAGATAAACTGTCCAGTGAGACCAAAAGCCATACAGTGTAGTCTCCCTGGGCAGACAAATATGAGTGGCAAAATGAAGCCATACAGGGTAATGTCCCAGAACAGACAAATATGAATGGTGAAAGCCATTCCAGGTAATCTTCCTCTTCCTAATCTGTAAATGGAATTACATATGGGAAAGAATGGGAATAAGATTACAATTTTAATATCAAGATGTTTGATTAACAAGCAGGGGTTGTAGGGGCTGGGTTTAAACGGTGTTGAAAGTAATGTTGCAGGTGTGCTGCCAAATCTGTTATATAACTTTGATCTGGAGGAGAGATCAGTTTGAAAATGCTGGGAAAAAATAAAAAACATTGGAGATTTTCTGGACTTGAATGTTATCAGAAGATTTCTCAAATGACTGATATACTAAAATTGAAACCTTAGTAAGATTAAGCTGAGGGAAATAAACCTGTCCTATATATAGGGATAATGTACTTTCTTGATGTATTCAAACATTTACCAGAGCATGAGGAATGAGTTTGAATAAGAAGGTTTAAAGTCATTAGGTATATGAAACATAAAATTCTGATCCTTGAGGTAATTAGTATAAATAAGCCACTGTCATTATGTCGAAAACGCTGAAACCAGCCTGATAATATAGATATTTTTGGTATACAGCGTTTGAATGGGTGTTCCTGGGATTAAGATTAGCTGGAAGGAAAATTTAAAGAATAAAAGTTGCTGGAATTGTGAATTTGCCTGGTTTTTGAAAATATTTCCAGCAGGATTGGGGGTCTATTTTTGCTATCTTAGAGTTCCATTCCTGGATTCCCATATAGGACTTGTCATAATCAGTCTTATAAAATTTGCACTGAGCAGCCGGCATTAAAATGCTGCCCTGATACAGATGATATCCTCAGTGTGAACAGCCTATGGATGGCCTGTTGTCCACAGTCTGTCTATTAGCACTTTATACGGTCATACACAGGATGGCCTGTTGTCCACAGTCTGTCTGTCCATTAGTAGTTTAATACTGTCATACACAGGATGGCGTGTTGTCCACAGTCTGTCTGTCCATTAGCACTTTATATGGTCATACACAGGATGGCCTGTTGTCCACAGTCAGTCTGTCCATTAGCACTTTATAGTCATACACAGGATGGCCTGTTGTCCACAGTCTGTCTGTCCATTAGCACTTTATATGGTCATACACAGGATGGCCTGTTGTCCACAGTCTGTCTGTCCATTAGTAGTTTAATACAGTCATACACAGGATGGCCTGTTGTCCAGTCAGTCTGTTCATTAGCACTTTATACAGTCATACACAGGATGGCCTGTTGTCCACAGTCTGTCTATTAGCACTTTATACGGTCATACACAGGATGGCCTGTTGTCCACAGTCTGTCTGTCCATTAGCACTTTATATGGTCATACACAGGATGGCCTGTTGTCCAGTCAGTCTGTCCATTAGCAGTTTATATGGTCATACACAGGATGGCCTGTTGTCCACAGTCTGTCTATTAGCACTTTATATGGTCATACACAGGATGGCCTGTTCACAGTCAGTCTGTCCATTAGTAGTTTAATACAGTCATACACAGGATGGCCTGTTGTCCAGTCTGTCTGTCCATTAGTAGCTTAATACAGTCATACACAGGATGGCCTGTTGTCCACAGTCTGTCTGTCCATTAGTAGCTTAATACAGTCATACACAGGATGGCCTGTTGTCCACAGTCTGTCTAATAGCACTTTATATAGTCATACACAGGATGGCCTGTTGTCCACAGTCTGTCTGTCCATTAGTAGTTTAATACAGTCATACACAGGATGGCCTGTTGTCCACAGTCTGTCTGTCCATTAGTAGATTAATACAGTCATACACAGGATGGCCTGTTGTCCACAGTCTGTCTGTCCATTAGTAGTTTAATACAGTCATACACAGGATGGCTTGTTGTCCTCAGTCAGTCTGTCCATTAGTAGCTTAATATAGTCATACACAGGATGGCCTGTTGTCCACAGTCTGTCTGTCCATTAGTAGTTTAATACTGTCATACACAGGATGGCCTGTTGTCCTCAGTCAGTCTGTCCATTAGTAGCTTAATATAGTCATACACAGGATGGCCTGTTGTCCACAGTCTGTCTGTCCATTAGTAGTTTAATACTGTCATACACAGGATGGCCTGTTGTCCTCAGTCAGTCTGTCCATTAGTAGCTTAATATAGTCATACACAGGATGGCCTGTTGTCCACAGTCTGTCTGTCCATTAGTAGTTTAATACTGTCATACACAGGATGGCCTGTTGTCCTCAGTCAGTCTGTCCATTAGTAGTTTAATACAGTCATACACAGGATGGCATGTTGTCCACAGTCTGTCTGTCCATTAGTAGCTTAATACAGTCATACACAGGATGGCCTGTTGTCCACAGTCTGTCTGTCCATTAGTAGTTTAATACAGTCATACACAGGATGGCTTGTTGTCCTCAGTCAGTCTGTCCATTAGTAGCTTAATACAGTCATACACAGGATGGCCTGTTGTCCAGTCTGTCTGTCCATTAGTAGCTTAATACAGTCATACACAGGATGGCCTGTTGTCCACAGTCTGTCTGTCCATTAGTAGTTTAATACAGTCATACACAGGATGGCCTGTTGTCCACAGTCTGTCTGTCCATTAGTAGCTTAATACAGTCATACACAGGATGGCCTGTTGTCCACAGTCTGTCTGTCCATTAGTAGTTTAATACAGTCATACACAGGATGGCTTGTTGTCCTCAGTCAGTCTGTCCATTAGTAGCTTAATATAGTCATACACAGGATGGCCTGTTGTCCACAGTCTGTCTGTCCATTAGTAGTTTAATACTGTCATACACAGGATGGCCTGTTGTCCACAGTCTGTCTATTAGCACTTGATACGGTCATACACAGGATGGCCTGTTGTCCACAGTCTGTCTATTAGCACTTTATATGGTCGTACACAGGATGGCCTGTTGTCCACAGTTTGTCTGTCCATTAGTAGTTTAATACTGTCATACACAGGATGGCCTGTTGTCCACAGTTTGTCTGTCCATTAGTAGTTTAATACAGTCATACACAGGATGGCCTCTTGTCCACAGTCTGTCTGTCCATTAGTAGTTTAATACAGTCATACACAGGATGGCCTGTTGTCCACGGTCAGTCTGTCCATTAGTAGCTTAATATAGTCATACACAGGATGGCCTGTTGTCCACAGTCTGTCTGTCCATTAGTAGTTTAATACTGTCATACACAGGATGGCCTGTTGTCCACAGTCTGTCTGTCCATTAGTAGTTTAATACTGTCATACACAGGATGGCCTGTTGTCCACAGTCAGTCTGTCCATTAGCACTTTATACAGTCATACACAGGATGGCCTGTTGTCCACAGTCTGTCTATTAGCACTTTATACGGTCATACACAGGATGGTCTGTTGTCCACAGTCTGTCTATTAGCACTTTATATGGTCATACACAGGATGACCTGTTGTCCACAGTCTGTCTGTCCATTAGTAGTTTAATACAGTCATACACAGGATGGCCTGTTGTCCAGTCTTCTGTCCATTAGTAGCTTAATACAGTCATACACAGGATGGCCTGTTGTCCAGTCTGTCTGTCCATTAGTAGCTTAATACAGTCATACACAGGCTGGCCTGTTGTCCACAGTCTGTCTGTCCATTAGTAGTTTAATACAGTCATACACAGGATGGCTTGTTGTCCACAGTCAGTCTGTCCATTAGCACTTTATACAGTCATACACAGGATGGCCTGTTGTCCACAGTCTGTCTATTAGCACTTTATACTGTCATACACAGGATGGCATGTTGTCCACAGTCTGTCTATTAGCACTTTATATGGTCATACACAGGATGGCCTGTTGTCCACAGTCTGTCTGTCCATTAGTAGTTTAATACTGTCATGCACAGGATGGCCTGTTGTCCACAGTCTGTCTGTCCATTAGTAGTTTAATACAGTCATACACAGGATGGCCTGTTGTCCAGTCTGTCTGTCCATTAGTAGCTTAATACAGTCATACACAGGATGGCCTGTTGTCCACAGTCTGTCTGTCCATTAGTAGTTTAATACAGTCATACAGAGGATGGCTTGTTGTCCACAGTCAGTCTGTCCATTAGCAGCTTAATAAAGTCATACACAGGATGGCCTGTTGTCCACAGTCTGTCTGTCCATTAGTAGTTTAATACTGTCATACACAGGATGGCCTGTTCTCCAGAGTCAGTCTGTCCATTAGCACTTTATACAGTCATACATAGGATAGCCTGTTGTCCACAGTCTGTCTATTAGCACTTTATACGGTCATACACAGGATGGCCTGTTGTCCACAGTCTGTCTATTAGCACTTTATACGGTCATACACAGGATGGCCTGTTGTCCACAGTCTGTCTATTAGCTCTTTATATGGTCATACACAGGATGGCCTGTTGTCCACAGTCTGTCTGTCCATTAGTAGTTTAATACTGTCATACACAGGATGGCCTGTTGTCCACAGTCTGTCTGTCCATTAGCACTTTATACAGTCATACACAGGATGGCCTGTTGTCCACAGTCTGTCTATTAGCACATTATACGGTCATACACAGGATGGCCTGTTGTCCACAGTCTGTCCATTAGCACTTTATATAGTCATACACAGGATGGTCTGTTGTCCACAGTCTGTCTGTCCATTAGTAGTTTAAAACTGTCATAGACAGGATGGCCTGTTGTCCAGTCTGTCTGTCCATTAGTAGTTTAATACTGTCATATACAGGATGGCCTGTTGTCCATAGCCAGTCTGTCCATTAGCACTTTATACAGTCATACACAGGATGGCCTGTTGTCCACAGTCTGTCTATTAGCACTTTATACGGTCATACACAGGATGGCCTGTTGTTCACAGTCTGTCTGTACATTAGCACTTTATACGGTCAGACACAGGATGGCCTGTTGTCCAGTCTGTCTGTCCATTAGTAGTTTAATACAGTCATACACAGGATGGCCTGTTGTCCACAGTGTCTGTCCATTAGCAGTTTATACTGTCATACACAGGATGGCCTGTTGTCCACAGTGTCTGTCCATTAGCAGTTTATACTCATACACAGGATGGCCTGTTGTCCACAGTCAGTCTGTCCATTAGCAGTTTATACTCATACACAGGATGGCCTGTTGTCCACAGTCAGTCTGTCCATTAGCAGTTTATACTGTCATACACAGGATGGCCTGTTGTCCACAGTCTGTCTGTCCATTAGTAGTTTAATACTGTCATACACAGGATGGCCTGTTGTCCACAGTCAGTCTGTCCATTAGCAGTTTATACTGTCATACACAGGATGGCCTGTTGTCCACAGTCTGTCTGTCCATTAGTAGTTTAATACTGTCATACACAGGATGGCCTGTTGTCCACAGTCAGTCTGTCCATTAGCAGTTTATACTGTCATACACAGGATGGCCTGTTGTCCACAGTCTGTCTGTCCATTAGCACTTTATATGGTCATACACAGGATGGCCTGTTGTCCACAGTCTGTCTATTAGCACTTTATACGGTCATACACAGGATGGCCTGTTGTCCACAGTCAGTCTGTCCATTGGCAGTTTATACTGTCATACACAGGATGGCCTGTTGTCCACAGTGTGTCTGTCCATTAGTAGTTTAATACTGTCATACAAAGGATGGCCTGTTGTCCACAGTCAGTCTGTGTATTAGCAGTGTATACTGTCATACACAGGATGGCCTGTTGTCCACAGTGTGTCTGTCCATTAGTAGTTTAATACTGTCATACACAGGATGGCCTGTTGTCCACAGTGTGTCTGTCCATTAGCAGTTTATACTGTCATACACAGGATGGCCTGATGTCCACAGTGTCTGTCCATTAGCACTTTATACAGTCATACACAGGATGGCCTGTTGTCCACAGTCAGTCTGTCCATTAGCAGTTTATACTGTCATACACAGGATGGCCTGTTGTCCACAGTCAGTCTGTCCATTAGCAGTTTATACTGTCATACACAGGATGGCCTGTTGTCCACAGTGTCTGTCCATTAGCAGTTTATACTGTCATACACAGGATGGCCTGTTGTCCACAGTGTCTGTCCATTAGCACAAGTTTTTTACTGCTACTTCTAAACTATTTTGAGGATTGCTATGAAACTTCCTTTACATGTTGATCCTAAAGTTGAGATGGTCTTATGTGAAAATGGTGCTGCTTGTAGTCCCTTTTGAAAATCGTGTTTTTGCTACTCTGCTATCGTGACCTTGTTGAGAATTTTGTTATTGCTATGCCTCCAGAATGGATAGTCATGTAGACATGGCATTTTTACCAAAAACTTTAATTATTTTCTAGTTGGTCCTAATTGAAAATGGTGCAAATCTTACATACAATTTATCTGATGTGGTGGCCATCTTGAAAATCTTGTTATCACTACTCCTCCAAAATGGAAAGTGAAGTTAAATATGGACACATTTTTCACCAGAAGACATCTTATGATGTCCGTTTGATGGCTAATGTAAATGATAACAATCTTGCATCGATTATGGTCAGCATGGCTGGCATTTACCAAAATCTTCCTGAATGGATAGGTATATCAACTTGGCTGGCATTTACCAAAATCTTCCTGAATAGATGGGCATATCAACTTGGCTGGCATTTACCAAAATCTTTCTGATTGGATAGGCATATCAATATGGCTGGCATTTATCAAAAGACTTTTTTTATGTCAGCTTAGTGCTAAATAAAAATGGTTTCATTCCAACATCTAATATGGCTGCCATGATTGATCAACTGGGAATGATCTCAGTGATAAATTACAAACATTGAGAATTTCATATGATTTTGAGAAATTTTCTGTTGATATTAGAGAGCCATTTACACTGGCACTAGGCCTATACCGTTTTTGGTCCTAGAACCCTCTGTGTTTATGAAAAATACAGTACGCTTTTGTTATAATGCAGTCCATGGGAGTCCTTGTTATAATGCAGTCCATGGGAGTCCTTGTTATAATGCAGTCCATTGGAGTCCTAGAGCATACTGCCTCATAGTATGATAACCTTTCAATGAAGTACATGCTACAGTTGTACTATCTACAGTACTAACTAATGAAATGGGATCAATGACTATACATAACCTATAACAGGAACTGTGTCATAATGAAGAGCATTATAATGAGAGAGTGCTGTATATCTCAGTTAAATTGGGATTTTATTATTTGAGTCATTGCTTCTGGGATTCTGTTATTTGAGTCATTATATTGCATTGGGATTTTATTATTTGAGCCATTATATTGCATTGGGATTTTATTATTTGAATCATTGTATCTGGGATTTTATTTGAGTCATTGTATCTGGGATTTTATTATTTGAGTCATTGTATCTGGAATTTTATTATTTGAGTCATTGTATCTGGAATTTTATTATTTGAGTCATTGTATTGCATTGGGATTTTATTATTTGAATCATTATATTTTATTGGGATTTTATTATTTGAGTCATTGTATCAGGGATTTTATTATTTGAGTCATTGTATCTGGAATTTTATTATTTGAGTCATTGTATTGCATTGGGATTTTATTATTTGAATCATTATATTTTATTGGGATTTTATTATTTGAGTCATTGTATCTGGGATTTTATTATTTGAGTCATTGTATCTGGAATTTTATTATTTGAGTCATTGTATCTGGGATTTTATTATTTGAGTCATTGTATTGCATTGGGATTTTATTATTTGAATCATATTTTATTGGGATTTTGTTATTTGAGTCATTGTATCTGGGATTTTATTATTTGAGTCATTGTATCTGGGATTTTATTATTTTAATCATTATATTGCATTGGAATTTTATTATTTGAGTCATTATATTGCACTGCGATTTTATTATTTGAGTAACATTGCATGGGGATTTTATTATTTGAATCATTATATTGCACTGGGATTTTATTATTTGAATAACATTGCATTGGAATTTTATTATTTGAGTCATTATATTGCACTGCGATTTTATTATTTGAGTAACATTGCATGGGGATTTTATTATTTGAGCCATTATATTGCACTGCGATTTTATTATTTGAGTCATTATATTGCACTGCGATTTTATTATTTGAGTAACATTGCATGGGGATTTTATTATTTGAATCATTATATTGCATTGGAATTTTATTATTTGAGTAACATTGCATTGGAATTTTATTATTTGAGTCATTATATTGCACTGCGATTTTATTATTTGAGTAACATTGCATGGGGATTTTATTATTTGAATCATTATATTGCACAGGGATTTTATTATTTGAGTCGTATTGCATGGGGATTTTATTATTTGAATCATAATTCTTGCATTGAAATTGTATTATTTCAGTCATTATATTGCATAGGGATTTTATTATTTGAGTCATTATCTTACAGGAATTTTTATTTGGGAAAAACAAGTAGTTCCTCTTTCCAGTGCAAAGAAGATGGAAAATCCAGAAGATGAAGTTTGCATCACAAGTCCATTTTATCTGAACTTGTCCATGGAGCGGTGTAAAGAAATCCTTTGGAAGGGAAATGACCCTGACTGGCAGTCATCTAGATCCAGAACACAACCATACACTACTTCATGTGGGTTTTTTATTATTTGATGTTGTACCCTGTAATATCATAAGTGGTTGGGGCTTTTTTTGGTGCACCCTTGCACCTTTTTTCACAGATATTTGAAAGGGGTCATGCAAATGCATCATTACAGGTGCACATAAACAGCTGTCTAGATTGTTTGCTTTCTTGTGCTCTGTGTCATTAACACAAATTACTTTTTCACTCTCAACAATGCAGCAGGCTTCTCATTGAAATGTATCATACTTTGAGTCAATCAGCAGGAGGCAGCAGTGTGTTATATAACACTGTGTCCAGTTAGTAAAAGGCAGCAATGTGTTATATTGCATTGTGTCCAATTAGTAAAAGGCAGCAGCCTGTTATATAACCTTGTGTCCAATTAGTAAAAGGCAGCAATGTGTTATATTGCATTGTGTCCAATTAGTAAAAGGCAGCAGCCTGTTATATAACCTTGTGTCCAATTAGTAAAAGGCATCAGTGTGTTATATAACCTTGTGTACAATTTGTAAAAGGCAGCAATGTGTTATATTGCCTTGTGTCCAATTAGTCAAAGTCAGCAATATGTTATATAACCTTGTGTCCAATTAGTAAAAGGCAGCAATATGTTATATTACTTTGTGTCCAATTAGTCAAAGGCAGCAGTGTGTTATATTACCTTGTGTCCAATTAGTCAAAGTCAGCAATATGTTATATAACTCTGTGTCCAATTAGTAAAAGGCAGCAAGGTGTTATATTACTTTGTGTCCAGTTAGTCAAAGGCAGCAGTGCTGTGTTATATTACCTTGTGTCCAGCTAGGAAAAGGCAGAAATGTGTTATGTTACTTTGTGTCCAGTTAGTCAAAGACAGAAATGTGTTTTATTACTTTGTGTCCATTTAGTCAAAGGCAGCAATGTGGTATATTACTTTGTGTCCAGTTAGTCAAAGACAGCAATCTGGTATATTTGTGTCCAATTAGTCCAAGGCAGCAATGTGGCATATTACTTTGTCCAGTTAGTCAAAGACAGCAGTGAGGTATATTACTTTGTGTCCAATCAGTCAAAGGCAGCAGTGTGGTATATTACTTTGTGTCCAGTTAGTCATAAACAGCAATGTGTTGTTTTTTTTACTTTGTTTCCCAATTAGTCAAAGACAGCATTGTGTTATATTACCTTGTGTCCAATTAGTAAAAAGCAGCAGTGTGTTATATTACCTTGTGTCCAATTAGTCAAAGGCAGCAATGTGTTATATTACTTTGTGTCCATTTAGCCAAAGGCAGCAGTGTGTTATATTACCTTGTGTCCAGTTAGTCAAAGGCAGCAATGTGTTTTATTACTTTGCGTCCATTTAGTCAAAGGCAGCAATGTGGTATATTACTTTGTGTCCAATTAGTCAAAGACATCAATGTGGTATATTTGTGTCCAATTAGTCCAAGGCAGCAATGTGGCATATTACTTTGCCCAGTTAGTCAAAGACAGCAATGAGGTATATTACTTTGTGTCCAATTAGTCAAAGACAGCAATGTGTTGCTTTTTTAACTTTTTGTCCAGTTAGTCAAAGACAGCATTGTGTTATATTACCTTGTGTCCAATTAGTAAAAGGCAGCAATGTGTTATATTACTTTGTGTCCAGTTAGTCAAAGGCACAAATGTGTTATATTACCTTGTGTCCAGTTAGTCAAAGAGAGTAATGTGTTATATTACTTTGTGTCCAATTAGTAAAAGACAGCAATGTATTATATTATTTTGTGTCCATTTAGTAAAAGGCAGCAATGTGTTATATTACTTTGTGTCCAATTAATCAAAGACAGCAGTGTGGTATATTACCTTGTGACCACTTAATCAAAGGCAGCAGTGTGGTATATTGGCAGTGAGTCCACTCAGTAAAAGGCATCAGCGTTTTATTGCTATGATGCCAGTGAGTAGATGGCAATGTGGTGTATTGCCATGAGTCCAATCAGTAAAGGGCTGCAATGTGTTTTAATGTCATGATACTAATCACTGAAAGGCAGCAGTGTATTATATTTTCTGTGAATCCAGTCAGTCATGCAGCAGTGTATTTTATTTCTGTGAGTCCAGTTAGTCAAAGGTATCAATGTGTTCAAATAGGTAAAATATGAATTTTAACATACAAATATTACATGTAGAATTCTCTGTAACTATTTATTCAATCTCACAGCAACTGCAAGGTGAGGAACAAAAGTGTTGACATGACTTTTTTCAGTGTTAAGTATGCTGTATATTTAAAACAAGAGGCCCACTTTTAGTTGAGCCTACTATTTATTAGCTAGAAAAGACATAAATAAAAGAAAGGTCAAACACTATTAACATTGTGGTGTGGGAAGATGGATATATGGACAAACAGATGGACACAACTGTTTCAAAGGGTTCATGATGTTGAGTTTCAATAAAAAATTACAGACTTCCAAATAAATATGATTTCAGTCTTTTTAATATGTGTATTTATTTAGGTTTGTCTGCAGTAATATAATAGTATTTGATAAAAGATAAGGAAGCCCCAGAAAATAGTAGTGTTTGGGACCAGCTTCACACCTAAAGGAGAACAACATAAGGCTTAAAGGATTTGGCTTACCACAATCCTCACTCGTCATAAGGCTTAGAGGATTTGGCTTACCACAATCCTCACTATTCATAAGGCTTAGAGGATTTGGCTTACCACAATCCTCACTATTCATAAGCAGATCTGTGAAGCTGCAAAAGAAGAATGTCACATTTTACAATTAGTTCATGTCACTACAGTACTAAGGTCACTGACAGTTCCAGCTGCAAACAGCTCTTTGAGATTGTGAACATTAAGCTGATGTCCAGGAATAAGTGTGCACCACTTCCAGTGACCTTTTGTCTGGTCGCCCTTCGGGATCTGTTTGCAGATTTCTTTTATGACTGTAACAGTCCATTAGAGATAAGCGTGACAATACAATTTCAATTGACTCATTGTCGCTATACAATTTTGAGACAGAATATCAATGGCAGTCTATAACAGTATATGAATCTGTCTCTATGGATTTGGTACAGTTGTGACGAAGAGTGCCCCAAAGTCATGTGACTTTGATCCTTTTCCGATATCACTGCTGCTTGAATGCTTAAATTCAATATTGCCTTCACCAACCAATCTTATCAATCCTTCTCTCTCATCCAGGGAATTTCCATCATTTTTCAAAACTGCCATTGCAAAGTCTCTGTTGAAGAAACTGACACATGACCATAATGATGTAAAGAACTATTGCCCTGTCTCTAACTTCCCATTCATGTCAAAAATCTTAGAAAAAGTTATTCTATCCCAGCTTGCATCTTATCTGAATTCAAAGTCTTTTTAGCAATGTACAGTCTACATATCGCCCTCGCCATATTACTGAAACTGCCCATCTGAGAGTAATTAATGACCTTCTCGCTGTATTGGTTAGTGAAAAGATTACATTCCTCACCCTCTTTGACTTGTCTGTGGCATTTGACACAGTACAACATCATATATTACTTAAGTGTTCTGTCTCCATCATGTGGTATTCACAATACAGTCTCACTACATGGTTCAATCAACAGAAAACAAATTGTGTTTGTAAATGGAAAACATTCCAGCCCAGTTGATCTTTGTTTTCATGTTCCACAAAGCTTTGTTCCAATTACCGTGTTGTCTTCAGTCTGTACATTAACCCACTCTCCATTGTCATAGATCGACATCCAGTGTCTGATGAATTGTATGCCAATGACACTCAAATATACAAATCTAGTTCCTCAACTGAAGTTGAGGCTGCCATCCAAGGCACAGAGAGGAGCGTTTCCGATGTGAAATCATGGATAACATGTAACAAGATTGAGAGAGGAGCATTTCCGATGTAAAATCATGGATAACATGTTACCAAGATTCAGATGAATGATTTATAAAATTGAAGTCATCTGGATCGTAATGCAAAGACTGTCTCATTCATATCCTTTACCTCAAACAGCTGACTACCCATCTGAACCAGAATCAAGCACATAATTTGTTCACTATGCTGCATTTTGTTGACTGCTTCCAGTCCAGTATACCAATCTGACCTCACAAATGTGTACACCCCATCTAGAAACTTACACTACTCTTCCAATGCTTGTATTCTCATTGTTCCCACTGTTAAAACAAAGTCCTATGGACACTCTTTTGCGTACCCAGGCACAGCTACATGGAACAAAATGGACATTGATCTTAGACACAAGGGCAGTATGATCTAAAGTGCTTTTTAAACTCAGCTCCAAGATCAGACCTAGAGACTTAATGTTTACTTCCTTAATTATTGTCAGCATGCTTTAATTCGCAATTTGTTAGGAACAATCAATAGAACAAACAACATAGACTCTGATCTGCAGGCACAATGTGCTAATGGCAGATCAGGATCTTTGTTGTTTGCAGTTTGACTTGTGTTACTTTTTTCTGATCAAGTCTACTACTCATTTCATAATTTTTTAAAAGAGGGTTGGGCGTCTGTTACCTTGAACTTAGATTTAAAAATGATATATTGTTCTTTGAACATATTCAGTTACAAATCCATTTGAATCCAGTTTGCTTAAATTATTATGCTGTCTTCAGCTGCCCATGTTTTTATTTCATTTGCACACGTTCGTGATATTTTTGCTCACTCTCAATTTTTATGGAAGTAGTGTACTAACAGGAAAATTAAGTTGTGTGACTAAGTTTGTTCCAGATGCATTGGAATCCACTGGAAAAAAGGGGAGAGTGTTTATTTGTTATGAGTGTAACTGTTTATTAGTGATGGATGTTTACGAGTGACAAGTGTTCATTAATGATGGGTGTTTATGAGTGATGCTAGTATATGAGTGATGGGTGTTCATGAGTGATTTGTGTTTTTGAGTGATAGGTGTTTTTAAGTGATGGGTGTTTATGAGTGATGAGTATTTATGAGTGATGGGTGTTTATGAGTGATGTGTGTCCATGAGTTATGTTTGTTTATGGTGATGTTTGTTTATGAGTGATATGTGATTATGAGTGATATGTGTTTATGAGTGATGTGTGTTTATGAATGATGGGTGTTTATGAGTAATGGGTGTTTATTAATGATGTGTGTTTATGAGTGATGGGTGTTTTTGAGTGTTGGTTGTTTATGAGTGATGTGTGTTCATGGGTTATTTGTGTTTATGAGTGATGGGTGTTCATGAGTGATGTTTATGAATGATGGGTGTTTTCGGGTGTTTAGAAGACAGGTTTCACTCAGATATCGTTTGTAAATACCTATTTTTTTGGAATTAATCATTGCTCAAGTGAATGAAGTCAGTTATTGTACTTTAAGAATTATGTTTTATATCGTCCCAGATGAGGAGTTAGAACTGCTTCTGAAAGCCAAGGAGTTTGCTGAGAAAATGGAGGCAGAGTTTTTAGCAGAACATGAAATGAATGCCCCTTCCCTAAAACCAAACCAGTCATATGCACTGAAGAAATCCATCATAAAGCATGGTGATGGTAACCACTTGGGTATATCACTCACTGTTCCAAGGATATTTGATCCTGTCAGCATAAATTGGTAAGCCTGTTATAGCAGAATTGCATTTAAAAAAAGCATGTTGTTAACTATATTTTTTATTCTCCTTTTCTTTTTCATTAAATCAATTAATAGACAGTAACTTATTCCCTAGTGTCGTAATACATTGCCTACATGGTCTCCAGACTACCATAGTAATGTGGTGCAGTTTGTCTTGTCTTTGTACCTTGTGCAGTGTCTGAGTAGTTGTGTGAGATGAGGCCTCTATCCAGCACAATGAGTTAATGTCGCAGGGCCCTTGGTTGATTTTTATTATATAATTTGTGTTCTGATGGAATATTGAACAGTCTTCAATATTATATCCATTTATAATATATTAAATATAATACATTATACATAATAAAAAAATGTTGATAAAACTGTTTATCTCTATTTATTCATAAAGTGCTTTATAGTTATCAATAGAAATATATGTATCTTTAACCCTAGTAGTATGGGAGCCATATATTTATGGATGATGTCACCTGGCTGTATATGCGGGAACCTAGCTCTGTGTACAGATACCATATTTAATTACATTCTCTGGTTTGCACGTTTTGTTTGAATCCTGTATGTTCAGTTTCTCACTAGTTTCTCTGCTAACAAATGTGCTGGTCTCTATCATATGTTGACAAGTTTTGCACCTTTTATCACCACAGGGTTCAGATTTACTAAGGTTGTCTTGGTTACTGATTGGCGTTAGCTTCGTCTTGACTAGATTTTGGGTCTCAGGAAGGCTACTACAGGTTTGTTCAGAATGATTAACTTTAGTGTGTCACACGATTCCTCAATGGGCCAGTGTTTCCTGATGATTTGATCTATTTTCGGGTTGTCTGGACGGTAGGTCAGGATAAATGGTATCTGATCAGCCTTTGCCTAATCTCTCAATATTTTAGTAGGTCATCGTGGATTGTTTGTTTAGCCCTTTGGGTTGCCTCTGCTATCAGGTCTTTGTCGTAGTATTGGTTAATCAAATGTTCTGACAGATCTTCAGATCTGATTTTGGAATGTTTTATCGTCGGATCAGATTCTGGATATCCTCAGTGCCTGGCTATATGGGATGTTACAAATGAAGTGTTTTGGATGACAACTGCTTGAGCGGAGATGCTTGTTTTTGTCAGTTGGTTTTGAGTAGATGTCTATATGGAGTTTGTTTTGTACCAGTCTGGTTGTTGTGTCCAGGAAGACATGGTTTGAGTTGGAGACTTCTGCTGTGAATTTCATTGAAGGATGGAAGTTGTTTGCCTTTCATGTGAAATCATCCAGATTTTCTCCTCTATGTTGCCACTTCATTTCTATATCATCGATGAAGTGTACCCAATGGTATGGTGTAAGTTCCAACGATGCTAAAAGCTGACCCTACAATTTTCCCATAAAAATATTAGCATACAAAAGGAGCTATCTTTGTATCCATTGTGGTCCATTGATTTGGAGGTAGTTTTCTTCATTAAATTCAAAAGTTATTGAGTTTTAGGACAAGCTCCAGGAGTTGGACTGGGAAGTGAGTGGGTGGATTGTCTATAGTTCTTGTTTCCCATGCTTCCCTACACGCCTTTATCCCTTCATTGTGTGGTATGTTAATATATAAAGATGTGACGTCTAAGGAAACAAGCAATGTATTTGGCAGTAACGGTTTGCTTGCTTTGCTTTTCATGAGGAAATCTGTTGTTTCCTGAAGATATGATGGTAATTTGTGGATATGTGGTCTCATGAAATGATCCAAATAATCTGATATTCTTTCTGTGGGATGCCTGTTACTAGAGATTATAGGTCTGCTGGTCTATGTGCCTGATTTGGTACAAACTATCTCATACAGATATGGCGACTATGTTGATAAAGAAACTTCTATTTGTTTCAAAATGCCAACAAGTTGAAGTTGACAATTTTTTGAACCCCCTGGCAACAATCAGGTTAGAAATTATATGAATTTATATGAATGAAATGACTAAGTTTATACATTTTTTATATCTTTGATGCCTTATGTTTTTAAAAATGTTAGAGAGGTACAAACAAGCAAGAGGGCATGTGAATATTATAGGTGTATTGTAAGTCCTTTAAGCACTGCTGTGGGAGAACCAATTAGAACAGTATGCTGAGAAAAATTCAAATCTCCAGTCTCAGATGAGTAGAAGGATGAACATTAAGGAACTGACCATTACATTTAGGAGGGGGCATGGGTTTGCTTTTCTTAATTTCCTGCCTCCAAATAGCATGACCACCAGCCCTCCCCCCACCAAAAAAAAAGACAGTATTATAGTTGACTATAAAAAAAATTCTAGAGATAAAAGAAACAAAAATAACCTGGTTGGAAAGAAAGTCCCTAAATCCTAGCACTCACTCCCCCTTCCAAAAGTTAAATGGTCAATCCCTAATAACACTTGCTTAACCTTTAAAGGCTCCACTGAACTTTTGAGAGCAGCAAATTTTGATTCTAGTTATGACTGTATTCATCTGTCTAGTTGATTTAAAGGGCAGAAACTTGTATTTTTTAATGTCTCTGTGGTTGTGTCTGTGTTTGTGCACAAGTATGTGCAATAGATATGACATTTCTGATTCTTCTATATAGACATTTTTACTTTTAATTATTAAAATTTGAATTTGTTTTTTTATTCTCATTTGTACAACGTCACTATTTTTTGCCTTACACTGGGATATATATTTGTAAAAACAAACTGCCTTCCCTGTGTATACAATGTATGTTTAAATAGAACAGCCCTTCCCAGGGTACAATGTATGTTTAAATGGAACAGCCTGAAGTTACTTTTGTTTAAGATGTAATACGTTCATTTTTTACCACATCTATTTTCATTGACACATTATTTTGATTTTATTGATTACTATGATGTAGTTTTGATGAAAAAGATCAGACACAATATTTAAAAGAGGCAACCACATTTTTAAAAAAATGTGAAGGCTTTTATTTACTTCTCAGTATTCAAACATTTTTTGCTATACATGAAAGAAGCTATTTACTTCATGCCAGCTTATTATCAGCTACAATTTGCTTGCAGGTTACGCGAAAACTTTGAGAAGGATCCCCAGTCCTCTGTGGCAAGGGCTGATTTGTATGCAGCGTACCTGTGGTTTTGTGAGCAGAGTGGAGTGCTGATGTGTAACCAGGCATTGTTTGGGAAATCTGTTAGGGCAATCTTCCCTAACCTTAAGACAAGAAGAATTGGAGTTCGTGGAAAGTCAAAGTATATCATTTCTTCATAATATCTTAACATAATACTTGCACTCGATTCATGAAGTATATGCCTGTCCTTTTGGTTAAATCAGGCATACAAATAGCAACTTCATGAAGTATATGCCCATCCTTTTTGTCAAATCTGGCATACAAATAGCGACTTCATAAAGTATATTGCCCTCTTTTTGGTCAAAACTAGCATACAAATAGCAACTTCATGAAGTATATGCCTGTCCTTTTGGTCAAAACTGCCATACAAATAGCAACTTCATGAAGTATATTGCCCTCTTTTTGGTCAAAACTGGCATACAAATAGTGACTTCATGAAGTATATGCCCGTCCTTTTGGTTAAATCTGGCATACAAATAACAACTTCATGAAGTATATTGCCCGTCCTTTTGGTTAAATCTGGCATACAAATAACAACTTCATGAAGCATATTGCCCTCTTTTTAGTCAAAACTGGCATACAAATAGTAACTTCATGTAGCATATTGCCCTCTTTTTGGTCAAAACTGCCATACAAATAGCAGCTTCATGTAGCATATTGCCCTCTTTTTGGTCAAAACTGGCATACAAATAGTGACTTCATGAAGTATATGCCTGTCCTTTTGGTTAAATCTGGCATACAAATAGCAGCTTCATGTAGCATATTGCCCTCTTTTTGGTCAAAACTGGCATACAAATAGCGACTTCATGAAGTATATGCCTGTCCTTTTGGTTAAATCTGGCATACAAATAGCAACTTCATGAAGTATATTGCCCTCCTTTTAGTCAAAACTGGCATACAAATAGCAACTTCTGAGCTTTGTATAGTAGTCCTTGTATGTCTTGTGGCACTTGGTCCAGGCAGTCACTCGAAATATGCCACGCTTTGATTTTCTCACCATTCCTGCCTGGTATATCATTATCACCTAACTTTTCTTACAAGTTACCAGCATGCTTACTTGATGTATTGTTATCACCTAACTTTTTCTTTGAATATCTTCCATCATGTTTGTCTGGTATATTGTTATCAGAACTTTTTCTTAGAACCTACCACCAAGCTTGCCTAGTTTATTAATATTTAATAACTTTTTCTTTAACCTGTTTCCACATGGTTTGAATCTTGGGCTTAACCAAAATGGGTATGTGAGGAAGCTTGCCAGAAGCTTCCCACTTATTTATTTGTCTTCACATGGTTTTCCCCGAGTTCTTTCTTCACCAGATATACTGCCATGTATAGCCTATCATGCGCGAAAAATGGCATTAAACCCATAACAATAAAAACAACCTAATTGTTTGAGTTAAATCAGTCTAAAGAAATGAATCATATGTTGTGACCATCTTGGAGGCAGAATGAACTTCCATCGTGGAGAGTTTCCAACATAGACAAGGTAAATAACTTGTATCAACAAACACATACAGTGTGACCCTGCTATAGCATGCTCTTTTATAACATGAATTCGGATATAACACGGTCATGGTGTGGCTCCCAAAATTTCATATACATATATTTTTCTCATATAGGAAGGAAAAAAATTATTTCTTAAAAAGTACGAAAAAATCATTTTTGGGAAGAGATTGCATATGAATAATACAAGATGATTGTGGCGTGGCTCCTGAAACTTTATATCTATTTTTCTCGTACGCAAAAAAATAATTTTTTCTTCTTAAAAGTACGAAAAATAACATTTTAAAAAGTTATTCAGGGATTGCGCAGGGCTTTGCCAGTGTCGCAATTGCAGTTTTGTTTCCTTATTGGTGGAAAATATACATTCTGGCAATTTTTTTTATTGCCGACATTGTTGGCTGTTTAAACTTGTATATATAACCATTGGCTTGGAGTGGAAAAATTCAGAGGCCCCATGAAAGAAATCTGCAAACTTGATACAAAATGCACTGAAATTTATCTATTGTTACATAAATAAATTCTTTGTCCTTATTGACAAACCATCTTAACAGTGCATTGCTATATCATAATCTGCTTATGTTGACATTTAGCAAGAGTACTGTATGTTGTGAGATATCTGCTCTTTTGTTTTGTTGACATTTCTGGTAGCCGAGATCAAGCAGACAAGGCATTATCTCATTATCTTTCATCAGCTTTTTGGCTGCTTGCTAGTAATTAATATATTTACAAAGACTGACATTTGTATGTGGATGGTAAGTAAAATTCCTCTTCTTTCCACTCAGAATTAAATCCTTCAGAACACTGTCATTTTCTGTAGTAATCCCTTTCATCAGACCAGAACACCTGCGTCTCTGTCTTCCATTGACCCTTTCTAAATTTCTGATGCATGAATGGAAGGCAGCATCACTCTGCTAACACAATACCACAATTGTAAAAAAAAAACCAAAAAACCCAAGTTCTTACTTGTTGGTCTATTTAACGGGCAGGGAGGAACGGTAACTACAGTCAACCAAACGATGGCCATATCCTTTGTAAAAAATGTACCCAGATAAAATAGTTTGCTGACATTTCAAAGAAAACAGATTACCTTTGAAGCACTGGTTATTATAAAAACGTACAAAGCAAATGGGAAAAAAATCGTAATCATGCAATACAATTATTTGATGTTGCCACCACAATAAGAAATGGGCATTTGTTTGGTTCTCCAAAGCTTTCCTTTAGTGGTGACTTCAATAATGCATGCATCAAAGAAAGCCAGCTACAATCTTCAATAAAAACAAAGAACCTATCTTCAAAGGAAGTCAGTACTAAGCTTAAATAAAAGCATTGGAATCTGATGGATTGTTTCATTTTCCAACATGACTGGAACATGTTTACTGTGCCATGAAAGTTTCCTTTTTGTAGGAAAAAAGTTTATGCTTACAAACGCTACCAATGGTGGCTTAAAACGCAAACTAACTTTTAACGACTTGGGACATACTGAAAAGTAAATGTACCATATTACACACCACTGGGAAAAAAAATGTGTAAATTGGTATACTAGTAATATTGTACACATCTACTAACAACAATATCTCATATAATCTTTCATACTTTGCTGAGACTTTGTAAAAGTATAAGATGGTCGTATCCTCAAGCATCATGGTTTATCAGTGGAAATTTCAGGTTGTTTTAATTGTATCTCCTAGAAAAAACTTTATATAAAACAATGATGTCATCATGCACCACCAGGACTATCAGGCAAGTACTAAAATATTTTTACTTGCCAAAAATGGACTTGTACTTACCCAGGTGTTATATATAAAAGCTGACAAGATTAATGACCTAAATTCTGTAATGTGGAAGGGTTGTTTCCATGACCATTTTAGTTGGAAGTAATTACATATTGAGACAAGCATGCTGTCCCTCTGGTTGGTGTTTATTAGTAAAACTTTGGACAAAGTTTCAAACAACAAGCCCCCATTATATCTCTATGAACTGTTTCATGTTAGAAAATTAAGGCAACACTCCCAATTTAAGATCAATTTCAGGGCACCAGCTTTCCATCCAAAACCAAATAAAGAACTCTAAGAGATGTTTTCAATATTCAGGATGACCACTTTGGAATGCAAAATGAAATTAGAGGAAGTAAAAATATAATTGAATTTAATTATAATCTAACTCAGTGGATGAAAAAGGTGTGACCTGTTTGATTTGATAAATATGTTACAACTTAAAATATAAATTCACTAATCTTCCTCTTTGTTGTACAACTACTTTTGTACTGTATATACACAACGTACCTAGTTGTAATGTACATACACAACGTACCTAGTTGTAATGTATATACACAATGTACCTAGTTGTAATGTATATACACAATGTACCTAGTTGTAATGTATATACACAATGTACCTAGTTGTACTGTATATACACAATGTACCTAGTTGTACTGCATATACACAACCTACCTAGTTGTACTGTATTATACACAACATACCTAGTTGTACTGTATATACACAACGTACCTAATTATACTGTATATACAAAATGTACCTAATTATATTGTATCTACACAATGTACCTAATTATACTGTATATACACAATGTACCTAATTATACTGTATCTACACAATGTACCTAGTTGTACTGTATATACACAATGTACCTAGTTGTACTGTATCTACACAATGTACCTAATTATACTGTATCTACACAATGTACCTAAATATACTATATCTACACAATGTACCTTGTTGTACTGTATCTACACAATGTACCTAGTCAGAGCATGTTCATTTAAGTATTCTTTTTATTATGTAAATGTATAAAAATGGCATATTATCAGTGCTTTGTGTATGTGTGTGTGTAAATGTACAAAAATGGCCTATTATCAGTGCTTTGTGTATGTGTGTGTGTAAATGTATAAAAATGGCGTATTATCAGTGCTTTGTGTATGTGTGTGTGTAAATGTACAAAAATGGCCTATTATCAGTGCTTTGTGTATGTGTGTGTGTAAATGTATAAAAATGGCATATTATCAGTGCTTTGTGTATGTGTGTGTGTAAATGTACAAAAATGGCCTATTATCAGTGCTTTGTGTATGTGTGTGTGTAAATGTATAAAAATGGCATATTATCAGTGCTTTGTGTACGTGTGTGTGTGTAAATGTATAAAAATGGCATATTATTAGTGCTTTGTGTACGTGTGTGTGTAAATGTATAAAAATGGCATATTATCAGTGCTTTGTGTACGTGTGTGTGTAAATATGTAAAGGTACTTTGAATGTAAATATGCATATAATAGAGGGACACAAGGAGGATTAGTTCCATGTAACTAATTTTGTCATCATCTTTAAATGAAGTCATTATTATTATTATTATTATTTTTATTATTATTATTATAGTACTGAAAAGTGAAAGCAATTAGCACTTTTATGAACTTGATTAAAACAAATGGAAAACAGATTTCCGGTAGAAGGTATTGACTTTCTGTGAAAATATTTGGCAATATTCTCAACAGAACATCATTTTCATTAAAGGGAAACACTGGTTGACCATGAATCAGCACTTGCTGGATGCTGATTGGAAAATTCACTTGACCACAAGAAAATTTCCATTGACCAATTTGAGTTAGGAGAGTAATTTTTCAACCCGTGAAAACATTACCATATTAGTACAACGACATCATCACTAGTGTTTCAAACAATGAAAACTGCAATCTAACACATTAAATTGGTGATTGACTTGGTTTTTTTAATCTGTTTCAGCTTTGACTTTGATAGTGAACACATTCTTTTGAGATGGCCAGTTTTGTTTTAGAACTAAATATTTATTACTAATAGCATATTGAAATTTATTAAATTTATTAAATATTTATTACTAATAGCATATTGAAATTTATTAAATTTATTAAATATTTATTACTAATAGCATATTGAAATTTATTAAATTTATTAAATATTTATTACTAATAGCATATTGAAATTTATTAAATTTATTAAATATTTATTACTAATAGCATATTGAAATTTATTAAATTTTAAGGGAAGGATGAAGCTTAAGATTCCAAGTAAGCCAGATATTTTCACTGACTGGAAATGGGACTGGTCTGTTCACTGACTGGAAATGGGACCGGTCTATTCAATGACTGGAAATGGGACTGGTCTATCCAATGACTGGAAATGGGACCAGTCTGTTCACTGACTGGAAATGGGACCGGTCTATTCACTGACTGGAAATGGGACTGGTCTAGTCAATGACTGAAAATGGGACCGGTCTATTCACTGACTGGAAATGGGACCGGTCTAGCCAGTGCAGTCTGTATGTAAAATTGATGTATTTGATCCATACATTTTCCAAGTCTCGCTATGAATAGTGCAGTACACATTGTATTGAAACAAAAATTTTGTTATGAATATACATTTACATAAATGAAATGTAAGTTGTAGGAGTTTTAGAAATAACAGTAGCCATTTAAGTATCTTTTGACCAGTATTACTGAGAAATTACTGAGTTTGAAACTTTTATGTTTGATGACTTTGAACATGCCATATAAGTCAACTCTAACTTCAAACTGCACAGACCCAGATCTGCTAATGCATTATGCTCCAGCAGATCTGGGTCTATGCAGTTTTTTAGGAGTAATCAGTAGAACAAACAACATATACCCTGGTGCATCATGCTGTGGCAGATCAGGATTTTTGTTGTTGCGGTTTGATTCAACTTATAAGCAAGTACGTACAGTAAGTCTGGAGTTACACGTACTCTGATCACTCAATCCTACCTTGAAATTAAATCTCTTTGTAATGAATGCAAAAACAGTGATACAACTGTTTATTATTGTATGATTTTATCATTTAAAATGTAACAATGCTCTTTAATATGTAGGGAAAAATTAACTAAATTGTGATTTTACTGTCTATTTCATAGAAGTATCCATTTGATTTTTTTTTACAAAGAAAAATTTGGATCAGAGGAATTTAGACTGACAATTATCATGTGACAAAGGCAGTTTAACCAATGCAATGAACTTGTAATTCATTGAATTCTTATAATGTATCATATCCATTATAACTTGAATGCTTCTCGATAATAGAATCGTGTCATTACCATATAAGATGGGTGACTCGTGCATGAATTTGACTCGCCATCTTGAATATTTCATTAATGCTTCAGGAAAAAGATGTCTTTGATCCATGCTTTGCAGTGAATTTTTTTCTATGTAATAACCTCTACATCAGTAGAGCTATTCAGGGTTCAAAATAAAAAGGCACAACTAGCAAAATTTGCTTGTACTTTGAGGTTAATTGAGGTTAATTAGCCTGGTGAAAAATCCAGTAGAACCTGGCTACCAAGATTTTTTTTACAAGAATGAACTCTGAGTGACAGAAGGATTGAATTTTTCAGATCACATATAAACATCATTCTCCTGTAGAGGATGAATGACAAATTTGTAAATGTTTACATGAAAATGGAAGTTGATGCATGCTTTTAGAAATTCTCTGGAATTTTCTAGCAAGCACCTTCACAGTGAATATGAGCATGTACTAATGAAAAGTATCCATATGGTGTAGATCAAATGAATGTACTAATGAAAGCTTTGATATGATGTAGATCGAATGTGGGCATGAGTCAGTGTCATTTCCAGTCAGGGGAGATAGCAGCCAGCGTGCTGCACAGGTGTGAGCTACAACAATATAAAGCGACCAACTTTTGTGTAAAGTTAAACATTGATAGACTATTTTATGCTACTGGATTAAACTTAGGGTAACAGAATGGCATATCTGTTAATTCTAACCATGCTAGTGAATTAGATGTAGGTAACAAAATGGCCTGTGTGTTAATCCTATCCATGTAGGTAGCAAAATGGCCTTTTTGTTAATTCTAACCATGCTATTGAATCCGATATAGGTAACAAAATGACCTTTTTTGTTAATTCTAACCATGCTATTGAATCAGATATAAGTAACAAAATGGCCTTTTTGTTAATTCCACCATGCTAGTGAATCATGTTTAAGACAGCAAAACCATTTAACATTTTGCAATTTGTTTTTATTACAGTAGCTATATCCCCATTTTTATACCTTTTGAAAATACCTGCCTCCCCCCCTCCCAAATAGAAATAAGTCATGGCACTGTGTCACAAGGAAGCATGTGATATCAACACAATTTCTAACACTGTGACATTTGGCCAGTCAGAAAACCTGTTATAATTGTGTGTTTCTTAGAATATGGAGTACGTGTATTCTTAAAGTTCAAGTCACTTTACTTCATGATGAAATAAATGTATATATTTTATTTATAAGGTACCATTACTGCGGTCTGCGGCCCAAGTGGAGTAATTTTCTCACTTGTTTGAAAGACAGAAAACCAAGGTTAGTCTACTTATTCATATGTAGGTAATAATTTTCCTGTCCCTGCTAAATGAACTGCTCTTCAAATGTCATTGGTTCAGAATGTTTCATGTGGTTTTTGTTACTTTACCAACTTTCCCAGTCCTAGTGATTGCCTAGATTGTGATGTTCCAGGGATTAGCCAAAATTTTGTAAATATTAATGATATTTTTTTAATGTAATAATTTATAAAGAAAACTTAATTTCATAATTATGCAAGTTTGCAATATCAATGTTTTTCTCTTCTCAGTGTTCAGAGTTGCTCATTGGAATCATGTTCCAGTAATAAAGTAGACAAGGTAAGTTTTACTTGTCTTCAGGGCAAAAAATATGCATGGTTTTCTATTTAAAAATATTAAGAGAATTTAATTTTATTCCAATTCATTTTGATGCCTAGCTAAATGTCTGATTTTGTATGGTTATATGGTTATTACATCCCCATCTCCAGTCTTTCCTCTGTTTTGAAATTTTGTCAATAAAATTGTACAAATACAACTACACTTCTCCCCCCCCCCCCCAGTCACCCCTTCTGCACTGGAAAGTGGCTGTATAAGACAGGTTGCCTTTCCAAAGGGGGACTGTATTTGTGAGAAGTACGTGTATGCGTATGTGGTAAGAAAGTTAAATATAACTTCAAGGCATTTAATATCTTCATTTAATATCTTCATTTAATATCTCATTTAATATATTTGTTTAAAAGTAACATTAATTTATAAAAGGTTCTTCTTGTCTTAAGAATAGACTTATTTCAAGTGAACATACCTATTTCTTATTTTATATATGTGAAATTCAACTGGGGTATTGTTGTCATACACATTGCAAAACCATTCAGAAATGTCATTGAAATCTTGCTGTATACATTTCTTGGCATTTCAAATAATCATCTTTCCATTTACTCCATTTTCCCACTGCTGCTGTATATATTTCTTATCTGTTACACCTCTCCCTCGATAACTTGCGCACAATGAGGTCCACAAACATAGACCGCACTATAAGCGAGGCATGAGTTACAAAGGGATCACCAAAAAATTGAAAAAAGTCGCTTTGACATCGAGAAAACCATGGGGGGGGGACAGCATTAGGGAATTGGGCTGTTTATTGACTGAATCCTCATTTTATGACCACATCGTTAAGAATTTTTAATAACGCACTTTTTCTAATGAAGTTGTTCGTTATTCTGTTTAAATACCATTTATTTTCAAAATGTCCAACATATAAAAGATCGCTCCAACTGGTTTTAACAACCATCACGTGTATCTGTGTATTACATCAGTGCTTTTTGTTTTCGTGATCAGTCTGGTTCCCGTAATATTGTTTAATATTACCCTGCCGAATCAGGAGTCCCCAGAGCAGGAAACTAGACTAACTGTTGATACACCACCAAACAAGACTCCTTTTCTTTTGTATTGCTCAATTAGTACAATATTGATGTCGTGAATTAATTAATTGGAATTAATAATGAAACTTCTTACCATCCCTGATGATATCTCTAAGGGCCAGTTCAAGAATTATCTGAAACTCACTTGCCCACAATGTTCCGTATCTGTGAAATCAAGCTCTTTATTTTACGACGTATTCATTTCGCTTGGCTGCCTTGTTATCTTTGATCACCATTATGAATGAGTCAGTTAATTTAAGCTAGTTTATGTTGCATACACAATTACATTTATAAGTGTTCGATTGATCAAATGAAGTGAGTTCACCCAACATATGACCTGGGCGGCTAGATTTTAAATTTGTAGGGTTTTCGTGACTTTTATATTTTATTCCACCTCCTTTATTTGATTCAAAAGACATAATTAACGTAGTAATACAAAGGAGGCCAGCTTTTAATTCAGTGCAACAATATAACAAATACTTCTGGGAGTCAGTTATCAAAACACAGTCGGCACTTAATTAGGTTCTCAGAGAAACTTTCGCGGACATAGCTGTTATGGTAGATTGACGCATTTTATGTTTAATTACAAGAGGACACATTGCATTTATGATGATTACACTTAAAAGGAACTAAAAGATAGAACTAGAACACAAATTTCAATTGATAAAAAAATTATTTAATTTGTATTTATTTATTAAAGTACTGCCTCCACTCAGCGTGACATTTTCATTGATCAAAATTTCCTTACATATTGTTAATTGCGGTGTGCAAGGTATGTCGTTTTGAAAGAAAATGTAAAAAATTGTATGACCTATTTTTAAATTTTGATATTTCAAAGTGTTGATTCAAATTTCCATGTCTTATCTACCATTTTCAACGATAAAATGAATGATAAATTAAAGTTTTTGTTCCAATTTTGATCGCAATTTTCTTCAAGTTCAACAAATAGGGATCAATTTTTAGGGTATTTTCTGGTTTAAAAAATGGGAGCCACAACTGACCCCATATTATAAGAAGGTTCGTGAGTTATCAGGGTGCGAGTTATCGAGGGAGTGGTTAACAATGTTTATTAATAAAGTCTTTCCAACATAACATTTTTGCCAAGAACTTTTGCATGCCCACCATTGTCATTTAGTAAGATAACCTTTCTTCTAAATTAATAATTCTCCATTACACGATGACATGTTAGAGTTTTGTAATGATTTATTCCTGCTGCTAAGTGTGCAGTATTGAAATTTAATTATGCAGATGAGATTTTTGTGGAGAAGACAAAATGCCTTGTTTATAAAGGAAGTCATACCTATACAGTCGTGTGATTTTATGTTTCTTTGCTTGGTATCCTGTTTTGTTCAAGGTTCATTCCTCTCTGTATGTCTGGTATCCTGTTTTGTTCAAGGTTCATTCCTCTCTGTATGTCTGGTATCCTGTTTTGTTCAAGGTTCATTCCTCTCTGTATGTTAAACTGCAAAATGTATATTTAGCCAATGCTGACCATGTTATGATCTTGACAATGGTGTTTGGTTGTGATTGTGTCAAAGAGAAGAACTCAGCGTCTGTGTGAAGCCCTAAACTGCATCAACATTGCTGACCCCATGTCCTGTAAACACTGGCATTTATAGATGATGAGATACTTCTAACCTTAGTGGTACATACACTTTAGCCTACACTACATTCAGTTATGAAAACCTGACATTGTGAAACAGATGCAGGTAAAGATAATCCGATTTCATACCTTACCATATGAAGATAGTTCTGGGCATATTAGAATAAAGTGTGGTTGTTTGTGAGTGATAAATTTGACATTTTTCCACTAACATGGTGGCTGCTGGTCGCATTAGACAGATGGCCATTCTTGATGGGTACTTTTGAACATAGTGCCAATTGATTATGCTGTAAAAAGTTGGTGGCCGCTGGTCAGGGGGTATAGTAGTACAAATGCCAATTATTCTGAGACTTTTAACAGTTGAAATAATTAACCGATTTAAAATCATTTCATTTCCACCTCTGATCAGTTCTTATTTGTTAGACACAGAAAGAAAAGATTTATTTTCAGTTTTTCTCAAACTATACATAAGTACACATATTATGATTGTAGTTTCTATGTACAGAAAATAAAGACACTTAACCGGCCAGTCAGCATCACCATGGAGGATGTGGACCATTTGATGATACTGCTACCTCATTTTCCCACCGTAAACACAGTGCAGATACCCCCCTATCTGCTGGAAGAGGTAATATATGATTCGACTGGTTTATTGTCCTCAATATTGAAATAATCTTTGATTCGACTGGTTTATTGTCCTCAAAGCTGGACAAATATTGAAATAATCTTTTCACCACATAAGGAGGGTTTAGTGAAATAGCAAATTAATTGAAAGCTATTTTCTACCTGTGCTACAGAAGTTTCTGGGCGAGTGTTAAAAATGACGCTTGTTGAGCAAAATTTTATATTAATTTGCAGGGGGATGCTATCAAACAACCTGTAAATTACAGATATATCTAGCACTTTAATTTGGCATGTGAATGCATCTACAGTCACAACATTATAAAATTCAGACTGTGGTTTTTGAAGAAATTTTAAATTACTCAGTTTTGCATAATTTTTTTTAGCCTTTAATTTTTCATACGTAGTGTAGCTATGAATGTGAATATTCAAAAGAACTAGAGTTTTACATTGAATCCTCATTAAATTCACACTGAAAGAAAAGAACTCTGCTGAATCCATACACTCTGAGACTATGTGTACACCAAGAATTATATATTGTAGAATCCCCCACTCCAAGCATTTGATGTAATGGATGAGGAAGATTCTTTAATTTATTAGCATTGACTGCCTGGCTCTATTTATAGATCACAAGATAAAACTAGTTTTACCACATGACCATGTGATCCGTATTTAAAACATCCCGTGCAACTAGTGCCTTGTGTCATTTTAATGAGTGAGAGAATTTGTTGTTAGGACAACTCAGAGTAAAAATGTTACACCAGGGTGGGAACTTCAGTCTCCAGCTTTTGGCTAATATATCAAACAATCTTCATCTATTGCATCAACTGCTTGGGGGTGTGTGTTCTTTTCCCATATTAGGCCAAAAGCCTGTTGAATTGAAGCTGCATGTTTAAAGATGACAAGAAGTTCAAACCTGGCCATAAACAGATAAAATCAAGATAGTCATTTCTTCATATATACAGAGTGACCCCTCTATATCATGGTGGTTGGGGTCCATTGAACCTAACCATGCTATAGACTGAACTGTGTTATAATCAACCAAGTCATTTAGCTGAAGAAAATGATGCATCTACCTCAAATATGGTGGGGGAGGGGGTGGGTAGGTGTAATAAAATTGGATGCAAAAATATGTGCTTTTGATTAAATGAAGATAAAATAGTCTGAAAAACACTTGTATATTGACAGCTTACATTTGTGTAGTACAATCCATAATCCATTAAGTACTGTACATGTGTGTAATAAATCCATGAATTCAAGTCTAGATCACATGTTATAAACTTCATGTATAACTCACATCCCATCAGAAAACACAAATAACACAAATGTATAAAAAAAATTGGCTGTCCTCGTTTTGATCTATATTCGATTGTCACTAAGCAATTCACTACTGTTGTCGCAAGTAGCACATGGCTATAGTTGTTCACATGCTACGTGTACATCTACTTACATTGGCCAAGATTTTGGTCAGCTGGAGACAGCTCTCATCTTGTCAAGGCTACCCAGGGAATGAAGCTATTCATAGGGAAATGAAAATGTGAACAAATGAAAAAGTTTAACAAACATCTTTGCATGATAACCTATCTTCAATTAACTTGACAACCAAGTGTCTTTTGTTTAAAAAAATTGGAAATTTAGTTTGCTTTTTATGCTGCTGTTGTTAATGGCCAGAAGCATAATTTTTCCTGCAAAAATGAAATTTTCATGGCACAATAAACGTGTTCCAGTCACTTTGGAAAATGTAACAATCCATCAGATTCCATTGCTTTTATTTAAGTTTTATTGAAGATTGTAGTTGGCTTTCTTTGATGAAGGGTACTTGTCTTATTAAAGTTAGCGCTAAAGGACAACTTTGGAGGACCAAACAGATATCCATTTCTTTAAGTTGGCAGCAACACCAAATATCTGCAGAACATTGATTGAGACTGAATCTTTTGTTTATTTGCTTAGTATTTATATAGAATGATCAGTACTTCAGAGGTAACCAGTTTTTTTAAGTTTCAGCAAAGCTATTTTATCTGGGTACATTTTAAAAACAAAAGGAATTTACCATCACTTGGTCAGTTGTAGCAATTACTGTTCCTGCCTTCAAAAGTTGGTTGATTGGTAGCATGACTATTTGACAGATCAACAAGTAGATCTTTGGTTTTTAGAAGGTTTTTTGTTGACATTTCTGGTTCTGGTATCGCAGTGGTGCTGCCATCCATACATGTGTCAGAAATGTTTAAGTCCTACAGATGATTAATACACAGATGTTCTGTTCTGACCAGGATTATTACTGAAAATGTGAGCGTTTTGAGGGATTTAATTCTTTGAGTGAACAGAAGAGGAATTTTACTTACCATCCACATACAAAGGTCAGTCTAAATAAATAAATTAATGGTGAGAAGCTGATAGTCCAATGATATTTTGTCTGAAAGATCCATCATGAGATAGTGCCTCATCTGATTGATCTCCACTACCAGAAATGTCAACAACAAAAAAAAATGCCGATATCTCACAGCATACAATACTCAAGCCAGCTGTCAGAATAAGCGAATTACAACATAACAATGCACTGTTAAGATGGTTTGTCAATATGAACAAAGAATTTGTTTATCTAACAATAGATAAATTCCAGTGCATTTTATATCATGTTTGCAGCTTCCTTTCATGGTGCCTCTGAATTTCTTCACTCCAAACCCATTGTTGTGTATACCAGTTTAAACAGCCAACACTGTTGCCAAAGATGTATCTCCAGATGGTATATTTTGTTGCCAGTAAGAAAAAAAATCACAATTTACAACATTGGCAAACTCATTGTTACTTTTTGTACTTCTAAGAAAGTTAAAAAAAATTGTACGAGAAAAATACAAGTAAATGTATGTGAAATTTCAGGAGCCATGCCATAATCTTGTTGTATCCGAATTCGTGTTATAACAGAGAATGCTATGGGGGGGGGGGGTCACACTGGATGTGTGTATATACACACACACACACACACACACACACAATATGAGTCCAAGCAAAATTGAAATCCATATCAAAGTTGCATACATGTATTAAGTTTATATTACAATGATTTTTAAAACTTTCTAGAATAGTGTTCTGTCCTGTCCTGTTACTTTAGTATAGCATGATTCAGTAAAAGTCATATGTGGCTGGATAATACCTCTAATTTGTCATATTATGTGATGTTGTTGATGTGGCTATAAGTAAATAGGTTTAGAATGAAATAAATACTTTTCTTGATTTACAGTAATGTCTGGTCGCCATGGCTTTCATTGTAGTTGCCGGGCATTATGATTGAATTTTAACTGATTTCAGGTTTCTCTAATTTTGAAGTCTTCAAAAGTCTGAACTAGGACAGTAAAGGTATTCTGATCCTTCTGAGTAACTATGTGATTTACCAAATTAGTAATTGAAGTGAGAGTCTAAGCTCTGTGCAGTTGTCAAAGCAATCCAAAAGATTGATTTAAAAGTTAACATTTTCAGATTTACAGCTTGCAAAAGGAACAGATTTCCCACACAATTCAAAACCTTTTCAGCTTCCCAATTAAATGAATATCTAGGTTTTGGAAGTCTTGCATGAAAAATATCTCTCATTATTCTGCTGATCAAGGTTATTATCAATTGAATCTGAATTACCAATGCATGCCAAAGTCTGTGCCACCATAGATCTTTGAATGTTTACAACACTGCAAGAGGACCTTGACTGTGAAGAGAAACAAGGTATAAAATAACTGGTTCACAGTTGGGTTAAATGGAAATAGCCTTCCATCTATTACAATACAAAGGTCATTTTTCCAAGTCAAGTTGTATTGTTTGTTTTTCTTTCTTTAGTCACTGGTCTACATGACAGAGAGACAAAGTCTATTTGCTGCTCTGTGTGACATACAAAGTTTATAACTGGTTTTGGAAATCCATGGCATTCCAAACCAACTCTGATACAATACAGCCTTTCAAAGGCATTTATGAAGCAGTGGATGACTTTCTTGATTGAGAATTTCTCCATTTCCTGAATTTCAGGAATCTTGTTGTCATAATATTGGGATCCAAAATCTTCATTGGCTGAAGGGGAGCTGTTATTATTGCCTCACTTACTTAATCATGAACAATTATTTGCTAGGACTCTGGGTAGGAATCTGAAGGAGGAAAATTATATAGCTAATGAAATAACATCTGTTGCTACAGCTTCTGAATCGTGTTGCCAAGACACGTATTGTTTTATTTGGGAATTCAAACAAAAAGCAAACACCCATATTTGGCTTTAAAAGTATTTTGCACATTCTACCAAAATCTTGTGATTGAGTTTCCATTCAGTTGAATCACTAAAATTTCTAGATAATGAATCTGCAAGAATGTTGGTGTATCCTGGAACACAAGTTGCGGAAAGAGAATGTTGCGCTCAAAATCGAGAGCCAAATATCTTTGGCCACAAGCAAAAGATTTCTTTTAAATCCATCTTTATTATTAATGTCAGCAACAGATGATGTATTGTCAGTTTTAATTAAAATGTGAAAATTGTTTTGAGAAACAGAGACTCTGTAAGCCATAAAATTTCTCGGAGCCCCAGTAGATTTATGTTGATATAGTGTCCTCTATCTTGTGAACTCGACTGGCAGATCTGTATTTTATGTTTGCAAGAGCTGTAACATTAGCACCCCAACAAGCATAGATTCATCTGTTTCTAATTAAACATCCATGACTGGTGGGCATATGCATGCCTGATTCATCCAGTGAAGGTTTTTAACCCACAGCTAAATTTCCGCTTTACTTCCAGAGGATAATGCCATGAAAACTGATGAAAATGACAAGTTATGATGTAGATATGATGCAAAATCTCTGTTGTACATGCTGAGGAGGATAAAACCTGTTACAACTGTTCAATATCTTGTAAACTTTCTCTTGTGGCAAAGATATGGTAAACTCAATGTAATTGAGGGTGAAACCCAAATGAATTGTGATTTGAGTAGGCCGGACAGGATAGATTTTACAGGATTTACATGGAACACCCGTTTTTGCATAACATGCAACAAGTTGTATATGGTTCTCAAAGAGAGTTGGCATGACCAAAGAATCCTCTATACAGTAAGAGGACATCAGAGTTGGCATGACCAAGGAATCCTCTATACAGTAAGAAGACATAATGCCTCTACTCAAAAATGCAAAAATTAGTGAACACCCTAGGACTGGATGCCAGGCCAAATGGTAAACCAATGAACATGAATAATTTCCTATCCCAAAAAACGTTAAAAGCTTCTGAGAATCTACATGGGTTGGTACACTGAAGTAGGCATCTTTAAAATCTTCAGAGAATCTACATGGATTGGTACATTGAAGTAGGCATCTTTAAAATCTTCTGAGACTCTACATGGATTGGTACACTGAAGTAAGCATCTTTAAAATCTTCTGAGACTCTACATGGATTGGTACACTGAAGTAGGCATCTTTAAAATCTTCTGAGACTCTACATGGATTGGTACACTGAAGTAGGCATCTTTAAAATCTTCTGAGACTTTACGTGGATTGGTACACTGAAGTAGGCATCTTTAAAATCTTCTGAGACTCATGAAAATAAATGAAACAATGACATGTATAATATGCATCGCCATTATGCTCAATTTCATCACAATGTGAGATAGCTAATTTACTTAAAAGTTTAAGGACAATTTTATAAATGCTTGAACTCTACCAGAGGTAGGACAATTCTAAAAACAGTAACTGTACTCTGCACCAGGTAATTACAATTCTACAAAAAGTAACTGTACTCCATCAGGTAATTACAATTCTACAAGAAGTAACTGTACATTACATCAGGTAAGAACAATTCTACAAACAGTAACTGTACTCTACATCAGATAACTACAATTCTACAAACAGCAACTGTACTCTGCATCAGCTATTTACAATTCTGCAAAAAGTAACTACTTCATCAGGTAATTACAATTCTACAAGAAGTAACTGTACATTACATCAGGTAAGAACAATTCTACAAACAGTAACTGTACTCCATCAGGTAATTACAATTCTATAAGAAGTAACTGTACATTACATCAGGTAAGAACAATCCTACAAACAGTAACTGTACTCTACATCAGGTAATTACAATTCTACAAACAGTAACTGTACTCTACATCAGATAATTACAATTCTACAAACAGTAACTGTACTCTGCATCAGTTATTTACAATTCTACAAAAAGTAACTGTACTCCATCAGGTAATTACAATTCTACAAGAAGTAACTGTATATTACATCAGGTAAGAACAATTCTACAAACAGTAACTGTACTCTGCATCAGTTATTTACAATTCTACAAAAAGTAACTGTACTCCATCAGGTAATTACAATTCTACAAGAAGTAACTGTACATTACATCAGGTAAGAACAATTCTACAAACAGTAACTGTACTCTATCAGATGATTACAATTCTACAAACAGTAACTGTACTCTGCATCAGTTATTTACAGTTCTACAAAAAGTAACTACTCCATCAGGTAATTACAATTCTACAAGAAGTAACTGTACATTGCATCAGGTAATTACAATTCTACAAAAAGTAACTGTACTCCATCAGGTAATTACAGTTCTACAGGAAATAAGTGTACATCAGGTAAGAACAATTCTACAAACAGTAACTGTACTCTACATCAGGTAATTACAATTCTACAAGCAGTAACTGTACTCTGCATCAGTTATTTACAATTCTACAAACAGTAACTGTACTCTACAACAGGTAAGAACAATTCTACAAAAAGTAACTGTACTCTACATCAGGTAATTACAATTCTACAAACAGCAACTGTACTCTACAACAGGTAAGAGCAATTTTACAAACAGTAACTGTGCTGTACAACAGGTAAGAACAATTCTACAAACAGTAACTGTACTCTACAACAGGTAAGAACAATTCTACAAATAGTAACTGTACTCTGCATCAGTTATTTACAATTCTACAAACAGTAACTGTACTCTACAACAGGTAAGAACAATTCTACAATAAGTAACCATACTCTACATCAGGTAATTACAATTCTACAAACAATAACTGTACTCCATCAGGTAATTACAATTCTACAAAGAGTAACTGTACTCTACATCAGGTGATTACAATTCTACAAAAAGTAACTGTACTCTATATCAGTTAATTAAACTTCTACAAACAGTAACTGTACTCTACAACAGGTAAGAACAATTCTACAAACAGTAACTGTACTCTACAACAGGTAAGAACAATTCTACAAACAGTAACTGTACTCTACCAGAGATAAGGACAATTCTACAAATAATAATTTCTGCAAAAAATGCTGCAGTACATTGACAGAAAATATAATTTACTCAGGATGCCATTTTCCTCACCTAGTGCAGTAACGACATTCTTGAAGTTCAGATTAATTTGAATTCCAATCATTTTGGCATCTATGGTTCATAATCAATTGGGTTTACGTGGACTTTAAGATTTCTGTGGTGTTTTGGTACTTTAAAAAACTATTTCACATTCTTATTAACCTGTTGATGTGATTCTGTATTTCAGGTTGCAACCTTTCTGGTTCTATACAGAAGCCATGCAAATGAAGTCATACACACTGTGCTGACAGGAAAACTAGCTGGGGTATGCATCTTATGAAATTTATATAGCACTGGAAAAACACATTGAAACAAGCTGTTATGGACGGCATCTCCTTCTCATTGACACTTGTCGATACATTTCAATATTTTGAATCTCATTTTCCTAAGTTTATCTTCATTTGGCACCTCTATGAAGTACTCATGCCATTAAAGTACACAGTTGTGTAGACCCTGAACTGTCCATTGTAGACAAGTTTGACTTTGTATCAGATATAGGTTTGTGTATATGCTGTTCATATACATCTTATTGTTGGACAGTCACAATAAAAAGCTAGAGGAAAGGTCTGTCATATTTAATTGTGCTTTCACTTTTCACAGTGTGAAGAGTATTTTTTTACTGCCATATCTGGGTAAAGCAATTAAGACGCTATACACAGTTTATACATTTTAATGATTTGAACCTAACTTCCTGGTTATAATCATTATCATGGGAAATTTTTGCAGTGTATTCTCATCAGTAAGTTATAGTGGCCATTTTTGGCATGTCAATAGTCCGTGCATATGGTATGTTTGTTTTTCATTCCTCATTTTGTACAAAACCCTGCTGGGTTGTATGGAAAACCATGTGATGTCTTTTTGAGAGGTCTATGACAATTGATTTTTGGAACAATTTTTCAAGATGGTTGATATCGACAATTCACATGTTTCAAGATGGTTGATATCGACAATTCACATGTTTCAAGATGGTTGATATTGACAATTCACATGTTTCAAGATGGTTGATATCGACAATTCACATGTTTCAAGATGGTTGATATCGACAATTCACATGTTTCAAGATGGTTGATATCGACTATTAGTGATGTGAAGCAAATCATTAAATTTCTAACTTTAAAAATTAGTAAAAATAATTATTTTATTGATAGTTGATTAATTAGCTTTAGAATAAAAAAGGACCAGTAAACAAACCAAAAACACATTGCCTTCAATAAGGTTGTATGATAAAATAAAATAACTAACATAAATTGCAGTGAGCATCTACTTCAACAAAATTACAAAACTTAAAAAAGAATGAGCTTTAAGGTGTTTTCTTGGTAAAAAAAAGAGAATATTTTAAGTAATTTAATTTAATTAAATGTACTCTGCATCAGGTAAATGCAATTCTACAAACAAAAAAAGAACATTTTAAGTAATTTAATTATGATAGCAGTAATAAAGGGTTATTTAATCTAAATCAAACAGGTAAGAGAAATTTTGTCAGACTTTTGGACCAAGAATCTCTCATCACAAGTTAGCTCCACCCTCCTCCAGCCAGAAGTCGAGAAGCTGACAACTGAGTGTGATAAACAGCTGTATCAGGTGCTGAATGACCTTCTCTTGCCTAGTGTTTTCTGCCCCATTCCTGATGGGTAAGTAAAAACGTTGTAAGATTTACACTCATTGTACCAAAAATGGTTTAGATTTTGATTGATATTTTTGGAAATTCATTACATTTAAATTATGTAATTGTACTTTTATCTTTGAAAAATGTTACATTTCATCTATTAAATGATTCATATGGAGTTATTCATATGGAACTATTCACATGGAATTATTCATTGGAACTATTCATATGGAACTATTCACATGGAATTATTCATTGGAACTCTTCATATGGAACTATTCATATGGAATTATTTATTGGAACTATTCATATGGAACTATTCATATGGAACTATTTGTATGGAACTATTCATATGGAACTATTCATATGGAACTATTTGTATGGAACTATTCATATGGAATTATTCATATGGAATTATTCATTGACACTATTCATATGGAACTATTCATATGGAATTATTCATATGGAACTATTCATATGGAGTTATTCATATGGAACTATTCACATGGAATTATTCATTGGAACTCTTCATATGGAACTATTCATATGGAATTATTTATTGGAACTATTCATATGGAACTATTCATATGGAACTATTTGTATGGAACTATTCATATGGAACTATTCATATGGAACTATTTGTATGGAATTATTCTGCAAGTAATGATAACATTTTATTTAGTTATAGCATTTATAAGTGTACTTTTATTAATTGAAGTTTATTATCAGGCCAAAAAAAATATGTGTATTTCCTATTGCAACTGTTTCAAAATTATGGTAGGTAAGTAGGTAGTTTTTAACATTATCTATATTATAATGATTAGTATATATAATATACTAAGCACTTCAAGTACTGGGCTATACTAGCTCAGTTAGATGCACAAATCAATTTTGGGATTCTTAAAATGTTTTTTCTTTTACCCTATGGAAAAATGTTATAGGGTCGGTAATGAAAAACAGTAATGGTCAGCTGACCGGAAATGCATATATTTTTTATTTAGGTCTTATACAACATCATATCAAAACATTTTCAATGTAGTCATTGATAGGAATCTGACAGTTATGTTAAAATTTTGATGACGCTAAGTTTATCGGCACCCCAGTCAAATCTAAACAGCATAAACCTGTCATTGACCAAAAATACAATAAACACAGGATAATAGCCAAATTTATAATATTAAACATTTGAAAAGAAGTATACATGAGTGACTTCCATTTCTCTTATGGCAAAAGGTAAGTGAACTTTAAGTATATAAAAAAAACTATTCATCTATTTAATTTAATAAAATTTTGTTTTGTCATTACCATTTAATTTATTTCACTTTATTTTAGGTCTTGACTGATGAGAACCAATTATATTTTAATTGTTCATTGTCTGTTATTCCTCAGAAAAGGGCATAGAGAGCTTGACATTTTTATAAAAGGACACTAAAGTTCACTTCATGGTGCAGGAGATGAAACATAACCAACTATAAAATTTACCATTTGAAAAATATTCATTGCAGCAGCTTTTTAAATTAGCTTGAATTTAATTGTCAAAAGTGATTGTAGAAATTTATTTCCATTTGCTGCTGCTGGACGTAAGAAGATTTGACTATTTCATGCACTGCTTTATAAATAACCAACAGTGTACATCTCTATCAAGTTCCGAATAATCCCTACAGTGCTGTAAATAAGGATATTTTTATTAAGGTGAGACTTATAATGTAGTCAAAATCTGACTGTCTCTATAGATTTCATAAAATTGAGTCACAGTTCTACTTTGCTATTAGCATGAAACCAGCTGATTGCTGATCTTATCTACTACCATCTGCTGTAAAAGGTTTTGACCACAAACACATTATTATTGAACGACTTTTCTAACTTTAAATAGCATTTTTTTAATCTCAAGCAGAAAGTAAAGATACTGGGACATAATGTGCTATTTTTTGTTTTTTTCATCAGTGTTTGGGAAGCCACAAACATAGCACAGCCATATTGGCACATAATAAAGGTTGATTCTAGACTGCACACTGCGACCAACATGGTACAGAAACAGTAAGATTGGGTAGTAGTTGAACATATGAAACAGGGGTGGAGCAGAAATTAAAGGCCAGAAATATGGGTGGGACACAGAATTTGGGGCAGGGTGTTGCAACCTTCTCTACCTGCCTGGCTGAAGCATTGTATTAGATATAGCCTTGTTCGAACATCTCTTAGTATATTCAGTGTATCCCCTAGGGGAGTAAAATTGAGGGGGGAAAAAAAACCTCGGTGTCAGAACTGGTGTTCAAATAAAAAATGTGGGGTCAAAAATGTACTGACAAATTTTCATCTGGCCCTTGCTTTTTCAGCTTGAAATATAATAATTCAACTTTTGCAACGTACTATCTTTCTCTCTAAACATACAAATAAACCAACATGCACAATTAACAAGCAAATGCATTGTCCATTCAAAGGATAATTTTATTAGTTCATTTTTCTTTTAGTTTAAAGTCGTACATCTTTTTGTCGCAATATTATAGACCAACACATTACATATAAGCCAATACAAAAAGCCAAATAAATCTTTTTAACCAAATGGCAGTTTATTTACTGCCTGTCATAAAATGTGTACTATCATCGGTTTCATTGTACTTCATCCTAGAACACATTGATCCAAAAATCAAAGAGGCTAATGATTCATCTTCTTTCTAATAAGTTACACTTGAACTTTAAGATCTTTCTTTTATTGCAGCAAAGTTAAAAACCAACAAAATCTGCAATGGCTCACTATTTTGTAATCAAATAATGCATTTGTCTCTGCAAGTGTACTGATTTCTTTGTTGTGAAAGAATATTTTGGGTATTAATGTGTTCTCCAGACATCTTGTGGCAAATGAGGGCAGATTTTTTAAATTTCTTAAACCCTGTCATGAAAGGATTATTCACTTTTGCTGTCTTCTCAGTCATGTGATCAGAAGTTACGGTGGTAATCCTAGGCTAATGAATGTGCCATATTCCAATCAAGGGAATTATTTTCTCCATTTTTATTTAAAGTTAAATCCACAGTTACACTTTTGTGTTCTGCTTCTTTCACTTTCTTCGCTAATTATTCTTAGTGCACGCCATTTTAATCTGGTAATCACTTTATAGTATGACAAGCATTGAGGTTAAACATCTGGATGACATCTTGCTGAGCTCAATGGAAATCGCGTGAGAGCTCACAAGATTAGAGGAAGTTACTCACTCATAACATTGCCTATGCTAGTCTGGTTCCCTGTTTTATATGCTTCCTGCATTGCACTCCACTATATGAATAGTGGATCACAATGCAGTGAGCATACAAAGCAGGGAACTAGTCTATGCCTATGCTCGAAGTATGCTAGATGCCATCCCTCATCCAAAGCATTGGATATTAGATAAATCCTCATCACATTATGCGAATCCTTTGTGTAAAAAGAACACATGGCAAAAAAACGTGTGTGTAAGTTTTCTCCAACATGCATCCCTGATGCACAAACGTGCGTAAAGGGAAACACTGGTGTATGATAACACACCTGCCTTTGTAACACAGGTCACTCTTATAACTCTGCTGAAGAGTAGTAAAGAGGAAGTACTGTAATGCTTTTAAAACATGTCACATTTATGGCTCACACAGACATCATTATAACACTGTATCGGGACACAGCATTGTTATAACATCCCTCGTGATGATGACACCTCTTTTATAAAATAGGTAACTTTTATGACACATGAGAATGGAATTTTGAAGTTGAATTTTTTTTGAGGATTGTTTCTATACAATAAAACAGATTTCTATTTTTGTTTAAAAATTATTTTCTATCCAAGCTCACATTTTACATACTCTAAGTGCCAATAACTTTTACATGTTATTTTGAATCATTTAGGTTTTTACTTTACTTGGATGTACATACATACTGGAAAAGAATTGTTTTAGATATTTTCTGCAGTTGTCATTAAATATTTATCTTTTTTATAAATACCAAATAATGTCTTGGTCAGTCACTTCTCTGAGTAAGAAAGAAGAGTCCCCAAAGACAGGCTTTTATTCTGACTAGAGGAGACATGGCTGCTTATGATAGTTAGTTATTTTGAAATGGTAACCTTTGACCTTCATGGCAGGTTCTTCTTTATTTGTAACATATTTAGTGAGATTGCATATAAATATCTTAATCAGTTTTTTTGTTTATCTATTAGATTTGAGAAGACAATCCAAGATTTTGCTCAAAAGTTTGGAACTTGGGTATATGATGCCACTCAGTTCTGTCCAGAACAGCTAAGAGAAAGAAAACTTAAAGGTGAGAGATAGCAGATGAGTACTGAAATTTCCAACTGTGCCAGTCCCCTTTGTTTATTTTAATCAACTGGTTTCAGTGTTCCAGTCCCCTTTGTTTATAAGTAAAATACTGGTCTCAGTGTTCCAGTCCCCTTTGTTTATAATTACTTGACTGGTCTCAGTGTTCCAGTCTCCTTTGTTTGTAGGTAATTGACTGGTCTCAGTGTTCCAGTCTCCTTGGTTTATAAGTAATTGACTGGTCTCAGTGTTCCAGTCCTCTTTGTTTTGACTGGACTCATAATCATGAAACTTCTCTACTTAAGTGCAGACTCTCTTTTTTTTTCTTCTTTTGTTAACATGTTCTTATTGTTTTGTGTTTAATGCCATTTTTCAGTGCATGATAGACTATTTATGGCAGCCAGTATAACTGGTGGAGGAAGAACCTGGCAAATCGCAGTAAGACCCACCGACTCACTGGAAGCTACTGGCAAATTTTCTCATATACCCCATTGGCCAAGCCCAAGACTCGAGTGCTTTGGTTCATTTATTTCTTTAGATCCCAGTGTGCTTAATTACACACTGCTCATCGATTTATGTGTGGATGCGGAAGAGCGATAACATCACTGTGATCTTTATCATCCATCAGTAACTATAAAAATAATTAAGTATATAAAAAAATCTCCTAATATTGAGAACTTGCATGACAAAGTAAAATTAAGATACAGTCACGGAGTAAAGGATATTTTAAATCTTCTAGTGTCTGATGGTGATATAACCCAGAAGGAAGCCTTGGATTTATTGAGAGGTCTTCCTTGAGGGAAACTTAGCAATCATCAGTTGGGGAAGATCCAGCGGGGAAATAGTTTCTAACAATATTACAATATTGAATTTTTGTTGGCTATTGATTTTTATAGCTTGCTGGATAATGGTAAAATTTGAAATTGTTAATAATTACTAATAATTTCATATTAGAGATTTCAACTCATATATATATATATATATATATATATATATATATATATATATATATATATATATATATATATATATATATATACATATATATGCTCATTGGGCACAAAATATATATTTTAGCTTTCTGGAATAAAATTTACATGGCTGTGTTCAACTGCACAACTTGATGACATTTACCGTAAGCCAAACATGTTAAGATTTGTAGTAATCAGGAAATTGCCAAATTTTATACTGAAAAAGAATTCCAGAATCAGTCTTGAATCTAGCCCAAGAAAACCATTGTTTGATCTTGTTCGATATGCTCCCTCCCCCAACCATGGGGTTGAACCACCTGGCTCAGTTTATTTACAGAAAAGAAGATCTTCACAATGAGTTGAGCTCAATAGCAATACACATCAGACCATGATGAGAATGCAGAATTAACCAAAAATTGTTTCAGAGACTTATCAGTGGTGTTGTATTTTGCACCAGAAATAATAAAAAAATAACTAGAAGCCTACTCCTAAGCATTTTCTCAAGGACTTTTCAATGATCATGTGTGGAATATGGTTGTGGGGGTCTTTGGAATGCTAATTACAACCCTGAAGATGTTTCTGTCAATATGGCTGTGTGTTACACAGCTAGTTTTTCTTGCACGTGGTGAATGCCTTTGATACTTCAAACACTTTGGTAACCCTGAACATGAACTTATATAAATGAAAAATATAAATTGCAGCTTCTTTTTAAATTAACTCAGTATAAATAGGCCTCTATCTGAGTTATGAAGAAATTTCCAAGAATGAATGTGGATTGCCCCCAGTGTGGATTGACCCCAATAGTCTTACTAAGATTCATGCTGGATGCATATATACTGAAAAGCTAACTGTGAGGGAAGTGTTTGTCACATACAGACAACAACAACAAGTTTGACTTCCTGAGCCATCGCCAGGTGCATGGTATGAAGAAATTTTGAGTGCTAAAGACCTTGGGAAAAAAATTATAGGCTTAAATTTACAGAGGGGACATCGGCAGATTGTAAACGTGTAAGTAACAGACTTAACCTTGACATGGCTGAACTTAATTTTCTAATCAACAATACTGTATGTGGCGGTACTTTTATTTAAAAAACTGCTGTTACACTTGGTGAGTCACGTGGGTATATAATCTCTTACCATGATGGGGAATCATCACAAGACACTCCTCCGCAGGTATCAGTGCTTGCATATGCAAGTATTAACTGGTTATCAATGATTGATAGATTTCCAACAACTGCAGTGCATGCAGGTTGCAAGATTTAATTTACATTGAATGAAAGTGTCAGCCAGATCTCAATGGTCTTCCCATGTTAGCATTGGCTCAGTGTCCATCTGGAACAATAACAGTACCCAATGAATATGTCCCATATGCAGAATGAAGAGTTAAAAAAGAAGCTATGTGATTTCCTGATAGATCATTGATGTATCAAGCACTTCTACATTATTTTTGCAGTGAATGCTTGTCCCGTCCAACAAATGTTTCAGCGTTAAATGACCCAGTAGCATGTCACAGACTTGTTTATCTGAATGGAGGTTGTGGTTCTGGTAAAACAACATGGGTTTTTAACCTGTTTAAAACTTAAAACACCGAGATAAATAATCTTGTGTAACTCCCACTCATGTCATGCTGCATGATTACATAAGGGAATCACCACACAGCTTGTCATACTGATTATAATGAAAGAGTCCTTGACAATTATCAAGCCAGATGGGATCTGCTGCAGCAACTAAAAGTAAGAATGTGATTAAACCAGACCAGGTACAGTGCAGAGAAATGAATGAGACAATCCCTGAAACATCCTACTGTGATCCTACTGTGATTTTTTCACTGCATGGACACCAGATAATTTGATCATGCTTTCTCGAAAACAAGTTCATGATGTGCTTCATAAAGAATTGTTAAAACTTCACCATGAAAAATACCCCCGAGAACATGTCCCATTGATGTACATACCAGTTGATACATGTCCAAAAATATACATGTGGCACTACCTGGAAGCGCTGTGTCATTGAGACACTCAAGCTGGTTCTCATTGATATAATCACTGAATCACTGTGTATAATTGAACATGCGCTAAACATAGACAAATCACCATGGTGTCATGGATACACAATGTAGGAACAGTTCTCACAAGGATAGACAATAAAAAAAAGCCCACTGCTTGTCTGGATCACCAACGATCATATTGAGTGGTCAAACCTTGCATATCTTGCTGTGTTGTTCTTGATGGCATTTTCCATGCTGCCAATGGTGATCCCCTTCTCTACCCCAGTATTGTTGGTTAGCACCAATGTAAACTTTTCTCAACCTTTTCCACAGAAAATTTGTTTCATGATGGCAGAAAAAAGCATCTTATGATGAGCAATGAAGTTTTTCTGATTGCAGTAATTTCACAGTGGATTATATCATTGACTTGGAATAATGACAGAACAATCATTGCAAATATGCAGTGTTAAGATGGATTACTTCAGTGACTTGGAATAACGACAGAACAATCATTGCAAATATGCAATGTTAAAATGGATTACATCAGTGACTTGGAGTAACAACAGAACAATCATTGGAAATATGCAATGTTAAAATGTTATGGGATTACCTGCTGGTGATTCAAGACAATTTGCCATAGATCTTATTGTTATTCAATTAGGTCATCTTCTTTGTAATATAGTGCTTACTTGTCTCAAGTGCAACCGATGTTGAGGTGCTGGAACCCTGCACTAATGTCTTGGGCACTAGTGACCATGGTGTTGCATGACTTGCCATGGAGGTAACTATGTATTGGGCACTAGGGACCATGGTGTTGCATGACTTGCCATGGAGGTAACTATGTATTGGGCACTAGTGACCATGGTGCTGCATGATCTGCCATGGAGGTAACTATGTATTGGACACTAGTGACCATGGTGCTGCATGATCTGCCATGGAGGTAACTATGTATTGGGCGCTAGTGACCATGGTGCTGCATGACCTGCCATGGAGGTAACTATGTATTGGGCACTAGTGACCATGGTGCTGCATGACCTGCCATGGAGGTAACTGTATTGGGCACTAGTAACTGTGGTGCTGCATGACCTGCCATGGAGGTAACTATGTTTTGGGCACTAGTAACCATGGTGCTGCATGACCTGCCATGGAGGTAACTATGTATTGGGCACTAGTGACCATGGTGCTGCATGAACTGCCATGGAGGTAACGATGTATCAGCAGGTATCACCACCAACTATTCTCTTGCAAGCTTATGGGTAACTTTATTGTTCAGGGCTGCTACAACTGGGGAAATCTTGCTACCCATTATTGCGATCGTGCACTGTAACCCTTGCATTGCATCAATATTTCCTGCACATGAGATCATGATTGTAATTTGCAAGGTTTATCTCTTTGACTGGATTCTCGCCAGGTCTCTGATGATCACCAGGATCCAGTCTGATATCCAGACAAGTCCCGGAGCCAGTACTTATACCCTGGTAAATGTTTCTCACCTGTGCATTTTCCCCATGGAGTTCCTGGCAGACCCAACAATGTGGATGCCAAAATGCTGCTAAGAAACTTTGTTTTGTTGAATGTAATTTTCCGGGCACAATTTCAATTGACATTAAATTTTTATTTTTTCTCACCACATCATTCACACCCCACAGTTATTGCAGGTCATTTATTTTTTGTTGTGACTACATGCATGTCTACTGTGTCGTGTGATTGTTACATTGCAGACAATATAAACTTATGGACATTTTATATCACTTTGGTAGCAGTCAATTCATTGACCATGAACACTTTATTGTCAGAAAACGAGTTTCACATAGTTGATATTTCAGCAATAAAACCCACACCAGTAAAACATTATGAGACCTTGCCAAATAGTGTTCACGTGATAATCATAGGGCCATATGGGTCAGCTAAGACTAAATTGTTACTTAACCTCGTTATGAAAATGCTCAAATGAGATGAGTTATATCTGGAGGCACCAGCCGCAGATGACCAGGCATATTATAGCATCTCGCGAGAAAATACAGAATGGTTCATGGGATAACATTGTTTAATTCATAAGCTATGTTGATGAAGTACAAGCAGTTGAATCTCTTTGGAGATATTAATAACCTGGGGGTTATTATGATGTCTGCTGGAAAAACGATCGAACCCTGCACTAAATTTTTCCAGAACAGACACAAAAATGCTGACGTTATCTCTCTTGCACAATGACACACACAGATTCCCTAATTCATCCAGGTCAGTGCCAATATTATTTATGTTCATTCGGGTAGACTTCATCGCACATGCTCAGAAATATACAAGATGGTATTCCAGCAACATGGATTATAAATAAAAATCATTACAAAAGTTTCTTTCCACATACACAGCTGGCCACTAGTGGTTACCCACATGAGTTTGTTACTATATCAATGTATGTCAACACCAGTGTGATACTATATTGGCATTGATAAAATATATTCAGTGCAGGCATATTAATTCCTGAGGTAAAAAGACATTTAGTGTATAACATAGATGAATCAAACAGAATGACTAGCTGGAGTGCTTGGTGACACTACGGCGATAGTTTAGCAATGCATGATGCAGTAAAACAATATTGCAATATTGCTTATAAAAAAGTGTATTCATATTTTCTCATGCAAGTGTAGTAATCTATAATTATGAAAGTATTGGGCAATTTTTACAATGAGTATCAGATGGTTCAGAATGTTGAAAAACAGTGTTGATAAATTGCCAGAACTGAGATCACATACTGCATATCCTATAAAGTCTGGGCTTTTTGAGGAAATTCTGTCACTGTATTAGAGATATATATTTATTTGATAGTGCAACTATCATGCAGCATGGATGAAAACAAAATAAATTTATTACAATTCAAATTTATACATATTAGATTTTGTGAACTGTGTAGTGCCTATTACAACGGCAGATGTTCTAATAGGCAGACAGGCTAATACAACAGGTGTCATTACAATGGCAGATGTCCTAATAGGCAGACAAGCTAATACAACAGGTGTCATTTATGTGATAAAAATAGCATGTAGCCCAGAACAAGTTTGATTAGCAAATAATATTAAATTTGAATAAACATCATTTGATTGACACCTTGCAGTATATCGGTGGTATTTGGGGATTTGTAAAGATTGTGGCCATGAAAAAGAATTGCATTGTTTGGTAAACTGGTATAAGAAATGTTGTTTAAGACCTCAGTGGAGATATTGATAACCTGGCAATTCATGACACTTTCAAAGTACAGATGAGACAATTTCATACGATATAGGATGTTTTTAACAGAAATTCTGCTTCAGTATAACCCTTTTGCATTAAATTTATCTTAGCAAACTTTAAAGTAGTTTTTTTCTCAAAATATTCAGCTATACATGGCTTCATGTTGAATCTGTAAGTGAGATGAAATAAGTCCCATCTATATTTGCTTATAAATCGAGACAAACTGCAAACAATAAAGATTCTGATCTCCAATGGCATAATGCACTTGAAAATTAGGGTCTATATCTTTATTTTACTGATTAATCCTAACAAACTGCACAAACCTTAGATCTGCCAGTGCATTATGCAACAGCAGATCTGGCTATGCAATTTCCAGTGGGACTCGTATTATAAGCGAGTATATAGGGTGTAACATGCTGCCACAAGCAATACCGATAAAATTATTTTTAATCAATGATTGAAGATATGTGTTGTCACAAATACTGGACAGTTTATCTGGTGAATTTTCATCTGACAATGACAGAAAAATGAAAATAAATTTACACTGAAGATACAAATAAAAACAAAACTAATAAGAAAGCATGCATGTGAGATTTTGACTGTGGCAATCAAGTTAATTCCTGATACAACTGGTGGCTTTTATATGGAACCAACACTGCCACCAACCCCTCAATTTTACTTTCATTTTTGACAGCAAAGAGCTGTTATGAATATTTTCCTGTGACAAGGCAGCTAAAAGACTCAGTATGTACCTTATGCATGAATAAAGTTCACTAGTATTATAACAAATTAGCATACCTTTCATCACCCATCAACCATCTCAATTTTTTAGATATTTACCTCTGTAGCAGACATCTATAAACATGTAAGCCAAGTCGGCTGTTCATTTGCAGCCCAAGTTATGCATTTGATCTCCACTGCTAGTCTAACTGTGACAGGCAGTCACCAAAACAAGCCAACCCATTTTCAAGCCTGACTCAAAGTAAATCTAAACCACATTACAGATTGAGCTTCTGTGTGAATTTATAAGTGCTTGGCTTATGATAATTATGTTCATGTATTCTACCTTAAAAGTTAGGGAGGTGTCAAAATACGAAACTATCCAGTGAGACCTTACAGTGTGAATTGTTTTTTTACAGTTGCATTAAAGTTCAGCAGCAGATTATTTGATCGGTTGCAAATCTCACGTCTGGCTGCTGCAGCTCGGGAGATTCTCCATAACCCCAGAATGACCCTGAGCCTCTCACATGACTGGTCTAGACTTGATGTTGACCTTGTCATCTCCAACGCTTTGACAGTTTATCAAGGAAAGAAGAAAGAGGTTTTGGCCAGGAGAATTAGGAGTGGTAATTATTTGGAATCAAATAGAGAAAGTTTCTTATCAAGTTTCTGCCCATGTTTTCTAGGTCATAACATCAGCCACACCCTCCACAGTAAATTCATGTAAAATGCAAAAACAAAAGATGACCGTTGGGATACAAAGTATCTAACTTAGGAATCCACTAAGTTTCTTTTATGAGTCTATTCATGTCACCATCCACAATATCTATTGGCATGAAAGAAAAATTGAGTAGAGAGTGATTATTGGTGTTAAAGTGTGTTGAAATATTAGAGGAAAACTGAGGATCTCTATAACTTTTTATATGAAAGCGATGATTATTCATTCTCTTAGAAACTTTTTGAAGTGTTTGTTTAACATATTGCATGCTACATTTTTTACAGGTTATCAAATAAATCACATCATTTGATATACAGTTAGTGTTATCACGTAGAGAAAATACATCTTTTGTATTAGCACTACTGAAAGAAGTACTTTCTCTTATTGTTGCACATTGAGAGCACCGGTGTCTGTTACATTTAGATGATGAAAAGTGTCTTTTTTTAGTTTCTGTCTGTTTAGTTCTAATTAAAAAATCTTGCAAATTCTTTGGTCTTCTATAAGCGAGAATTGGTTTAATTTTGTAAAGTGATTTTATGCTGGTTTTATTTGATAAATTTAGGAGATTATATTTATTAATTATATGACCTATATTAGGTAATGACGGATTATATTGTATTGTGAAAGGAATTACATCTCTCTCTATTTTACATTCTATTGTGTTTAAAGCCTCATGTTGAGTAAGATTATGGGCTTTGTTCAGCACAGAATCAATTATATGTGTAGGATAATTTCTGTTTTGGAATTATGTTTGTAATTTATTCAACGAATTTTGTAATTGACAATCATCTGAAATAATGCGTCAGTATCATTTGGCCTGGCTATATGGTATGCCGCTTTTACTTGACATGGGATGACATAAAGAATATTCCACATATTGGTGGATATTAGTTTCCTTGATATGAATATTTGTAGAGATAGCGTTATCAATATTTTTTATTACATTTACATCTAAAAATAAAAGATGCGTACTAGATGCAGTGTAAGTAAATTTAATCGTTGGGTGAAAATGATTTAGGTGATCAATACATTTTTCAGTTCTTCAGTTGAATGGTTCCAGATTATAAATATGTCATCTAAAAATCTGAACCAAATAGATGGATTAAACTTTTCGTTTTGTAGAAAATCTTTTTCTAATTTACCCATGAAAAGGGAAGCATATGAAGGAGCCATAGGACTACCCATTGCCGTACCCATTATTTGTATGTCATTCATATTATTAAATTGAAAATAATTGTTTTCCAAGATAAGTTTTATTATTTTACAAATATCTTCACAAGATAGTGTGCTGTTATTAGGATTGTTATCAAGAAAATATTTACATGTTTCAATACCATCTGCATGCGGAATGTTGGTATATAGTAATGTTACATCTAATGATACAAGGATTGAGTTATCAGATAGCTGTGGAATAGACTTCAACTTTTGAATGAAATCAGTAGTATCTTTAATGTATGAAGGAAGTGATTTCATTAAAGGTTGTAAAACACTATCAATAAATTTGGATAGGTTTTCAGTATATGAATTACAACCTGATATAATGGGTCGTCCTGGATAATTTAAAGGTAAATTATGGTCAGGAGTTTTATGAGTTTTGGGTAATATGTAGAATTGAGGTGTACGTATGTTAAGAGGGAAAGTATCAAATTCCTAATACACCACTCCCTTGATAACTCGCGCACATCGGGGTCCAGAAACAAGTGAGGCGCGAGTTATCGAGGGACCTGTAAAATAAGCCCAAAACCAATAAAGTGATTGACGACATAACGGAAAAATAAGGGGGGGGGGTAGGCAGATTATACTGTTGAATACTCACTTTATAATCGTTCTGAGATTAACTGTTAATAAATATCTCTTCATAACGGTGTACTTTATTATTTCCTCATAGGACAACATTAATTTCAGGATAAATTACAGTATATTGAGGCGATCATCGAAAACATTATTCCACGTGGTTTCCGTTCGCTGAACATGTGTACCACTTCACACATTGTGTACTACGTCACTAATTTTTATGTTGATTTGGATACATTCTAGTTTTATTGTTTGATCCAAATTAGACGTTTTTTTATATACAAAAGATCGACTCTTTTCGATAAACAGTGTCGATCAAACGATAGATAGATTTGAATGCGATAGAAGTAAAATGGAAAACTTAAAAACAAGGGTTAATCAGTACTAACATATTTAATTGGTCTACAAATTTAAAACAACGTAAATTAGAACAAGTTAATACTTGCCGTTTGTGCCACGCTTGACAAATATCAATTCACTTTTTGAAAAAATCAGTTATTTTTTGTGTGTGTGTGTCACTCCTTGGTTTCTCTGCCGCCGAGCAAAATCCCTCAGATTTCTCAACTGCATGAGCTTTATGTAGTCAACATTTTGGGTCTCCAGCCACCTTATGGCAATATCAAAATATTTGATTGCTTCCTGTGCAGAGGGGTGGGGGTGCAACATCTGCGTCTGCATCACTTTCAACACTTGTGTTACTCCAGTTAGAATCGTCTTCTGTTGCAAATTTGTTCGCTATAGAAATAATTATAGTTTCATCTGACATGTATTCGACTATGGGGCAATCATTGTCAGCACAAATCCACTCCTCCATATCATCAAGAGAAACGCCCATCTCGGGACCATGAGTCTGTACGAATTTCTCCCAAACAGCCTCGGCATTAATGACATCAGTTTCACTGCAACATTCGAAGTCACTATCATCGTCGTTGTCTCTGTTACTGTATTGCTTTACGTCAAAGGCAGCTCCAAGACCCTTAATCCAGTACCCGAGGTCTCTTGTAATCGATTTTTTTTTTTTTATGCAACAAACACTTCCCCAAGTTGTTGATCCAAACAAAGCCGGTATGTACATGTAATTAGGTTCTCACAGAAGTACTCACGGCTTTCGATGTGACGGTCGATTGACTCTTTTCATGTTTTCAATGAACAGAATATGTTGTGATTATAATATTTACACTGAAACGGAATGAAAGGATTAGAACGTGACTTTCACACAGGAAGACGTTTAATTGGTGTTTATTTCATTCTCTGTTGCCACCTGTTAGCATTTACCAGAAGTTTTCATTGATCGCTATTTCACCAGACTGTTTATTTACAGTATACTGACAACTATTTATCATAAAAACTTACATAATATATGATATCTTTAAACAGAGGTCTCGCTAGGATTTTAAAACTGGGTCTTTCTGCCTCTGAATTCAATCACTAAATATCAGTACATTTTCTCACTCGGCCGCCAGTCAAAGCCTTTGAACTAGCCGCCTAGCTGTTGCATCATGTTTTTTTTTTGTTTTTTTTTTAACGTACTCTTATAAAATGGCAACAGTACATCAAAGAGTCTTTCAGTCACTGAATTCTGTCATTGTAAATATCAGCACAGTTAAGTGATCAACACATTTTCCAACAAAGCAGGTGGCTGAAACAGGACCGGCAAATCTTTGAATTTTCCCGTGCACCTATTACATGCGTACGGAGGACTCCTGCCTTAGTGATTTTCTGTGTCCCAGATCAAAAATTGGTGTCCAAATACGCGTAATTAAGCGTTTTCAAGATCTCTGAAATTAATTCTTCTTTAGAACTTGCAAATTTCAAAATATGGATTATATTTTTATGGGCATTAATCACCATTTTCGATGATAAAACGAGCAATGCATCCAGGTTTAATTTATCAATTCTTATCGTAATTTTTTCATGTTCAGCATATTTTAAAGATATTTTAAATACATTTTCGCTGGAAAAAATCGGGAGCCAAGATGGACACCGCGTTATAAGCAGGATCGCGAGTTATCCGGGCGCAAGTTATCGAGGGAGCGGTGTATACGGAATTATTATTTTTAGCAATCTCATTAATGCATATTGAAATTTTTTATTTAATTTCTATTGACGGGCTTTTGTTAATATGTTTGTAGTATTTTCCATTATTTAATTGACATTCAACTTCTTTAACATAATCATCTTGATTCATAATAATAATAGTGTTTGATTTATCAGCCTTTTTAATAACTATACTGTCATCATTCATTAGATTATATAAAGACTTAATTTCATCCTTAGAAATATTACTATGATATAGCTTTTTATGATTACCAGTTAATATCTCTTTTGTGATCGCATCAATATAAAAATCTAAATATGAATCACGTCCACTGTGTAAAAGATGATTTAATTGTGTTAAAATAACCCATTTTTTTTAGAATGAAAAGAAATCGATTTACTCTCTGAATTCTTGCATGCTTTATCATAAAAAAAATTATGTTAATTTTAGGCGTCTAGGAAAATTACAAATTTCTTCAGCTAATTTATTTTTATTGTGACATTTTGGTTTGGGACAAAATTTTAGCCCTTTGCCTGACAGTATATAGTCATTATCAGTTAATCTCCTATGTGAGAGGTTTAACACGGTTTCTTTACCTCTCTTAATTTGTTTTCTTCACTTTATTTCTTTTTTCCACTCTCTTCTACTTTTGAATCTGTGGAACCTCCTATTCTTTTGTCTTGTGATGTTGTCTCTATTAGCTCTTGTAAAATCTTTACCAGGGTTGCCAGTGTCTTTCTCATGGTCACTGTTTCTGATAACCCCGTTTTGAATATGCTATCAGAATTTTCAGCATTTGTGTTGTTTTTTATCACAATTCTTTATGGTGAAATATTTATTTTGCATCAGTAACATGCAATCAAAGTATTGAAACACAGCTGTCTTGCAGGATTGAGGTGATACTAATTTACATCAAAGTAATATAGAAACCATTGGTTCTGGGCAACTTTCTCTGTTCTGTCCAGTTTAACCAGTTTTCTTGAAAATACTAGTCTAAAAGCATAGGTCTTGGACCACATGCTCCATTTATTATTTAAAATTTTGGTTGATATTTGAAAAAATTCCACCTTTTGGTCTAAAAATCTTGAATTATAAGCATAATCTTCAAAATTATTAACAGATTTATTACAAAATTTGACTAAAATCACATTAAAAAGCTGTTTAACTAAATTTATCTCTTTTAGTAAATATATGTTAATTTTATTTGCTAATCTTTAAGCACAGTCTTTGTTTATCAAATTTGAAGACCAATGGTGAGGCGTTTTTTGATCAAATTGGAAAGTGTAGTGTAAAGGTTAGTGTCATATGGCATAAATTGTAAAGGTTGGTGTCATATGGCATAAATTGTAAAGGTTAGTGTAAAGATTAGTGTCATATGGCATAAATTGTAAAGGTTAGGGTATAGGTTAGTGTCATATGGCATAAATTGTAAAGGTTAGTGTAAAGGTTAGTTTCATATGGCATAAATTGGAAAGGTTAGTGTCATATGACATAAATTATAAAGGTTAGTGTAAAGGTTGGTGTCATATGGCATAAATTGTAAAGGTTAGTGTAAAGGTTAGTGTCATATGGTACAGATTGTAAAGTTAGTGTAAAGGTTAGTGTCATATGGCATAAATTGTAAAGGTTGGTGTAAAGGTTAGTGTCATATGGCATAAATTGTAATGGTTAGTGTAAAGGTTAGTGTCATATGGCATAAATTGTAATGGTTAGTGTAAAGGTTAGTGTCATATGGCATAAATTGTAAAGGTTGGTGTAAAGGTTAGTGTCATATGGCATAAATTGTAAAGGTTGGTGTAAAGGTTAGTGTCATATGGCATAAATTGTAAAGGTTAGTGTAAAGGTTAGTGTCATATGGCATAAATTGTAAAGGTTAGTGTAAAGATTAGTGTCATATGGCATAAATTGTAATGGTTAGTGTAAAGGTTAGTGTCATATGGCATAAATTGTAAAGGTTGGTGTAAAGGTTAGTGTCATATGGCATAAATTGTAATGGTTAGTGTAAAGGTTAGTGTCATATGGCATAAATTGTAAAGGTTGGTGTAAAGGTTAGTGTCATATGGCATAAATTGTAAAGGTTGGTGTAAAGGTTAGTGTCATATGGCATAAATTGTAATGGTTAGTGTAAAGGTTAGTGTCATATGGCATAAATTGTAAAGGTTGTTGTAAAGGTTAGTGTCATATGGCATAAATTGTAAAGGTTAGTGTAAAGGTTAGTGTCATATGGCATAAATTGTAATGGTTAGTGTAAAGGTTAGTGTCATATGGCATAAATTGTAAAGGTTGGTGTAAAGGTTAGTGTCATATGGCATAAATTGTAAAGGTTAGTGTCATATGGCATAAATTGTAATGGTTAGTGTAAAGGTTAGTGTCATATGGCATAAATTGTAAAGGTTGGTGTAAAGGTTAGTGTCATATGGCATAAATTGTAATGGTTAGTGTAAAGGTTAGTGTCATATGGCATAAATTGTAAAGGTTGGTGTAAAGGTTAGTGTCATATGGCATAAATTGTAAAGGTTAGTGTAAAGGTTAGTGTCATATGGCATAAATTGTAAAGGTTGGTGTAAAGGTTAGTGTCATATGGCATAAATTGTAATGGTTAGTGTAAAGGTTAGTGTCATATGGCATAAATTGTAAAGGTGGGTGTAAAGGTTAGTGTCATATGGCATAAATTGTAAAGGTTGGTGTAAAGGTTAGTGTCATATGGCATAAATTGTAAAGGTTAGTGTAAAGGTTAGTGTCATATGGCATAAATTGTAATGGTTAGTGTAAAGGTTAGTGTCATATGGCATAAATTGTAAAGGTTGGTGTAAAGGTTAGTGTCATATGGCATAAATTGTAATGGTTAGTGTAAAGGTTAGTGTCATATGGCATAAATTGTAAAGGTTAGTGTAAAGGTTAGTGTCATATGGCATAAATTGTAAAGGTTGGTGTAAAGGTTAGTGTCATATGGCATAAATTGTAATGGTTAGTGTAAAGGTTAGTGTCATATAGCATAAATTGTAAAGGTTGGTGTAAAGGTTAGTGTCATATGGCATAAATTGTAAAGGTTAGTGTAAAGGTTAGTGTCATATGGCATAAATTGTAATGGTTAGTGTAAAGGTTAGTGTCATATGGCATAAATTGTAAAGGTTAGTGTAAAGGTTAGTGTCATATGGCATAAATTGTAAAGGTTAGTGTAAAGGTTAGTGTCATATGGCATAAATTGTAATGGTTAGTGTAAAGGTTAGTGTCATATGGCATAAATTGTAAAGGTTGGTGTAAAGGTTAGTGTCATATGGCATAAATTGTAAAGGTTAGTGTCATATGGCATAAATTGTAATGGTTAGTGTAAAGGTTAGTGTCATATGGCATAAATTGTAAAGGTTGGTGTAAAGGTTAGTGTCATATGGCATAAATTGTAATGGTTAGTGTAAAGGTTAGTGTCATATGGCATAAATTGTAAAGGTTGGTGTAAAGGTTAGTGTCATATGGCATAAATTGTAAAGGTTAGTGTAAAGGTTAGTGTCATATGGCATAAATTGTAAAGGTTGGTGTAAAGGTTAGTGTCATATGGCATAAATTGTAATGGTTAGTGTAAAGGTTAGTGTCATATGGCATAAATTGTAAAGGTTGGTGTAAAGGTTAGTGTCATATGGCATAAATTGTAAAGGTTAGTGTAAAGGTTAGTGTCATATGGCATAAATTGTAATGGTTAGTGTAAAGGTTAGTGTCATATGGCATAAATTGTAATGGTTAGTGTAAAGGTTAGTGTCATATGGCATAAATTGTAAAGGTTTGTGTAAAGGTTAGTGTCATATGGCATAAATTGTAAAGGTTGGTGTAAAGGTTAGTGTCATATGGCATAAATTGTAATGGTTAGTGTAAAGGTTAGTGTCATATAGCATAAATTGTAAAGGTTGGTGTAAAGGTTAGTGTCATATGGCATAAATTGTAAAGGTTAGTGTAAAGGTTAGTGTCATATGGCATAAATTGTAATGGTTAGTGTAAAGGTTAGTGTCATATGGCATAAATTGTAAAGGTTAGTGTAAAGGTTAGTGTCATATGGCATAAATTGTAAAGGTTAGTGTAAAGGTTAGTGTCATATGGCATAAATTGTAAAGGTTGGTGTAAAGGTTAGTGTCATATGGCATAAATTGTAAAGGTTGGTGTAAAGGTTAGTGTCATATGGCATAAATTGTAAAGGTTAGTGTAAAGGTTAGTGTCATGGCATAAATTGTAAAGGTTAGTGTAAAGGTTAGTGTCATATGGCATAAATTGTAAAGGTTGGTGTAAAGGTTAGTGTCATATGGCATAAATTGTAATGGTTAGTGTAAAGGTTAGTGTCATATGACATAAATTGTAAAGGTTAGTGTAAAGGTTAGTGTCATATGGCATAAATTGTAAAGGTTGGTGTAAAGGTTAGTGTCATATGGCATAAATTGTAATGGTTAGTGTAAAGGTTAGTGTCATATGGCATAAATTGTAAAGGTTAGTGTAAAGGTTAGTGTCATATGGCATAAATTGTAAAGGTTAGTGTGAAGGTTAGTGTCATATGGCATAAATTGTAAAGATTAGTGTAAAGGTTAGTGTCATATGGCATAAATTGTAATGGTTAGTGTAAAGGTTAGTGTCATATGGCATAAATTGTAATGGTTAGTGTAAAGGTTAGTGTCATATGGCATAAATTGTAAAGGTTAGTGTAAAGGTTAGTGTCATATGGCATAAATTGTAAAGATTAGTGTAAAGGTTAGTGTCATATGGCATAAATTGTAATGGTTAGTGTAAAGGTTAGTGTCATATGGCATAAATTGTAAAGGTTAGTGGTCCAGGTTCTATCATGTACTTTTAAGACCAGTAGCCCAGTATTTTTCATAAAATCTTGTAGCTTTGTTTTCTTGGATTCTTTTTCAAAAAGATTTGTTGGCTGAGGTTTTTTTTATATAAAACTTTGAATATCAGAGGCCTAGGTTTTTTTCTTCATAAAATATGAAGACTTGTGGCCTGTTTTTTTAAATAATATTTTTAAAGAAAATCAGTTACTAAACTTCAAACTTTTGTTGATAAACCTTTAATCATTGACCAGTTTATTTAAAAGAAAAGTCACAGGAAACTAACATTTAGGAAAGTCATGTCATGACTTATAATGTTTATAGTTAAAATAAACTCAGAAACCTAGAATATTAAGGCAAAAAGTTCCCAAAAGTGAGGTCAATAAAAATCCTAGATTTTTATTATGTTCACATTTACTATGTAAGTGAATACAATTTTAGTGTGCAATGAATACAAAATATGATGATAAATGAGGATTAAAAGCCAGTTTATTGGATAACAATGTGTATCCCCTCCGATTTTATTAATATCAAATTCCGTAAGATATAAAATTAATAGCAGTAGTACATTATCTGCTTATTTCCTTTTCTGGAATGCTAATCTCTCAGTCCAAACTAATATTCCTTCCTCTAGTTAGTAATTGAATACTCAGAACTGAAAAGAACCTGATCCCATTTGGATTTCTAAGTCACAGCGAACTTACAGAATACCTTCCTTTTTTTAAAACTTAGACTGATCATGCAAGTTCATATTTTAGGATGTCAGCAAATTTAAGCTTCATTTTTTGAAATAAATGTTTGGTTTCTCATTGCCATTGTTATTTTCTAATCAGTCCCTGCATGTTTTGATTGCCATTGTTATTTTCTAATCAGTCCCTGCATGTTTTGATTGCCATTGTTATTTTCTAATCAGTCCCTGCATGTTTTGATCTAATTGTGAAGGGGTTTTTCAACTTACTCAGTGCTTTTGTTAGTTGTTCTCTTTCTTTATGTTGGTGTCAAGGTGAGCATGTTGTACCCTTTTTTAGTTTCCAGTTGTTTTGTTTTATATTTTGTTCCCTTTCAGTGACATAATATGTCTCAAGGTGTGAGTAAGTGCAGGAATACATATGCCTTATGTGACATTTACTCCACGTTCGTGTAATGGTTGGTGTGCATGGATGGATATTCAGTTCACTGCCTTTAGTCAATGTGTTGGACATGGAGCTAAGTTGCCTCACTTATTGAGGAAGGGAAGAAAGGATCTTCTTTCTTCTCACTTACATTCGGAAGCTTGTAGAAAACTTTTCCTGGTGCCATGAATCTGTCAGGCAGCAGAAGGTGTGGCCAGGCCTCCCCTTTTTGACTCAGATGCTTCTTATGTGGGGATATCTGCTGTGATCTGGGTTTGTGTCTTTGTTAAAACCTTAAAGGCCTTGAGCTTAAGGCCCATGACCTAGCTGCTCATGATGATCTTTTTTTAGCCTTCTTCAATCTCTTTAAGAAGGAGTTGTTGTTTCCAGCTGTGCTTCACTGCTTGAGACCATGGCTAAGACATCTAGACATGTGCCGTCCATTTTGATGGCACTGTGTTGAGCTTCTTCGCTGTCACAGAGATGTAGCCTTGCTGGACCAAAACAATAATCTGTTGAAAGCTGAACCTCTCAAAGGAAAACACACTCATCAGTTCAACTACTCCCCTCTGAGGTATCTTGGAGTTGGAGGGACCAGCAGACGATTTCAGACTATGACTCTTGGCCCATTGAAACCAGTAAAGAATTTGTTGACATCCAGACATGTGCTGTCCTTGTAATTGAGGTAGCCTTTGCGATGCCCAAGGTCTTGCTGAAGCACAACAATAATCTTTGAGGGCCGCACCTCTCAAGGCAAAAATGATCTTCAGTTCATTTCATCCTCTCTATAGCAGGGGTGCACAACCCGTGGCCTGCAGGCCAGATCCAGCCCATGAATGTGTTCTGTCTGGTTCTCAGGGCAAATTAAAACAACACAGAAATCTGGCCCGTGAACAGTAATTATATTAAAGAAATAAGTGTTTGTGGACCATGAGTGGTCTTAGAAAATGCAATCTAGCCCTTGGCCAAAAAAGGTTGTGCACCTCTGCTCTATAGCATATTCTCATGGTTTTAGGGACCAGCAAAATTGATATTGGACCACAAATCCAGGCCCATTTAAACCAGTAAAGAAGTGCACTGCACAGTCCCACTGATTGACTTGTAGGGACCTCTCCCCACATTTCTCTAGCAAGTCACGCATCAATAGACACACAAGCAAGCCCAATTAAAAACTCCTTCCTACCCATCATTTGCTATTTGAGGTTCATGGAGGCCAGGGGAGAAAGTCTTCAGGCTACTCCCCATTTCTTAAGGAGGGTGGCTATCAGTCATAGAGACTTGTCACACCTTCTCATGCAGTCCCTTCCCCTTATATGCCAATTTGTGCCTGACTGGTTCTCTTTCCAGAGGCTTTATCAGGCATCGTGGGCAACATTTGGGTCCATTTTATCTTAAGGGAGGATTACTGGCTTCATTTTCATTATCATTGACCCCATTTAATTTTACCAGTTCAGACTGGTTCAGCTTAAGAAAGAAGTACAGAAGAGTGCATTCGAGGGATAAAAGGTGACCAAACTCCAGGTTTCTTCTCCAAACAATCTTTTGGTGTACCCCTCCATCCAAATAAACCAGAAAGTTTTGACTCCTAATAAATTTTTCCACCATGAACAGATTTATAGAGATGACAGCCTGGGTTAGGAAATTCAGCTGCAGGACAAAAGGGGCAATAATTCAAACATCATAACACTTGCAAAATTTCATGGCATTCCATTGAAAATTGAGACTAGTTTTGGTCACAAGATTCTGTCTTGCACTGCATCAGAGTCAAAAGAGCCTTAACTCTAACAAAAATCCCAGGAAGACAAGGATTTGTCACTAGGCACATCGTCAGATAATGATTTTAAGAATTTCCAAGGCTTGAATTGAATTCACTGCCAAGTACAAAAAGGAACAATCACTCTCATTACCATCTAAAAAGGTGCATGGCAGTGCATCAAATACTTGAATTATTTGTACTAATGCAGTTGTGGAAAATGGTGCACTAAGCTACAAAACACAAAGGGCAATAACCCTAACAAAAATTGTGGGAGCAAAATGATTTGTTGAATTACACATCTTCAGATAACTTGCACCCTGCTAACTCGCAAAACCGCTTATAATGTGAGGTTAGGCATGGATCTCATTTTTTTAACCAGAAAATACTAAAAGATATATCCATATTTGTTGAACTTGAAAGAAATCGTGATTAAAATTGGTATAAGAAACTTTATGATCCAAATCGGTAAAGAGGACCTGAAAAGTTTAATGAACTTTATGAAATTAAATTTAATAAGAATCATATAATTTGTTAAATTTTCTTTCAAAATGACGTTCTTAGTACACCGTAATTAATGATATTCAAGGAAAATTTGATCAATAAAAATGTCACTTATTCCTATCAAAGGCAGTACTATAATAAATAAATATCAATTAAATACATTTTATCAAGTGCATTTTGTGTTTTAGTTCTATCTTTTAGTTCCATTTAAGTGTAATCGTCATAAATGCAATGTTTTTTAAAATGCAAAATGTGTCAATCTACCCGCACAGCTATGTCCACAAGTGTTTCTCTGAGAACCTAATTAAGGTCTGACCGTGTTTTGATATCTGACATATGGAGGCTCTTGTTGTATGGTTGCATTGAATTAAAAGATGGTCTCCTTTGTATTATTACATCTTTTGAATTAAGTAAAGGAGGCAGAATAAAAGAAAAGTTAAAAGTTTAGCAATACCTAGAAGCTTAAAGGGGACAAACATGCAAAACTGAAATTCGTGCAAACTTCATATATAATTTGCTATATGTATAAGTTTCATTTTCAGAAAATTTGTAGGTTCATTTTCAGAAAATTTGTACCTTTTATTCTTAATTGTTACGAAGAAATTTATGAAAAACAGATCATCTCCCCTGATCTGTCTTGAATAGAACAACGCGCTTCCCTCCGCCTGTAAAAATAGCGGGTGTGACGTCATTTGAGACACTGTACACACTGGCATTGTTGATAATGAATTATGGAGAACTTGCCCTGGGAGAACTCATCCATGGTGTTAGGAGAAGTGGCCCCATGGTGGTCGGAGAAGTCACCCCACTTCGCCTGGAGAAGTTGCCCCAAGGATCATATAGTAATTCTGAGATGTCACCACATGGTTGTTAAGGTTTATTTATTGTTGTTTTTCTTCAACTTAATAACTTATTAAATCCTTAAAAATGTGCAGCTTTTCAACTTTTCCATATGATCAACTCCGCTTCTGTACTTAACAAAAAAGAAGTGGTATCTCTCACTTTTGCTCTGTTCGTCAAATCATTAAATGCATTTTAATTGGAAAAATAGAGCAGGTGTAAGCGTGATGTGACCTCTGCAGTTTTATACATGAAAGGGCTCCAACCTAAAAACTGAAGTCATCCTGAGATGACTTTTTTTGGCATGGACCTCTATAACCCGAAATCGACTGAATTCTTGCTGACCATCAATAATCCGAAGGCTTATAGTATCATCTCTCTAACTGAACAATTTAATCTGATTTTTCATTGAGATTTGCTAACCATTGATGAATGATACTTGAATTCGATAAAAAGCATGATTGACACCTACTCAGGAAATCCAGTCGCTGTTGAGTTCAACATCATGGCTAATGCACAGAATTCAGATGGTTTCTGAAAGCTATCATCTACTACGCCCATCATTTAGTTTATTTTTTCTTTTTTGTCCGTGTTTGTAATTTTATTATTTATTAATAAAACAAACTGTTTAAAGTTGAACGAGAAATTTAAAAAATATTTCACTACTAAATTGCCGATGCACAATAAACATGATTACATTATTTTATTATATATAACAATACCATGATCATGTATACTAACGGGATTTTTTACTTTAAATGCATATTTGAACTGCTCAACATACTTGGGACATAATAAGAAGATCATCTTTAAAATCAAATTTAAACGTCACATTTAAATCCTGGACTAAACTGAATAATATTTCACATGGTCCAAATCAGCTTGGAAGCTCAGAGAATCAGCCAGATATATGAGCCGAATCAGTCAGCGATTTGTACTGAATCAGCCTGTCTGAGTTTGAGAGTAATTACCACATTAATGAATAATGTTAGTATAATAGATTTATCAATCAAGAAAGTTAACAGTAACATTTGTTTAAAAAATTGTATCATGGTGTTCTGATGTGTGTAGTTATAACAAGTTTATATGAACACACAGACTTTCAATTATAAGTGATTTATTTTTCTATTATCGACATTACACAAACAAGATGAATGCAGAATGGGAAGGAGGGGTTTATTATACAATGAGTGGAAAACAGTCTTGAACGTAAGTGTGGAAGAAAATGCATATTCATCTGATGCAGTTACATACAAAATCAAATGTGCATAATAAATTGATGTTGGAAACATTGAATGAATTTCATTTGGTAGATAATTTCTTACTTTTCAAAGATGGAGGGAAAGAAAGAGTAAAATAATTGAGGATTGTTCCAGAACTGCTATTATTCACACAATTTAGAGCTGCGCATTGAACCATCTTGTTTCTACTTGACACTTCGCTGCACAAATTGAATACAACTCTTGTACGATAATCGTCTCAAATGACATCACATCCTGTTTGTATGGAAGGGAGCTAACAAATTCGGGGCAAGTTCTTTCCATTTTATCTCGGAATACAGGACAATATTTTGTATGAAATGTTTGTGCAAATACAATAGATGCAAAGAAAAATAGTCGGGATAGATTATATACACAAACTACTAAATATCTTATTTACAATAAAATTGTGCAGGTCGGGTTTTTTGTCCCCTTTATGATCATGTAGCCATGGTCGTATGTCGAGTGAACTCATTTCAGTTGATCAAATGAACACTGTTATAAATGTTGTTGTGTATGTAATATAATTAAACTACCTTAAATTAACTGTGATGAATGATAGCAAGGAAACCAAGTCAGATAAATATTTTGTAAAATAAAGAACTTTGTTTCACGATATGGACCATTGTCGGCAAACAAGTTTCAAAGAATCCATGAACAGATGCATAGAGATATCCTCAAGGATGGTATGAAGTTTCACATTACTCGCAGTTAAAACATGGCATCAATATTGCATTAATTGAACAATACAGAAATTTAGTTTCAATGTAGACAATGTTTTACCAAAATAAATGTTGCAAAATTATTTTAATTTAAAGTTATCTTGTTTGGAGATGTATTAACTGTTAGTCTGGTTTCCTGCTTCTTACACTCTCTGCTTTGTTCTAAACTGTACCATACAACTCTGGGAACCAGACTATTGAACAAGCCAAAAAGCAGTGACATAATACACAAATGTTCTCGTGTACACATGATGATTGTTGAAAACAGTTGGAATGTTAACGATCTTTTAGATGTTGGACATTTTGAAAATAAATGTAATTTATGCAGAATAATGAACAACTTCATTAGACAAAGCACTTTATTGATAATTATTTTCAATGTGATTGTAAAGCAAGGATTCAGACATTAAACAACCTACTTCCCCTCTCTCCATTTTCTCGATGTCCAGCTGATTCTTTTGGAGGTCCCTTGGTAACTCATGCCCTCACTTATAATGCAGTCCATGTTTTTGGACCCCGTTCTGCACGAGTTATCATGGGATAGGTGTAATAACATTTACCAAGGTGTAATAACATTTACTAAGGTGTAATAACATTTACCAAGGTGTAATAACATTTACTAATGTGTAATAACATTTACCAAGGTGTAATAACATTTACCAAGGTGTAATAACATTTGCCAAGTTTCATGGTGATCCATTAAAATATGTAACAAGTTGCCTTAGCAAGATTTTTTTCATCCATTGAATTCAGTTGCAAATCAAAAATGCCAATATTTATGACCATATTTATTTACAAAGTTTCATGGCAATCCATCAAAAAAGTGTAGGAAGAGTTGTGGGTTAGGGTTAGGGTTAAATAGACTTGGATGGACATGAAAAGTACTAAATATACTTGTCTTTACAGAGGTGAGGGTATTAAAACAAATAATATTTTGAAATGTGTGCATTTTATTTTTGTAACAGATTGATGAAATACAGGATAAAGGTGTCAATAATGTATGTTATTTTTATAGGTATAGCCGAGTTCCAGAGATTATTATCAGAGCAGGCCACTTTGGACAGATACATGGTCTGGTTGAAAATATTTATCTTCCAGTGTCTCACACAGGTAGGTTGTTAAAATTTACAAAGGGTATATACAAGAAATAATTTTCAATAAAAAAATATTTGTATTGTAAATCTCAAACATCGAATAGTGCAGTGTCAGTGACCTCTATTTGGAAAAATAAATAATAAGCACAAAAGTCAGTGTCTCACTCGTACGTTTGAAATCAGATCCCTAATGCTTAGAACTTTTATGGATGTAAAATTGATATTTTGTTCAGGTGCTAATTTAAATTTTTGCTAGCTATATTTTAGGGATTGCAGATATAGACTGATGGACAGGTTTTGATATTTAATGTAGTAAATTTTGATGATCTCCGAGATAGCTAAATTGCTAAACTTTTTACTGTAAAACATTCTCACACTGGTATAACATAGAGTGCATTCTCTTGTTATAGTATTACACTTGGAATTAATTCCATCTATATTGTATTACACTTGGAGTGCATTTCCACTCTACAGTATTACACTTGGAGTGCATTCCCTCTCTGTGATATTACACTTGGAGTGCAATCCCTCACTGTGATATTACACTTGCAATGCATTCCCACTTTATAGTATTACACCTGGAGTGCATTCCCACTCTTTGATATTACACTTGGAGTGTATTCCCTCTCTGTGGTATTACACCTGGAGTGCATTCCCTCTCTATGGTATTACACTTGGAGTGCATTCCTTCTCTGTGGTATTTCACTTGGAGTGCATTCCTTCTCTGTAGTAATACACTTAGAGTGCATTCCCACACTATAGTATTACACTTGAGAGTACATTCCCTCTGTGGTATCACACTTGGAGTGCATTTCCACTTTATAGTATTACACTTGGAGTGCATTCCTTCTCTGTAGTAATACACTTTGAGTGCATTCCCTCTGTATAGTATTACACTTGGAGTGTATTCCCACTCTACAGTATTATTCTTGAGAGTACATTTCCTCTGTGGTATTACACTTGGAGTGCACTTCCACTTTATAGTATTACACTTGGAGTGCATTCTCTCTGTATAGTATTACACTTGGAGTGCATTCCTACTCTATAATATTACACTTGGAATGCATTCCTACTGAGTGGTATTACACTTGGAGTGCACTCCTGTTCTATAGTATTATGTTTAGAGCACGTTCCCACTCTGGAATTACACTGGAGTGCATTCCCATTCTGTAGGTTTACACATGGGGTGAAATTTTATAATTGGAATTCAGCATAATTTATTCTAAATTGATTACAAATCAAGCAGTAGACTGAAAATTTGAGGACTTGGAACTTCATGCATAAATAATATGGGACCAGATAGTGTATTAAATCCGAGTTTAAAATAATACATGGATGTCATTGTGGGATGTATAGTTGACTCTAGCCCCAGATAATATGTGTCTTGGATAATTTTACAATTAGCTTTACAGATTGCACTTTCATGGTCAGAATTCTCAAAAAATTAGTCAAATTAATCTATATATTGCTATTTGTTTAAATTTATTTGTATCATATATATAATATATACATATACTAAAATTATATTTGGAATTGCCAAACATATGATAAGATTTAGTCATAAAATTGAGAAAAAGTGGACAAAATTATCATCCAACTCATCTGAAATCATGATATGTTCAAAATTTAAAAAACAAAAAAGACGAAGATGCATGAGTGTTTTTAAAAATTTGTAACCAGAACCTTTAAAGCACGCGAGATTGATAAAAAATTAACAAAATATGCAAATTACTAAAACTATCAAAGACCCTGCAGGGCTAATTTTTAAAAAAAATCAAATTTGCTTCCGATTTTTAAAAAATGTTGCATAATTAAGCATTCATTACCATGCACATTTTAATGTGATAAAGGGCCATTAAGCAGCAAAATCATTAGACATTATTATAATGAAGATTCTAAGGATATTTTTGATGGAAAGGAAACAAAATGCAAATGTTTGGGACCTTCAGATTCAACACTGATGGTCTGCTTGATAATTTCCCATAAAAAGAGAATGTGCACATAGGAAGGGTATTGTTTCTTTGGTTTGGAACCAATGGCTTCAACAGAGTAAAACAGGTAAATTTATATAAATTTCAGTTACTGGGTCACTAGTTAATTTTTCCAAGAAAAATTTTGTTGGCAAGCTAGCAGAACATAATTCAATAAATCATGAGCATCGCTATAATTGTCCTGTCTAGGACTGTCTTCAGCAGAATACCTGTATGGAAGATAGGGCCCGTAACATTCTTCTCCTTCTCTCCTTCATCACTGGGGTCATCAGCTGTCAGCTGGTTGTAGGGCAAAGCTCAGGACACACTTTTGGTAAGTACATGCTGTTACATTTCCATAAATTGTCCAATCAGACTTTAATGTAATGTCTATTGATCTTACCAGATAGAGAAATAAGTGACCTTACATGGGTAATGGTTTGACATTAGATTCATGAAACTCGTTGAATAACTTCCAGCTTTGAGAACCTTGAACAAAAACTGTAGATTCTATGAATTTGAAGAATTCCGATATTAAATCATTACCCATTTGAGGTTCTGTTTCACACATGATTTTCATTTTAGTGGATCTGGATAGAAAAAAACAACAAATTATTTTTGACGTCTCATTTCAAAATATAGTTCTGACTCAAATGCAAATTACATGTGAAAAAAAATAGTCTTAGATGTGAGCTGAAGCAATTCAGTAGACAGTAACATTTAGAAGTAGTTTTTACAAACTTTAATTCAGAAAGCAACAGTTATTTGAAATCAATAAACACAATCACTATTCAACACTGGATCTTCACTAGAAAGTCTTTGTGATGTCACATAGTTCACTCTTGTCAGGTCAGCTGGAGTTGTTGAGGTGCCATTTGCTTGGATTTCAGTGAGACTGTTACAACATTTCCATAGAAAAGTAAAGCAATTCCTCCATGGACATGCATCACAGATGCATTATTGAATATGGCAGAAGAAATAGCATTCCATTTTATGGATATTTGTCTTAAGGGTTGATTACTGGAGGCAGAAATTGTACTATATCTTGAGGTGTTCTTGAGTGCCAATGCTGATATGCATTTATATGGCTTCCCAGATTTAATGTTTTGTGACTAGATATTGGCATTATTTGATTTGGAACAATGCTGTAATTACTTTGGCGATTACCAGATTTAATGTTTTGTGACTAGATATTGGCATTATTTGATTTGGAACAATGCTGTAATTACTCTGGCGATTACCAGATTTAATGTTTTGTGACTAGATATTGGCATTATTTGATTTGGAACAATGCTGTAATTACTCTGGCGATTCCCACATTTAATGTTTTTTGACTAGATATTGACATTATTTGATTTGGAACAATGGCGATTCCCAGATTTAATGTTTTGTGACTAGATATTAGCATTATTTGATTTGGAACAATGCTGTAATTACTCTGGTGATTCCCAGATTTAATGTTTTGTGACTAGATATTGGCATTATTTGATTTGGAACAATGCTGTAATTACTCTGGTGATTACCAGATTTAATGTTTTGTGACTAGATATTGGCATTATTTGATTTGGGACAATGGCGATTCCCAGATCTAATGTTTTATGACTAGATATTGGCATTATTTGATTTGGAACAATGCTGTAATTACTCTGGCGATTACCAGATTTAATGTTTTGTGACTAGATATTGGCATTATTTGATTTGGAACAATGCTGTAATTACTCTGGCGATTACCAGATTTAATGTTTTGTGACTAGATATTGGCATTATTTGATTTGGGACAATGGCGATTCCCAGATCTAATGTTTTATGACTAGATATTGGCATTATCTTTTTTGGGACAATGCTGTAATTACTCTGGTGATTCCCAGATTTAATGTTTTGTGACTAGATATTGGCATTATTTGATTTGGGACAATGGCGATTCCCAGATCTAATGTTTTATGACTAGATATTGGCATTATTTGATTTGGAACAATGCTGTAATTACTCTGGTGATTCCCAGATTTAATGTTTTGTGACTAGATATTGGCATTATTTGATTTGGAACAATGCTGTAATAATAACTCTGGTGATTCCCAGATTTAATGTTTTGAGACTAGATATTGGTATTATTTGATTTGGAACAATGGTAATTCCCAGATTTAATGTTTTGTGACTAGATATTGGCATTATTTAATTTGGAACAATGCTGTAATTACTCTGGCGATTCTCAGATTTAATGTTTTGTGACTAGATATTGGCATTATTTAATTTGGAACAATGCTGTAATTACTCTGGCGATTCTCAGATTTAATGTTTTGTGACTAGATATTGGCATTATTTGATTTGGAACAATGCTGTAAAAATAACTCTGGCGATTCCCAGATTTAATGTTTTGTGACCATATATTGGCATTATTTGATTTGGAACAATGGTGATTCCCAGATTTAATGTTTTGTGACTAGATATTGGCATTATTTAATTTGGAACAATGCTGTAATTACTCTGGCGATTCCCAGATTTAATGTTTTGTGACTAGATATTGGCATTATTTGATTTGGAACAATGCTGTAATTTAGCGATTCCCAGATTTAATGTTTTGTGACTAGGTATTGGCATTATTTGATTTGGAACAATGCTGTAAAAATAACTCTGGCGATTCCCAGATTTAATGTTTTGTGACTAGATATTGGCATTATTTGATTTGGAACAATGCTGTAATTTAGCGATTCCCAGATTTAATGTTTTGTGACTAGGTATTGGCATTATTTGATTTGGAACAATGCTGTAAAAATAACTCTGGCAATTCCCAGATTTAATGTTTTGTGACTAGATATTGGCACTATTCGATTTGGAACAATGCTGTAATTACTCTGGCAATTCCAAGATTTTATGTTTTGTGACTAGATATTGACATTATTTGATTTGGAACAATGCTGTAATTACTCTTTTCATGGTAGAGGCGAGTTTGTGAAATTGAAACAACGCTTGTCCTGGGGTCATGGTGCAAGATCTATATCATATGGTAAGAGCAGCATAAAAAGGGGACTGTCTGCATTTCAGTTGGGTGCCAGACATTTTTCTGCATAGTCTAAGTATGTTCATGTTGGTCATTGATATGGGTTTTGTTCAGTTCTCTCACATTTTTGGTTCAATTAAAATAGGCAAACATCTAGTGGGTTCACTCATGTTCTAAGTTTCAGTCTGGCATTCAAAGAATTCTTTTAGAGTAAGGAGGCCATATTCTGACAAATGTAACCATTACTGTGTGTTTTTGTGACCCATCCATTTTTTCCCTCAATGTCTATTCAGCTTCCAATTGGAATAATACAAATAAAGTGTTTCCAAAAGTTAGGGCATGGAAAAATTCCAGTTACAGCAAATCAGCATTGAAAATACTTCGGAAATATTTCATGGGTTTATTTGGACCAATCACATCCATGGAAAGTAATATTTTAAGTTGTTGACATATAAAAATAATAATGAACCACAAACAAACACTGTATATAAAGTGTACCAGCTATTGATAAATTCAGCTATAACACTTTTACTGGTAGCATTGCCATTGGTTAAAATTCCTAGATTTTATGTTAATATTTAGTGTTCCAGTTTTAAATGTCATACAAGATATATTCAGTTACTGTCAGTAGGGGATCCAAACTCTTGCCATAATTTTCTGAAAAGTAAAATAGATATCATCAAATTATATTATTCTTTAGGACTTCATGTACAAATAGCCCTTACTTCTGTGACAATGACACATCTTTCACCTATCTGATACTTTTGTACACGTGTCTCTTACCTGTCCGATACGTTTGTACACATGGACACTATTAATATGTAGTTTTATCATAGTTTAAGTTTACACAAAAATTCAAGATTTTCAGGGTAGTTTTTGTTTGGTACTGTAAATTACAAACATTTTAGGTCATCAAATGTTTGCAAATCATTTGTTTTAGCATATTAGTGACATCAAATTTTAGTGAATTTCTCATTTGCGACAGTATAGATCTTTAATAGTAATTGCTTCATCCTGTATAGGTAAGATGCTTTGTACTCGCTTGCTATGCAATGTAAACAAAGAATTAAGTGTGATTTCTCTATTTCAACAATGGGATTAAAATCCCTAAAATGATGGCAAGTAATATCTGACCCTCAGTAAATCACTTGGTTTATATTGCGTAAACATGATATTTGAATAAAATTCTAGATAAAAAATTAGTTGTTAACTTGGTAACACTTTAATGCTTGCTCATTACAGTAGTAGAAAATCTGTTAATATTAGTTGGTAATCTGCTACAGGGGTTGAATAACTGCTACATCATTTGAATATCTGTTAGTAGTTGAATATCTGCTACAGTAGTTGAATATCTGCTACAGTAGTTGAATATCTGCTACATCATTTGAATAACTGCTACATCATTTGAATAACTGCTACATCATTTGAATAACTGCAGTAGTTGCATATCTGCTACATCATTTGAATAACTGCTACATCATTTGAATATTTGAATAACTGCTACATCATTTGAATAACTGCAGTAGTTGCATATCTGCTCCATTATTTGAATATCTGCTACATCATTTGAATAACTGCTTACATCATTTGAATAACTGCAGTAGTTGCATATCTGCTACATCATTTGAATAACTGCTACATCATTTGAATATTTGAATAACTGCTACATCATTTGAATAACTGCAGTAGTTGCATATCTGCTCCATTATTTGAATATCTGCTACATCATTTGAATAACTGCTTACATCATTTGAATAACTGCTACATCATTTGAATAACTGCAGTAGTTGCATATCTGCTCCATCATTTGAATATCTGTACATCATTTGAATAACTGCTACATCATTTGAATAACTGCTACATCATTTGAATAACTGCTACATTAGTTAAATATCTGCTATATCATTTCAATATCTGCTACATTAATTAAATATCTGCTATATCATTTCAATATCTGCTACTGTAGTTGAATATCTGCTATATCATTTCAATAATTTCTACTAGTTGAATATTTGCTACATCATTTGAATATCTGCTACAGTAGTTGAATATTTGCTACATCATTTGAATATCTGCTACATTAAATATCTGCTATACCATTTAAACAACTGCAGTAGTTGCATATCTGCTACGTCATTTGAATATCTGCTACAGCGGTTGAATATCTGCTACAGTAGTTGAATATCTGCTACATCATTTGAATATCTGCTACATTATTTGAATAACTGCTACAACATTTGAATAACTGCTACAGTAGTTGTATATCTGCTATATCATTTGAATAACTGCTCCAGTATTGTCCTTCTATATACATACACGTGTTGTTGTGCATACACCCCTTCACTGAAAAAAGGACTTGTCCAGGTACTGGAAATGACTGGCGAACAGGTTGTCTTTTACACTTAAAACTTATATTTTGGAATGAAACACGCAGATGATAACTGTGTTAGGGCCCCACCTGGGCATAATCAGGTTTTAAATTATAAATCAATTAATGAACTAAGTTATGTGCATCTTTTATCTCATTTGTGTTTTTCATCTTTTAAATTAGTAGGGGGGTACAAACAGGGAGGTATATTCAGACTATAGGTGTGGAATATCACTTAGAGTAGTTGAATACCAGCTGCAGCAGTTGAATATAATATTTTGTTCTTGTGGGTTGAATGCCATTTTTCAGCATTATAATAGGTTATATATGGTAGCCATTATATTTAGTGGAGGGAAAACTGGGAAGAACCATAGACACATGGAAAGTGGCAAGCTTTCTCACATGCCCATGTTGGCCTAACCTGAGAGTAGAACCCATATGGACAGTGATAACAGAGGTGAGATATCACTGATCTGTAAAGGCGAGTGCCTTAGACCTCTAAGCCACTTGGGGCCCCAAAATATTTGGCCTCACAACAAACAGATTCTAATAAACGCTCATTTATTTTGAAATGTATTGTTCTTTATATTTGATTTATTTATATCTGATTTAATTGTTTGTAAGTTTTAAAATCTTTTCATTTTCTAATTTCATTATATGTCAAAATAATGTAGTTCTGTTTACCAGGAACTCGATACATTTCCAGAAAATAGTTTGACCACGACTGTTCACTTTTGTAAACACATATGGCTGACCTCATTCCCAACCTTAATTCAAAATTAGTAACAGTCATGTAAATAAGTTTTTTTTTAATTTATTTTTATTGTGGGAATAATAAGGCTGAGATCAAGGGTGTGTTGGTTACGTGACCCTCGACTTGTAAATAGTTTTTAGTGAAGTAAACAACTTTTTTTCTCAGAGTATAATGATCGATTTTTATCAACATTGCTGATTCTTTTAAATGTTTTATTGCAGAGGCCATTCCTGTACTGGAGATGTTAATAAAAGACTATACAAAATACATGCTTGAAGAACAGTTGAAAAATGAGGAAAAGTGACTCTTTAAATTTGTATCATCAATAGCACCTTTATTGGCCTTTATAGTTGCTAAGCTGGTATATCATTTCTGATATACAACAATTTATATACAATGATTTATATTTTTAGAGCACTACCATATTTTGATCAAATTTTGAGGTACTTTTTTCATAATTTAATTTACTTCAAACACGCTGTGATATAATTTAATATATAAATTTTGATATAAAACTTATAAAACCTTTTTGATAATACTGTATGACGTTTTTTTTTAACTTCTGTTTCTTTTGACATTTTAACCAATTTAAACATCATTCCTTGAAAACTGTATGCAAATAATTACAATATTTAAACACTTTATCAGCCATTATGCTATGTTTTGTTTAATAAATATTTTGGAAAATAAAGTGACTTAGTAATTCTACAAATCAATCAATCAATCAAGTATCCACACATCAATCTGCCCCTCATTTGATCAATTGATCTATATTTCTATCCATCCATGGAGAAAAGCCATGCTACTTATGAACTTAACTTCAGTGAACTTGATCTTTGAACTGTTTCTTCCTTTTTTCCATATATGGAATGACGATGCCAAATAAGTTGTAAAAATTTTGTGTGTGTGTTGTATGTGTTTTAGATTTTTAACGTAGCTTTAAAAAGTTGCAGACATGTAGCATGATATCTCAGTCACATTATCCTAACATCAGGCCGACCAGTCCTAACACTAAGCTCTTTGTGGTCAGACAGAGGTGACAAGTCTGTGATCTGTAAAGGCAAGTCCTTTAGAACACTCCACACCTGGAGCCTATAATCAGGTCATCTGTATATGGATGAAAATATACCTGCCAAATTTCATTTGCCAACACCAAGTACTTTTTCACAATCAAACTAGTGGCTAAATACATTGATAGCAAAGAACAAATTAAGTGCCTTGCTGTGGGGGGGGGGGCACAAATCAATCACCTTAAATCTTCTTGATAAATGGAAGTTAGATGAAAGTGTAAGCACACCTGGGGGACATGAATATGGTTTAGAACTGATTACATGGATGAGTAAGGTTCCAATAATTTATTTGTTTGGTGTTTAACTGCATATCAACAAAAGAAAAGGTTATATCGTACCAAGGTAAATTGAGTAGAGTGCCTTGCTCATAGATGCACCCTGGCAGCTGACCTGCTCTAAGCAGGATATCAAACTTGCACCCTTCTGATTGCAAATCTGGCATGCTAACCTCTAAGCACCATTGCTACTTTAATGATTGAGATTGTCTTGTACCTAACATGGTTATATGGTCTTTTTTTTAACATTCATGAATAGCCCAAGTTAGGGTAACACTGCTAACTCTGTGTCACACAGCACAAGGTAACACTGCTGACTGTGTGTCACACAGCACAAGGTAACACTGCTGACTCTGTGTCACACAGCACAAGGTAACACTGCTGACTCGTCAGTGTAGCATCTTCCTATATAAATTATAGATCTTCCAATGAAATTTAACTGGTGTATGAAATGTTTTGAAGCTAATACTGGAAATTTCATGAAAATTAGATAAAAGATTGTTAGTTATAAAATGGAGTGACTGGAATTAGCCATCTAATTATTGATGACCCATGGTACCTAATTGTCCGACAAAATTTACCCTTTGTGTCACACAGCACAATTTGACATCATGAAATCAGATCTAGTTTGAGATATGCAAATGGTGATATCAGTTGTACTGAGTAATCTCACATACAGTGTACTATTTGAGTACAGATTGTGGTATCAGTTGTACTCAGTAAACTCGCATACTGTTTGAGTACGGATTTTTCAAAATGTTTAACTAGAAATGAGTTCATAGAATAAGATTGCTATGAATCCCTTTTCATAAAGCAAAATTTGCATGATGAACTAATCTAAACGCACACATAACTTTTTAAAGGTCAGACTGACCCACAATTTTGATATGGTGTTGTCTTGAACCAAGATGCATCTACATAAAAAAAACAGATTTACTTGCCACTAACAATATATCAATTGACCTAAATAAATGCAAACATTTAACTAGTCAGACATTGGAAATGCAGGTAACAATGACCTAATTTTGGAAAAATGACATTGTACTCACTAAAAGGAACCCAACCCAAGTTACATGCCTCCGTAGCCATCAATACAGAAGAAACATGTAATTGCAAAACTTAAAGTCACTGAAGCATATAATTTAAGTTCCAATGATCTGTTTTTGGTGAAATTTTGTGTTTGTCATGAAGCATCTACAAAGCTGCATTAATATGGAACTAAAAATTCTTGAGAAACTGAAAAACTTAACCAAAATCACTTAAGTGTGAAAGTTTGGTCAAAGTACCCTGTTTTTGGTTGAATACTTACCAAGACAGGTACAAAATTGTACAACTCTTGAGATCACAGTCCCAGAGAAATTCACAAAAGACGGCATAACAAGGATGGATGGATAGATAAGGGTCATGCTGTCTAGTCCTTCAACATTTGTACCAGGACATAAAACTCCCTTTTTTTGTAGGCATTAAAGTCAGTTGTACCCAAGATTTCTTCAATGAAATGTTCAATTGGTAAGAAATCATGGGATGAGAAACAGAAGCACTGCAAACTGTCCCTAACCATAGTCCCATTTTAACATTTTAGCCATCATTACTGAATTATAGGCAACAGAGTACTTAAAATTTTGGGATACACATTCTTTCATGGTTCTTGTGATATATATTTATTTAGGAATCGCTTAAGATTGTATTTATTTGCATCACTTGAGTTAAAGAAGCTAAAAGGTTGTGACTGGCTGTTAATGTATGCCAATTAAAAATGTATGAATAAATGATTACTTCTGACTGGCTGTTAATGTATGCCAATTAAAAATGTATAGAGCTAAGTGACATCCATAACTTGCTTCTCTGCTAAAAATAAAACAAGACCAAGGAACAAACTGAATTCTCTTTAAAACTTGTTTACTTTTGGAAAGTCTAAATCTCAATTGATATTCATGTACGAGTATCTCCACAGATCTGATGATTTTGTATAAAACTTGCGGCCAAAGTTTCAACAATATTATGTCAAGTATATAATGTATAACGACAGCTTTTTAGCAATCATACTCATGTCTACTGTACTGACCAATAATACAATGATAGCTACTGAACAATTATATCCTCCAATCCACATGCCTACTGTACTGACCAATAGTACAGTGATAGCTACTGAACAATTATATCCTCCAATCCACATGCCTTCTATACTGACCAATAGTACAATGATAGCTACTGAAGAATCATTGCTGTAATACTAATACAAGCAAGTACATATATGTTAAGGACAATACTGAGTAAGATACACATTTTACAAAATTACATCATATACAATATTACATCATATACAAAGGCGCCCTTTAAGCTGAATGTACTTTGAAAACAGTGCAATAACCAAAACACATAATTATATTTTGAACAGTCATATACCAGTACTTTAATACTAATGCTCACTGTACAAAACAATATAAGTAGATATATTTTAAGGACAATACTAAATAACATAGACATTTTTATAAAGATACATCATGTACAAAGGTGCCCTTTAAGATGAAAGAACTTTGAAAAACAATGCAGTATCTTTATATACATATTCATGATTGTGCTATTGAGTTTTTACAAAACATCTTTTAGTCAAGCATAGGAAAATTTGTTTCTCTACTGGTGCACTTGTATGAGTGAACCAAACAAGTTGCTCTCTGCCAAATTCGATGGTGATTGTCTACTAGAAAAGAGATTCAACTTGCCGCCTGGGTAAAGTTTAGTCCATATGACTGAATTAATTAGGGTTACAGGATGAGAATCGAAAATGTATACATGTATTATGAAAGTGAAATCATTAAAGTCCATGACATGGCAAGTATTTAACTCAATACAACTTGAAATAAGCATGTATTATGAAAATGAAATCATTAACGTCCATGACATGGCAAGTATTTAACTCAATACAACTTGAAATAAGCATGTATTATGAAAATGAAATCATTAAAGTCCATGACATGGCAAGTATTTAACTCAATACAACTTGAAATAAGCATGTATTATGAAAATGAAATCATTAAAGTCCATGACATGGCAAGTATTTAACTCAATACAACTTGAAATAAGTATGAGGCCCAAGCAAGTCTGTTATCACTCAATGCCATACTTTGAGTAGTCTGTTATCACTCAATGCCATACTTTGAGTAGTCTGTTATCACTCAATGCCATACTTTGAGTAGTCTGTTATCACTCAATGCCATACTTTGAGTAGTCTGTTATCACTCAATGCCATACTTTGAGTAGTCTGTTATCACTCAATGCCATACTTTGAGTAGCCTGTTATCACTCAATGCCATACTTTGAGTAGTCTGTTATCACTCAATGCCATACTTTGAGTAGTCTGTTATCACTCAATGCCATACTTTGAGTAGCCTGTTATCACTCAATGCCATATTTTGAGTAGTCTGTTATCACTCAATGCCATATTTTGAGTAGTCTGTTATCACTCAATGCCATATTTTGAGTAGTCTGTTATCACTCAATGCCATACTTTGAGTAGCCTGTTATCACTCAATGCCATACTTTGAGTAGTCTGTTATCACTCAATGCCATACTTTGAGTAGTCTGTTATCACTCAATGCCATACTTTGAGTAGTCTGTTATCACTCAATGCCATACTTTGAGTAGTCTGTTATCACTCAATGCCATACTTTGAGTAGTCTGTTATCACTCAATGCCATACTTTGAGTAGTCTGTTATCACTCAATGCCATACTTTGAGTAGTCTGTTATCACTCAATGCCATACTTTGAGTAGTCTGTTATCACTCAATGCCATACTTTGAGTAGTCTGTTATCACTCAATGCCATACTTTGAGTAGCCTGTTATCACTCAATGCCATACTTTGAGTAGCCTGTTATCACTCAATGCCATACTTTGAGTAGTCTGTTATCACTCAATGCCATATTTTGAGTAGTCTGTTATCACTCAATGCCATACTTTGAGTAGTCTGTTATCACTCAATGCCATACTTTGAGTAGTCTGTTATCACTCAATGCCATACTTTGAGTAGCCTGTTATCACTCAATGCCATACTTTGAGTAGTCTGTTATCACTCAATGCCATATTTTGAGTAGTCTGTTATCACTCAATGCCATATTTTGAGTAGTCTGTTATCACTCAATGCCATACTTTGAGTAGCCTGTTATCACTCAATGCTATACTTTGAGTAGCCTGTTATCACTCAATGCCATCCTTTGAGTAGTCTGTTATCACTCAATGCCATACTTTGAGTAGTCTGTTATCACTCAATGCCATATTTTGAGTAGTCTGTTATCACTCAATGCCATACTTTTGAGTAGCAACGAGTGCCATATATACTCACTTATAACTCAAGTCCAACTGCAAACTGCTCAGACCCAGATCTGCTGGGACATTATGCAATTTGTTGGGAATAATCCATAGAATGAACATAGACTCTGATCTGCAGGTACATTATGATAGGGAAGATAAGGATATTTTGCTGCGTGACTCAACTTATAAGTGAGTACATACAGTAACTTCAGCCGAACTAGATACTGCAATGGCATATTATCGTGAATATGACAGGTTTTAATGCTAAGACTCTGCCTATCAAATTTTGTCTGGCAACTTTGGACAGAATGTCATGTTATGAAGGTGTTTGTTTTATATATTAATAACTATAATACTTGACAGAAGATGAGTATCATTTGTTAGTTTTCCACATGCTTGCTGTGAAATCTACCTTGAAAAATGGTTTTGGTACAGTACATCATAGGGTACATTCCTACCACATTTATTCAAATCTGACTGAGCCATCTGAAAAATTTGAAAACTGGTTTTTTTTTTTACCTTGCTGCTACAGAAGCCGCATCATTGCATGGGATTTCAATGCCTATTCTAGTAAAAGCATGTCCTAAAACCAAAAATTGGCTATATTGCCCTGAAGAAGAAATCAAACACAAGTACAACATCTGGTTGCAGTGGAAGCCACAATGTTGTTAGAGAACCATCCCAAACATGATGTCCTATGAAAAATTGTGACAAGTTTGATCAATATTGGCTCAGCATTTCTGAAGAAGTTAAAAATATATGTGATATGTGTTGAAAAATCAATAGCTTCATTGCTTTGCACCAGACTTTTAAAGATTTATTGGCAAGTACATAACCAGCCACAAAGTATTTTTAAGTAAGATTTTACGCCAATGCATGAAAAAGCAAAGTGTGCTCATGGTAAAGTGAGGAGCAATTCTGAGGTTTGATTCCTTTCTGACAGCAAATGTCAACATGCAGCTGCCAAATAACATAAAGAACGCCAATATTTAATTGATAATACAGCCATTATACGGTTTGATGCTCTAACATCAATGCAGATGTAGAAAGATCATTTTCAGGGTGCCATCCAGGTACTAAGGAGTGCAAAGATAAACAAAAATGTAACTTGCATCATCTTCAAATGCTCCAATGAACTGATTGAGAGCAGTAAAGTCAGCATGTACTCAAGAGTAACCCTTGTTTATCTGTCTGTCCATACAGTATAACCCATTTCCAACTGTCTGTCCATACTGTAAAACTCTTGTCCATCTCTCTGTCCATACAGTGTAATTATGTCCATCTGACTCCATACAGTGTAACCCTTGTCCATCTGTCTGTCCATACAGTGTAACCCTTGTCCAACTATCTGTCCATACAGTGTAACTCTTGTCCATCCGTCTGTCCATATAGTGTAAATCTTGTCCATCTATCTGTCCATAAAGTGTAATTCATGTCCATCTGACTCCATACAGTGTAACCCTTGTCCATCTGTCTGTCCATATAGTGTAAATCTTGTCCATCTATCTGTCCATAAAGTGTAATTCATGTCCATCTGACTCCATACAGTGTAACCCTTGTCCATCTGTCTGTCCATACGGTCCAACCCTTGTCCAACTATCTGTCCATACAGTGTAACTCTTGTCCATCCGTCTGTCCATATAGTGTAAATCTTGTCCATCTATCTGTCCATAAAGTGTAATTCATGTCCATCTGACTCCATACAGTGTAACCCTTGTCCATCTGTCTATACACTGTAACCCTTGTCCATCTGTCTGTACATACAGTGTATATTTGTCCACAGTGTAACCCTTGTCCATCTGTCTGTCCACAGTGCAACCCTTGCTTATTGTGTAGCCCATGTCTTCCATCTGTGTGTCATAGAGTGTACCATTTTCCATCAATCTGTCTATCCATCACACCTTGGTTAAGTTTCAAGTCATTTTAGGTACTGTGGTGTGGGATACACATTTTTAGATTTGTTTCATTCATGTCTGTGATTATGACTGACTGACTGTGTGCAAATGGCGATGATATAAAAAAATGCAAAGTCTAACAGCAAGTTTTGTTTTCAAGTGTCTCAAGTGAATTAAATGCTTCAATGTGACTTATTTTCTTTTCTTTGATTTAAATGTGACTTTTCAGTGATTTTGTACAGGCTTGCTGGATTAGATAACTTACAATCACTTGTGAATCACTCACTTGGGCCATAGGCAATGATCTCCCCAAAAATGGGGATGGAAGGCCCACTGTTTGAGTTTACAATAAACCCTAAACCATCCAACAACAGTCTGGAAGGATGTTGGGTATGTGAAAGCCAGTTTTAACAGAGCATGTCATATGAAACAATCTGACAAAGTCTGATCGAAACAGACTTTGTTGTTCTCTATAAGATGTAAAAAGGTTTCCCGTATGGATGCAAAGGAGGCCACACCACTGCTATGGTAGTCCCTAAAGACAATTTTAAGAAATCATGTTCCAGGAATCATTCCGGACTACTTTAATCAAAATAAGCTCAATCAATCTAGAAAAAAAGTAAAAAATAGATTTTCCACCTGGTTGCTAAGGGAGGAACATGAATGTGAGTGAAGGCTACCCCTCCCTAATTTCGATAAAAGCGTACCCTAAAAAGCCTTACAGGTTCAATAAAAATGGTTCAGCCATGCCAAAGTAAATAATAAGTTTTCCACATGGTTGCTAAGCAAACCACACTGTTGCTAGGAGAGTCACCACTGACAATATTTCTTTATAAAGTTTGTCATAAGAAACAGTCTTTAAAGTTTGATAAACAGTAGCTTGGCAATTTTGGAGAAGTTACAATATTAGGTTTTCTACATGGTTGCTATGGAAGCCATGTCACTGCAAAGTGTGCAGACAAAATTTTAATAGAGCATATCCTGAGAAACATTCCTGCCTGACTTTATGAAAATTGGCATATGTTGTTCTAGAGAAGATGTAAAGAGAAAGTTTTTCCATATCATATTATGGAAGCTGCAGTAATGCATGGGAAGCCACTGTTTGTACAATTTAAATAAAACATGTTCCAAGAAACAATCCTCCCATGTTTTAAAAGTTTATCCTTCCATTTTGGTGAAAAGGAAAATGGTTTTTAAAAAGTTTATTACTTAAGTCCACTAGGGTAATGGAAACCTTCCCAAACATAATTCTGCAAGTCTTATGGAATATTCATGCAAAGCTTGATCCCAATTGGCCATCTTACTATTCAATAGTAGGAAAAATGCAAAACTGTACTGTGAACAGACAGAAGGATGACTGACAAGGGGCCATGTCGTAAGTTTACATGGCCTTTGGACAAGTGAGCTTAAAAATGAACAATTTTTTTTGCATAAATATAAAAGTGAAAGATTCAATATGATGGAAAACTTTAAATATACTGCATCTCTCACATATTTTGGTATTCAAAACGTACATATTTGGCAAAGCAGGAAATATACCTTCAGTAAACCACTTCTATACTATGTAGTATTCATTCTTAATATATGGAGATTAAAATGCCGACTTAAAATATAACATGATGGTGGTAGAGCAAGAGGATTTGAGATATTTAGGATGGCCAGTTTGGGATGAGAAATATAGACTGAAGGAAGAGTTATTGCCATTTATATTCACCTATAGGTCAAATCCAACTGCAAACAACAGAGATCCTGATTTGTCATAGCACAATGCACTTGCAAATCAAGGTCTATGTTATACTGATTATTTCTGACAAACACATTATGCAACAACAGATCTGGGTCTGTGCAGTCTGTAGTTGGTCTCTTCTTATAAGCAAGTGTATATGTTTGGTTGTTACACTTGACATACAGTTATTTAGCATAACTATATTGTCAGATCTTCATGTGACTACTGTTTCAATAACATCTATAGTTGATTTTGACTGCAATGCATGCCTCTACCAATTTGATGATGGACAAGAAGGCATAGAATTAAACTAGTAAAACAAATTTTAAAAACTAATTGCTAAAATTGATTTTCTAAATTCCATCTTAATTTTTTCCATCAACATGGAGTTAAAATTTAAAGTATATACAAAGGCTGATAAAACATACCAACCAGCAGTTTACATAGAATTATTTATTGATGTGCCCAAGGTTATGCAGAGCTAGTCATCTTGACTCTTTCATGTCTTTAAAATACAAACATTTCATCCTTTCAAAACCAAATATAAAGAAATATTAAATGGAATGGCTGTTTTCATTAAAAAAAGCACAGATACAATTTCATTTTCCTGAGGACTGCATCAATGATGAGAAGTTTGATTCCATCCTTTTATTTTCCTGCAATCTCCCCAACAGGACATTCTCGTACACTTAAAGATGAAAAGGTTTTAATTTGGTATTACTGAAGTGGCGGAAACGTGATTTGATTTGTGCTTTTAGTGCCATTTTTAGCACATGATAGGCCATATATGGTGGCAGGTTTATTTTGTGGAAGACACCACAAAGAACAACTGACCCATGGGAAGCTAATGGCAAGCTTTGTTTTCACACAGCAACAGTGGTTACACCGAGACCTGTACCAATACAGACAGTGTGGTTAGATCTGGGTGATCCACAAAGTCAAGCATCATGGACCACTTGGTTGCCATGGAAACTGGATAAGGAAGAAATGGTAAAATAATGAGATTTACAAAAACAGATGTGAGACAAAAATGGAAAAATCAATTACTAATCATATAGGAGTTCTTTATGGAATTTGTGCAACAGGTGTATTTACTATATGTTGGGGAGACAGGACTCCAATAGTAAAATTAAAATAGATAAATGTATTTTACAGACATAAACGAGTAAAGAAAGATTATGTATTCTACTGGCATAAAAGGGTTGGTATATATTAACAGATATGACATAAGTAGCTGGTTGGCTGGTTTTGACAGGGAAGGCACACTCAACAAAAAGATGATAGGATACAAACATATTTTTAATGTAACAATGTCATGGTGTTTTTTTATTGAAACGTCTATGTAAATTAAATAATGATGCCAAAATATCAGCTACAGCAGCAATGGATCCAAAATGTAAAAAAGGCTGATGTGCTGTCAAAGATAGTGTTTCATAAAAAAATATTTCTTTAACGTGTTGGATTGAGTGTTTGTAGATCTATGCCCCCTTTTGGAATCAAAGCTAACCGTACAGGCTCAAGACTTTATTTTTAAAAAAATTGAAAACAAAATGGTTTGTTTCTTTTCAATTACAAAAGTTACATGCGTGGCTATTACAATATTTTTAGACATCTATGGGTCTCAATAATAGAGTTTATTCATTCTTATCTTTGGTACAAGTTTACTGGGACAAATGGCAAATTGGTAAATACAAAAGTTTTGGGGGTCAAAAGATTAAAACACCCAAATAGTTGCTACAAAAGCCAAATTCTTCCCAGGCAAACGAATACAAAAAAATAAATGGCTGAATTGGATGTTACTTGACTTCCATAATGTGAAAGCAAGCTGTACAAGACATGACACAACAAGTGCAATACATGATGGTCTTATGCTGGATGAACTACAATCTTTAGGTACAACAATCCGAGTTGCTATACATTAGCTGTAAACCACAATGGCTGTGGGATCCAAAATCACCATTCTGCCACAACATACAATATTGCTTTTAATGTCAAAGTTAAGTATTGAACAAGGCCAGATTATACCTACATCATCAAGTAGTATAAATATGTTGATGCAGGACACAAATCAAAAGCTTACAACTGAGGTTGTAGCCTCCCAAATATTGGTTGTATTTCATAACCTCCATCATCATTTTACACTACATGGTTCTGCATGCTTTCTCTGGCATTGGTTTACCCTCTGGCTTTGACATTTTAGAATTTAGTATGCAGGGTGTGTGCAGGATGATTTACACAGAATATAAGTACTTTTAAAATATGAACTTAAACAAATCCATAGGTATTCATTATTCTGTTCTCGCTGAAAAAGAACGCATATATCACATGAAAATATCTTGGTTTACATAATGTATATGATACTATATAGAATGATGAAAATGAGAACGCACGTTCCCTGTCTTAATAAGATTGTACTGCAAATAAACATCCTAAATAATGCATGCTTTTTTGTGTAAAGAATCTTAAACTGATGCAAAGTCTAAAATTCTGAGCAAACAAAAATATTGCAAAAGCTTGTATGAAATGAAGATACAAATGATCAGATCTAACAATGATTATAGTCTGTATATATTTTCTGACTGGTTTTAGAAACAAAGATCAACACTTGCAAGTGAAGAAATTTGCAGTGGTCATATACATACAAAAACATCTGATAGCAGAATTTTGACTTTGCAACTATTTTTCCAAGAATCCTACACATGACACATAATTAAAAAAATTACACTGTCGCTGCAGAAATACGTATATCACTATCACAATGCCATGTGACACAGATGGCAACATGTCTATTACTAACACTTTGCCATGTGATATAATTATCTCTATTACAACACATCAATATCAAACTGCCATGTAACATAACTGTTTCTGTGGCAACATGTATATCACTATCACAATGCCATGTGACACAGATGGCAACATGTCTATTACTAACACTTTGCCATATGATATAATTATTGCAACACATCAATATCAAACTGCCATGTAACATAACTGTTTCTGTGGCAACATGTATATCACTATCACACTGCCATGTGAAAATAATAACTACTTAAAGTTTGAAAGACAGTAATTATTATTTATTGTATTTGAAGCTCCACATCTTCATGGATCACAAGAAGTTAATCCAGTAATAATTTAGTACACATTTTATCCTCTCAGCCACAAATGCTATTGTCCACTCAAACTGCTAATCAGAATGAAGAAAAAAAAAAGGGTTTTGATCAAATGACAGATATTCAGTAATGGCCATTTTTGTTACAAAAAAGGGAAGTCTTTCTTTACTATAATGAGGTTGACACCAACATTTTACCTTCTGTTAAATTCAAGAAGAAATATTTGCTTATTTCCCTTATAATATGATGCTGCAATGTTTCCCAAAAATAGGGCTGAGAGGAAAAAGAAAAGAAGAAAAAAAATATGAGTGTAATTTTCCTTAGAAAAAAAAAGATACTATTTGGAATACAAATTCCCAATGCCTCCTAACAAGGATATTGTGGAATGCTGTGTATGGCCATTTTCTGAGTTATGGATCTTGCACACAACTTTAACACTGTGCTGTTGCCAATATTGCTAACATCAACAATGCAAAAAATTAATTTGGTTATGTGACCACTATTCTTTGGCTTTGAATTTTGTCAACTTTCATACTTCCATTGAGTCAAGTCTTGGGCAATGTCATAAAAAATTGATGAAAGGAAGTTTACTGAGACTGTCCACAATCTGTACAATGAGTATTAGAAATCTGATCTCAACCCGATGTCACGTTACCCAAGGTAAGTCATCCTATAGCTTTGGTTTAAATACAATAAGGATCATGATAGAAACAAACAAAAATGATAAGGGATGAAAATACACAAAACAAGACAATTATGGAAAAATGAAAAAGGACAAAGATGCATCACAGTTACTGTTTTATATGGAAGAACATCGTACAAGTACCCAGCATCCAGAAATTGTTTGAAGGTAGAAGAAATTTGCAGGACAAGTCATAAAAAGACAAATATAGAGAGCAGGGAATCACTGCATTAGTTGTGTTACTAATAGCCTCATTTTAACTTTACTCACAAGGTTTTATGACCAATGACCTATAATGAACATTATTAAAAACCATTTATTTCTCCCACCCAGAATTTTGCAAGATTCTGTATGGATGTGTGACAAAATTATTTTGATAAAATTAAAATACAACCTTGCATTGAATAAACCTGTTTTGAAATACAACTTTCAAATTGTTTGGTTCATACCACCTATTTAAGAAATTTTCACATCAGTTTGTATTTACAACAGTAACTTTATTTTGAAAATAATACAAGCAAAAGTTTGTCTGGAAAACCTTAATCACTATGAATAAAAAAAAATAATGTTTTGTCTCTAAACCATAAGTAATTGGAATTGCTATTCTCAAGTTAGACAAGTTTAAAGTATGTCTTTAACTTGCAAACAAAAATGAAATTTAACAAAGGTTTTAACTTACACACTTACTGTGGGATTTTGTATGTGCCTTATGTTGTCAAGGTATTATTAATATTTGCTTTCCCATTTTACTTAAGTTGTGAAATTTTGTGACAAATGGTTTTTGTACCCCTCTACCTTAATATGGCACATCTGCATCTCCATTACTGCAGACTGACCCACCATGATTTTGAATATCATCAATTCAATTTTGACAATGATATTAAGCATTAAGTCCATTATCACCGAAATCACTCAAAATTATCATCAACTAAATTTTGACAATGATATTAAGCGTCAAGTCCATTATCACCGAAATCACTCAAAATTATCATCAACTAAATTTTGACAATGATATTAAGCGTTAAGTCCATTATCACCGAAATCACTCAAAATTATCATCAACTAAATTATGACAATGATATTAAGCGTCAAGTCCATTATCACCGAAATCACTCAAAATTATCATCAACTAAATTTTGACAATGATATTAAGCGTTAAGTCCATTATCACCGAAATCACTCAAAATTATCATCAACTAAATTTTGACAATGATATTAAGCGTCAAGTCCATTATCACCGAAATCACTCAAAATTATCATCAACTAAATTTTGACAATGATATTAAGCTTAAAATCAATTATCAGCTTGATCTCAAACAATGTCTTCCATATTCTGATTCATAATTCATTTTTATTTGTACTGTCCTTAATAAGTTTGATCTAGCTTTGATTTTATGTCAGATTAATTTATTTAAAAATCTATTCCTACAAATTAGTAATTACTAACAAAGTACACATCTCTGGAACTTCCTAGAAGTTAAGAAATTAGGTTTGTGTTTGTAAAACACATCTGACCCCATTGCACACCAAAAACAGTGGTGAGAAGAAAAAAAGATCAAACAAAATGAAAAATTGTGATAACAGCATGAAAATCTCATCAGGTTATCTACATACTTATACAAATATGCATCCCAAATTTCATCTCTCTATCTCAAATGAATACAGCTAAATACTGCTAACATTGTTTCTGTCCTGTAAAGATTCTGCCAAACAAGTCCCAAAAACTAAAAATAACATTTTCAAAATGAGAAAATTTTTTACTTTTTTTTATCTGAAAGTTGAATCAGGTCACCTACAAATAAACACAACATATACCTACTAAATTTCATATGTCTTACTTGAGTGGTTTTTGAATACACCTGTTAATTGGTTCAAGTCCAGAAAGTTAAAAAACATGTAAAACAAGAGTCTCTTGAAGGCAGTAATGCTCTTGGAATGAAAAGGACTTGTATGAATTCACCAGAAGCCTATTTCTTTCTTCCCCTCCTTTTATCTTTTGTAATTACTGAGAAGTGAAATTAGAATATTCTTTGGGAACTCCAATATACAAAAAAAAATTTGCTTTAAAAAACCCAACAAACTACAACTGTACTGTCCTATAAGTTCGAGTTAACATATTTACAAGTAAATTACACCTTAGTCATTGCCTTTGACCTTGAAAGCTGAATGTTTCCAACTCCGTTCTGATATATGCACATGCTGTTTGGTTTAATTCATAATCATTTTTATATTTATTTTAAACCTTTAATTATCAAACTGGCATCATTCAAGAAATTCATAAGATATTTCCAGAAACTGGTTCTGATAAAATTGTATTAACACGTGTTTGTGTTATCATACTCACAAATTAGTACTGATAAAATATCATTGATAAAAACAAAGACCTTTGACCTTGAAATAAATGTCAGTGCTGTCAATCAACTTGTTCAACGAAATACAAAATGGGTTGAATTCAACTGCACATGTACAAGTCACTGTGTTCCTAAATTCAATGAAGTACAAAAATGGAAGTAGTGAGAAGCAGAAGTGGTTTTAAATCTTATTCACATATGGTCCAATCTGCACCATTTCATTCAGGATCAAGTGGAGTTTTAGAGAAAACATGATTTCCTTGCATTCTTACAAGAGGAACACTGATAAGATGACTTTTTAGATGCTGAATAGTGTTGGCATAGTGGATGTCTGAACAGTACCAACTTCATGCATACTGGATGTCTGAACAGCACCAACTTCATGCATGCTGGATGTCTGAACAGCACCAACTCCATGCATACTGGATATCCAAATACACAAAAGAGTTGGAATACTGGATGTCTGATCAGCACCAACTTCATGCGTACTGGATATCCAAATACCCAATAGAGTTGGCATAATGGATGTCTGATCAGCATCAACTTCAGGCATACTGGATATTCAAATACCCAATACAGTTGGAATACTGGATGTCTTATCAGCACCAACTTCAGGCATAGTGGATATCCAAATACCCAAAAGAGTTGGAATAATGGATATCTGATCAGCACCAACTTCATGCATACTGGATATCCAAATACCCAATACAGTTGGCATAATGGATGTCTGATCAGCACCAACTTCAGGCATACTGGATATCCAAATACCCAATAGAGTTGACATTCTGAATGTCAGATCTGCACCATTTTTATTCAGAAATAACTAGATCTTGTTACAAATGTGTGAAACTTTTCATGGTACTCTGAGGTGACAAACTTGTGCTATTAGACTGACAGATGTCAGATGCAATACAGATGGCAGGTTATTGCTAAAACCCTTTTGGTGATTGTTGATCAGCCAGTAAATGTTTTCTTTATTTTCACTCCCCTTCAAAAATGCCATAGCAAACTGAAAATCATTTACTGGACCACACATTTGCACCATCATCAGTTTATTTACTGTTGCAGATACGGTCTCTCAGTTCTTTAAAACTATCACTATAGCAAGAAAATGTCAGAATATAATAGAAGAAAGGGAAAATAAAATTCACACACACACAGATTTTATACAATCAGAACAATTATTCTGTTTAGGATCTGCTATTTTCTTAATGAATTGATAGTTTCAAAGGCCTGCAAGTTAACATCTGAAACTGCAAATAAACACTGATTACTCTAAGAAAATATATATATAATTGATCATATATCTGTACAGGATTTTGTTTCATTTTCTTCACTTATATTCTGACATTTTCTTAAAACAGTGATAGTTTCAAAGGTCTGTGATTTATGTATTCCTTGGAGTAGTGTGAATTTACTTTGCGAACTTAATAAATACAATTTTCAACAATTCACAAATGTTGTTTCTACGATATTTCTGTTGACATATCAGATTTTCTGCAAGGCCATAGTAAACCACATTAAGCCAGTAATTTCTGCATCACTTCTTTCTGTGCTATGTTCAGTTAGCAAAAAACCAGAAAATATTTCTTTATCTCAAGTTTCATTCTTAAAGATTTTCTGTCTCACTGACTTTCCTAAAACAAAATCGGTTTTCTTTTGTTTCAACACACTGCTGTATTTAGTCAATTTCCCTGATGGCAGATTTATTAATTTACTATACCCTCCAGGAAACAATTCAATCAGAATACCTCCATAGTTTCTGCAATATTCCAACAAATCTACATCATAAAGGTGCTTGCATTCAAGCAATATGATCGAGATCTGTGAAAGAAGGCCAATTAGATGTTCTAATAAACCCAAGTAAAAAACAAAATTTAAAAAATTGTGCTATGGGTAAGAGAGGAACCATATGTAACTTGTGAGATCTCCCACCCACCCACCCCAATCAGGTCTTAAAAGTTGCACGACTATAGATCATTTTTGCGAGAATCCCACAATCCCGTGGCCTGGCAGCATCTCTGCCTGTGCCATTAAAATAAAAAAGAAAATTATTTTAAAAAAATTAACCAAGAAGCAAGGCCAAAACAAAACACACTGTCAATTTTGTCTGGAAGTGTCAAGCTTAAAAAATAAGACAAATGTTTTACACATTTACAAAAGTTTGAAAAAATTTGGTGATGGCCTGAAGAAAAAAAAATATCTACCTAAAATAATCAAAATGTTCATTACTTTAACTATATTTGACAAATGCATATAATAAAAAATCTGATTACATGACAAATAGGCATAATTCGTAGATTAACTGTTTGCATCTTTTCACACCATAACGCCATTTAAAGAATCAATATTATTCTACAACTTTGGCTTATGTGACATTTTAAACTATAATATTTAAACTGTAGTGACACGGTATATTACTGGAAATACAAGTAAATCTGTAAAATTAACACATATTACATACATCATGAGTATCAATCCAGTCTTCTGTGGCAGTTCCATGAAGCAAAATGGTCTGATGAGCCTATGTCCAACCATTCAATATAATAATTATTTGTGTTGAGTTGATATATTTGGCGCAAGAAAGAGAAATGTCATATTGATCCCCTTGTCAAATTTAACTCTGTTGAGACTGAAAAAGTCTACTGGTTTCACATGGAGCTTTTAACTGCAGATCATCTTCATTTTATGACGGAATACGAGATACTTGTTCCTGGACACATTTGGCCCTTTCACAGCAGCTGGTGTAATAAGAATCCACAAATGTCCCCTTTGGAAAATCAACCCAATGCATTCACTTCATGTAGGATTACAGAAATAAATACATTTCCATTTATTTGTGTGTAGTTTATTCAATGCAGCCAGGGTTTAAAAATGTCCATCCAAAGCCACTTCTTTATTTCTTTCTATCTATACGAAGCCATACACCTCCACTACTTTACACTGGAAGTCTTCATGAGAGGAAAGTGGCTTATTTTGGAATGTATCACACTTTTCTGTCCTACAGTGTAACATATCTGCATCCAGCTGTATGGCTTCACCATGCCTACAAGAAGAAAAATAGTTAATTATATAGTTAAAAACACTCTGGCTCAAATAAACAATGATGCACTGAGTATAATTCAAATGAACAGAAGCAGGCAACATGTTAATATTTTTATTCCAAAGAAGGAACAAAGAAACATCAAATTTAACTATAGAAAATTGCAATGTTTACTAACGGTTTCATCTTTTATTAAATTGACATTCTTCCACTCAGTGTTAACTAATACAGTCTTCATATGAGAGGTAAAAAAAATTAACTTATCCTGGTAGACTTATCCCAGTTTATACAGTGTATGATTGAGCAAGGTACAACTAATTGATATACAGTATTCTCCCATGAAAATGCAGAATCTCTGTTACCAGTTACAAGATGTCACATGTACAGCTTAACACAAATAAAATGTCAGTGAAGCAAACTAGATGTTTGACATTGGGTGAGGGGCATGAAACCACTAATTATATTATCGAGCCACCTAACAATTCATAAAGTTTTGACAACATGCATAAGAAAAAGTGAATACTGGTACCAACCTTGGTAGCACAACTATAATTATGCTAGCTTAAAAACCTTTTGTGTGAACACAATATAAGCTACAGAGGTATTAGTTAATTAATTAATTATTTAATAACGAGAAGAAATACTTTATTTTTTTAGGTAGATTTAACTGTAAAATGGTCAAAATTCCAGGCTGACTTATATTTAATGTTAGATAAAAGACATTATCGATAATAAGTAAAATTTTGGTTCATGTGCTTTTCGGTCTATGCTGTAAAATAATGATAATGGATGAGTTATAAGACATAATTAGCAGTTGATTCCATTGTAATGCAGCTGAGTAAAGAAGGTTTTTACCAGCATATGTAATTTTGTCTTGAGTTGCATAACTTGTAGATCACCCTGTGATTACTTTTGAGCCACTTAATATAAACTTAAGATTTTCTGTCAAATATGTCCCTTCTTTCATAAAAACAACTAAAAATACTTATGATATTGGTTGTTGTTGTTCTAGGGTTTAACACCATTTTTCAGCACAAGATAGGCTATACATGGCGGCCAGTATAACTGGTGGAGGAAGAACCCTGGAAAACACAGGGAAGAACCACCGACCCACGAGAAGCTACTGGCAGGCTTTCCCACGTACCCATGCTAGCCAAGCCTTGGACTTGAACCCACGAGGTGAGATGGCAGTGATCCGGAACAGTGAGCGCTTTAGACCACTTGGGGCCCCTGATATTTGAATCTGTTAGTAAATTTCATCCATCTTAACCACCACATGTACCCCATTATAAATCAAGTCAAACTACAAACAACAAAGATCCTAATCTGGTGTAGAATAATGTGCCTCCAGTTCAGGGTCTATGTTGTTTGTTCTACAGATTACTCCTAACAAATTGCATAGACCCAGATCTGCTGGCACATTATGTGACGGCAGATCTGGGTCTGAGCAATTTGCATCTGCACTAAACTTATAAACAATACAGTAGTTAAAAAAGAATATCAGATGTATAATTATGTAATACCCTCTATCCTCACTTATAAAGTGATTCTAAGTGCAAACTGCATAGACCCAGATCTGTTGTTGCATTAAGGGTCTATGTTATAAGCATGTAAACATATATAGAGAATATCTATGTTTTGTTAGTAAGTATAGAGAAATATTCCACCAGTAAAGTGGAAACACTGAACTGGTACAAGTGACAAGACAAATTGTTTCCACTTCACAACTGAAATATTTACTTATATCTACACAAAAACATAGATTTTCTTTTTATTTTATAGTTAAGAGGCAAAAACCTTCAATTTGCATGGAACTGTTTCTCCAATCTGGGTCAATGTGATTAATGGCTGCATTAGTAAATCAATTTTAAAAAAATCAGGATGACTTTTAATTTTTGTTTGATTAGACTACAAATTCTGCATTTTGTCAAATTCTTAACTCTTTTCATAAAAAACTGAAGAAGACTTTTACAGTGAAGATTGCTGAAGAGGGGCACTGTAGAAACCTTACAAAACAGTCCAACAGACCTGGGAGCACAACAACATTAAACAACAGATTTTATGACTGAGTTTACTTCCAAGGACTTTTGTGGTTCTAGATTTTGGATATTTGTTTTTTTAAATCGAATTCAAATATAAATTTTTGTGTGATGGCAAACTTACAGTCAATCCATTTGGTAACAAGCACTGCACCCGAATTTTGACTGTTACTCAATTTCTGTCTGCAATTGACACTAATCAATGCCTGTTTTGTCCATCGCTTTCAGATACTTTTGTCATTGCGCTGACAGGTAAAACTGCTACTTAAAACAACTTTATTACTATATATAATCAAGTGTGCTGTATTTTTTAATTTTTAAAACAGCTTTAACAACTTTAGTCGTATCACTATGATGTTAGCAATGTGGCAGTTTACTGTGATGTCTAGAACTAATGATACAGACATGTAACAACATGTCCCACCCCATTATTTTGACACCAGGTCAACCAGTCCGGATATTAACCTCTTAATACAGAGTGCCAAGTGTGACAGCTGCAAGTACCATTTTTTTTAAATCTTTGCCTTGGCTGGTGTTTGAATCCAGGACCTCCCACATCCAAGGCAGATGCTCTAAACTGGAGCGGTTATATATAAATATAATCAAGTTTTTCTTAAAAGTGTTGTTGAGTATAAATGGCACATGATAAATGTATGGCCTATGGGAAACACAGAGTATTGAATGCCAACAGGTCAAGTAAGTTTGTTGTTGAGTATAAATGACACATGATACATGTATGGCCTAGGGGAAACACAGAGTATTGAATGCCAACAGGTCAAGTAAGTTTGTTGTTGAGTATAAATGACACATGATACATGTATGGCCTATGGGAAACACAGAGTATTGAATGCCAACAGGTCAAGTAAGTTTGTTGTTGAGTATAAATGGCACATGATAAATGTATGGCCTATGGGAAACACAGAGTATTGAATGCCAACAGGTCAAGTAAGTTTGTTGTTGAGTATAAATGACACGTGATAAATGTGTGGCCTATGGGAAACACAGAGTACTGAATGCCAACAGGTCAAGTAAGTTTGTTGTTGAGTATAAATGACACGTGATAAATATATGGCCTATGGGAAACACAGAGTACTGAATGCCAACAGGTCAAGTAAGTTTGTTGTTGAGTATAAATGACACGTGATAAATGTATGGCCTATGGGAAACACAGATTATTGAATGCTAACAGGTCAAGCAAGTTTGTTGTTGAGTATAAATGACACGTGATAAATGTATGGCCTATGGGAAACACAGAGTATTGAATGCCAACAGGTCAAGTAAGTTCATTTGCTGAAATTTTTCATGATTCATGTGGAGAACAAATTATGAAGACTACTTTTTGTCGCTTGGGGTTTACTTTAAGGCATTTTTTTATGGCACCTTCAAACTGATTACATAAATGTAAATCAGAGAGTCAAAAGTCTTGACACATTGTAAGATCAGTTCATCCTGATTGGGGCGGGGGTAAGAGAGAGAGAGAGAGAGAGAGAGAGAGAGAGAGAGAAGGTGGGAGGGTGATAGAGATGGAAAATGAAGGGAAAAGTCCTAAATATGGAAATACATCACTCGATAACATGCACAAGGGCAGATATATTTCCTGAAATGAAAAAGTAGTTCCAAAACTAAATTTGACACTGTGGCAATATCATTTTTTGTTCCAAGTGAATGAACAAGTTTGATACTGTATAGTGTATGAAATGAAAAAGTAGTTCCAAAACTGATATTGCCACTGTGGCAATATAATTTTTTGTTCCAAGTGAATAGACAAGTTTGATACTGTATAGTGTATGAAATGAAAAAGTAGTTCCAAAACTGATATTGACACTGTGGCAATATCATTTTTTGTTCCAAGTGAATGGACAAGTTTGATACTGTATAGTGTATGAAATGAAAAAGTAGTTCAAAACTGATATTGCCACTGTGGCAATATAATTTTTTGTTCCAAGTGAATAGACAAGTTTGATACTGTATAGTGTATGAAATGAAAAAGTAGTTCCAAAACTGATATTGACACTGTGGCAATATCATTTTTTGTTCCAAGTGAATGGACAAGTTTGATACTGTATAGTGGATGAAATGAAAAAGTAGTTCCAAAAATGATACTGACATTGTGGCAATATCATTTTTTGTTCCAAGTGGACGGAATGGACAAGTTTGATACTGTATAGTGTATGAAATGAAAAAGTAGTTCCAAAACTGATACTGACACTGTGGCAATATAATTTTTTGCTCCAAGTGGACGGAATGGACAAGTTTGATACTGTATAGTGTATGAAATGAAAAAGTAGTTCTAAAACTGATATTGACACTGTGGCAATATCATTTTTTGTTCCAAGTGAATGGACAAGTTTTATACTGTATAGTGTATGAAATGAAAAAGTAGTTCCAAAACTGATATTGACACTGTGGCAATAAAAGTTGTATCACCACTACGGCAATATCATTTTTTGTTCCAAGTTTGATACTGTATAGTGTAGGAATGTTGAGACCATTGTCCAATGACTATGTTCCTACACTGTACTGAACGAGTTGTTTCCTCCAACTCGGAAAAAAACACTTTTGTGGTTTTGTATTTATTACGTATCACTTTTTTCACACAGTCTCCTAAAAGGATTTTAATTTATATTTTCAAAAAGTGAATTAGGCATTTGGCATTTTATGAATCATTGGTCTGTATTTAAAATATGGATTTACTCTATAGCTTTGAATTTTTTAAAATGTTACCAATATATGAAGCATGCAAATATCTTTTTCTACATTCTTTACTTTACAACCAAACCTGATACAACGGTCACCTATGTAAGACAGATGCCTTAACAAGTCAGCCACATTTTTCAAGACTCAGTATATTTCGTATCAAGAAAAGCTCAGTACGAGAAGTCACCTCTAACAGTACATCCATTTTTAACCTGTCACAAAAAAGCTCTCTTAAGCAGGTTCCCATGTACAGTGTAAAAATGTATAATCTACAATTGCTCTCTGCCGATAATATGGGAGGTGAAGAAGTTCAACTGGTAGAGCATCAGACTCTTAATACAGGTATCACAGGTTCGATACCCACCCAAGACAGTTTCCTTGATGTATCCTTAGGAAAGGCAGTATTTCCTCAGTATGATCAGCATCATATAAATATCAAAATTTTACAAGTGTTAGTTACGCTATATATATATTCCAAACTAAAACAGATTTGTATGGCTATTCTCAAACTTACCCGCCACCTATTGTGAGTACGTGGTTATCTCCTGCAAGGAACATGTTAGCTGTATTTGGAATATCTTCCTGGTGTAGCCCAACCCACTCGTACTTCAATTTCTCTGGTTTCAGTGTGAAGAGGAACGTTTCTCCTGTACCAAAATAGGATAAATTTTTGGAGCTCTGCTTCCTATCTCGCCAGTAACTGGAACAGAATGCACCAAATATCTGCAAGAAAGATATTAAATGGGTTTGATGAGTTTTCTGACAAATTACAATTTTTGAAACTTGCTTTGAGGTAACTTTCCAAGTCAGTTTGATAATAGTGCCTTATTTATTTGTTTATAAGTCATGTCCAACTGTAATCTTCACTGTCCCAGATCTCTGCCGGCACATTATACAATGGCAGATCTGGGTCTGTGCAGTTTGATAGGTGTTATCAGTGGAATAAACAACACAGACCCAGATCTCTGCCAGCAAATTATACAACGGCAGATCTGGGTCTATGCAGTTTGATAGGTGTTATCAGTGGAATAAACAACACTAACCCTGATCTGCAGGCACATTATACAATGGCAGATCTGGGTCTGTGCAGTTTGATAGGTGTTATCAGTGGAATAAACAACACTAACCCTGATCTGCAGGCACATTATACAATGGCAGATCTGGATTTTTGTTGCTTGCTGTTTGATTTGACTTAAAGTGACTTTATATGGCAGGTTTAAATTTGTTTCAGAAAAGATGCATTTTAATTCATATGTATCAGCCCAGCAGGAAAACAATCTAACTTTAGTGAAGACCCATTATTTTTTTTTATAAAGCTATACAAAGCCTCTATTAAATAGGTAAGGAAAATGTAAAATTTTCTAGTCAGTATAAAAAGCAAATGGAAGTATCAATAAGCAACCACTGCCAAGACTCACTTGTTTGAAATTAGTATTCAATTTCAGGCATACCTGGCTTTATACATCCCCTCCCTATTATTTTGTATTTCTTCTGATTTTATGCACTACTTTGGATAAATATAACTCCAAAATGGGCGAGAACTTTACAAATGCTGATACATGCCCTCACCCCTTTGATTTTGGAATCAAGTCACAGTCATCAAATTTGTTAAGGCTTTGGTTACATTTTCAAAACTTCAGTACATGTCCTAAATCCAGAGATGTTATTTTGTTCATAAATTTGATGAATCATTACGATGGCAAGATGTTCCCTCTCCCTATGTGGTCTCTGGATCAAAGTCATGTTTTACACCCAAGGTTTGGGCATGCGCTAAACATGCAGGCCGTGTTTCTTTTTCACAGTCAATTGGTCGCACACTGGATTCCATCATGCAATGGTATTACTCATGCCAACCCCATTAATTTGTTAGACCAATCAGCCACTCAAGGCCCCTCCCCATTAAGTACATACATAACAGAGAGCGCTTTAGACCATTTGGGGCCCCTCCCCATTAAGTATATACACTACACTATCCATTATCAGCTGTTTGTTATTACGACTACTCGTAAAAATGCCTGGAAAAATGTCAGGTGTGACACAAGGCATAAAGTTTCAACAAGTCATCCAGTTAGCCCTAATAAAAATGGTGCTTCTCCGATGCCTGCCCTGGTAATCATCCTGAAAATCTTATCACTACTTTTTTTTTTAAAACTTCAGTCCTCAATGAAAATGGTGTCAATTTGATTTTTTGATTTCCAAATATGACTGCCCTAGTGTCTATCTTGAAATTTTTTTTCTCTCTCCTTCCTGAAAAAATGGTCATAACACATGAAGCTTTAAGACTTCTTATAATATCAAGCTTGTCTCAAATGAAAATGGTGCTGATCTAAACTCAGCGTTGTTGGTCATCAAACAACTCATTGTCCTTCTGAATGGATTATCATAGTGTCACAAGTTTTCCATAAAAGTCTTATGTAGATGATCCACGAGGAACATTTTTAGTTAATGGTTGCTTTAACTAACATGGGATCTTGTGGGCCCTGACTGGCCGAGTTGTACAAAGTGCTCGTCATTATAGATCACTGCCATCTCACCTCTGTCTGCATGAGTTCGAGTCTCTGGTTCAGCCAATGAGGTATGTGAGAAAGCCTGCCAGTAGCTTCTCGTGGGTCGGTGGTTCTTTTCAGGGTTTTCCTGGGTTCTTGTTCCACCATTTATACTGGCCACCATGTATAGCCTATCTTGTGCTGAAAAATGGCGTTAAACCCCACAACAACAAAAACAACAACATGGTATCTTCATTTAAAGGCTGAAAATGATATTTAAATGTTTCTGCATGAAGATTGTGCCAAGCTGACCTCCACCACTGCTGCCATGGTGACTATCTTAAAAATCTTGTTCCGCTTAGTCCTCCTGTAGATGGTCATATCGAAATAAACTTTTCCCCAGACTTCTTATGATAATTAAATGGTCCTACATAAACATGCTACCAACCTGACATAAACCATAACGACCACAGCTACCAACTTAAAAATCAATAAAGTATTCCTCCTTTTAAAAGAATGGTTCTATCAATGTCATAATGTTTTCAAAAATCAGTGTTCCACTATTCAAAGGGTCTCAGCTTTACAATAATTCATGACTTTGATTTTTATTTACCATCTCTTTATCCACTGAGGAATGGCTAGAAGGATTTGGTAAAAACTGTAATTGCACGAAAGAAATCACAAGTAACAGGTAACATGTGTTACGTATATTTGTGTGCTTAACTTTTGTCAATTATTGTAAGTTGTAGTTTAGATAAATGCCAATATTTACATAGTAAATTTTTGTCCATCATTGTAAGTTGTAAAGAAAATGTTTACATATAGTATTTGTTTACATATAGTATTTGTTTACATATAGTATTTGAATATTGTAGGCTATGTCCAGTCTTGTTTACAATAACAGTGCAATTTTCTGTTGGAATGATTCACATTTAGGTCAAGTGAAAATATGTATAAAAAGGGATTTGAGAGGAATTATTTATTTTAAATATTCACAGGAAGTGATAAAGTTCCTATTGATTTTTGGATTGATATATATACACTACTTTGGATTATTGTGAACTTATTCAAAGACATTCTCGATTGCTTCATTGTGTTACATCAGTACATTCAAGACTACTAGAATTTAATTGGAACAGTCTATATTTTTCAACTTGTGATAAGACATTTTGGATCATTTAGGCTTTACTTCACAATCCTATAAGTTTCTCTTGAATTTTCACTTTGTACTGCAGAAAAATAATTACTTGTTGAATTTACTTAAATTTGTTGGTTTCACTTTTTTCTGTTACATATTTTAAGACCCAGAGTCCAAACACATGTTTGTGGACAAGTTGACACAGATATATTTTTGGATAAACTCTACTGACATCATACTGTATGTCTAACTGAAAGTAGATTCTACTTACCTTCTTCGAAAATTACATGAAAACCTATAATGATGTATTTGAGTTCATTTTCCAGCACAAGTTTAAACAGTTCATGGGAAGGAAGATGGGTTTATAAAGAACAGGGCAATATTTATATGCTGTCAGTTGTCCACAAAATGTCTGGGTATAATTGTATTTTATTCATAAATATTTCTGGCTTTTAATTTTTTAAAATGCCACATATTCTGGGTCAGAAACTGATTAAAATCAAGATAACCAAGTGGGCCTGATATCACTCACATGGCTTACAAAACTTAAAGGCTGACCATTTCTATAAGTAGGCTTATGTAGTATTGTAAAAGCACAAACTAGATAAACTATCTTCCAGACTTACTACTATGTTGATTTTACCTATTATCCTATAGCCAATAAAAATTCTTTCAAAAGATAAAAGTGTAATCATTATGCATATTTTCTTGCCCATAAGTCATCCAAGGTTTAATTATGGAATACAAAGTCACACACATCGGACACAATCTGAAAGAATAATACAGGTTTGGTTTTTTTTGGCTTTTGGGGATTTTGTTTTTTGTTTTTAAGGGTTTCTACTCATGGTAATTTAACTTGGAAGGATAAAAGCATACTGAGGTACATTATATTAAATGCCAGAATTACAAAATATAAATTCCAAATAATCTGTAGATGCTAGCCTATTATGTGTCTGTAATCTGCATAATACAACCAATACATCAACATATATAATGGGGCATCATTTTCTAAAGATGAAAAGACAAGTTGATCTGTATATCAATAATATATTGTATTGCAGATTGTGTATTGCAAATGGCATCAATGTATGGCACAGGTGCAAGATTTCAAAGAAATTCTTATCCTTTATTGCAGCACTGCACATAGCTTATGCTAGCATGTGTCTACAAAATCCCAAAGAATATTTGAATGTTGTACTTTTTCTTCAGTTATAAAATACAAATTATTCATTTTAATGCTTAAGGTCTATTACTTTGCTAATGTTTATAAATAGTTCTATTTAAATGTATGCATCTTTTAAAAAAAATTAAATCTTGTCTTCACAATTTTTGAAGAGTAAGATCTATAATCCCAAGCCACTGATTCTAAATAACATAAGGAGTGCTGTCATAAATTGTGAAGAAATTGTTAAAATGCTTGGAATTGACACTGTCAACTGAAATTTGATTCACATGTATAAAATCTCTGTAGGAAAGCTTCAAGGCAACTGTCTGTCTTGAAAAGCACTGGTTATAAGTTTACTAGACTCAACAAACTAACAATCTTGTACACATTTATCCTCCCCAATTTCAATGTCTGTCCCATAGCCTGGCATTTCTCCAGCAGCAAGAATACAATAAAATTTGAAAAACTACAAGAGCGTGCTTTGAGATTTGTGTATGATTATTTTACAAGAAGCTGTCATAAACCATTTACTTAAGGCAAAAATGTCAACTCTGAGGGTGTGCAGACTGTGGGTTATGGCTCTAGAGACTTTCACAACAATGAATAAGCATGCCTCCAAATGTTTGGAAGATTTAGTTAGTTTTAAACATAATAAATTTAATATCAGATCTTCAAATATTTTAGATTTTACCAAACCATTTGAGAGAGCAATCAAACTTTAATTCATTTAGATCTTTAATTCTTTCCTGGAATGGTAAAGACTGTAAATGTAATATCTCTAATACTTCCTCTCCCCTCAACCCGGCCATGAGGACAGCAAATGTTTGAATCGGCATTTGTCGTCCGTCTGTACTTGTTTTGTGTACTAATAAATACTAATCCTAACACTAACCCCTCCCCTCAAGCTGGCCATGAGGACATCAAATGTTTGAATCAGCATTTCTTGTCCATCTGTACTTGTGTACTAATAAAGCACCATAATGTTAGCTCCTTTCTTTTTAAGTACGGCATAAGCAAGTTTTATTTTTAGTCCAAATTAGGTGTCTTCTGCATTATTTTAAATTTAAATTCTGACCAATAATTTAAAAAAATAATAATCCTAAGTTGTGTTATTAATTTATCCAGGATACTAAATTCACTTTTACTCAATGACTTTTAAAATTCAGAATTTACTTGCTAGTGTCTTATGTCATGCGATGTGTGTTTTGTCTGATTACTTTTTTAAAAATGTATTATGATGTGTTTTGTCTTGCTAATTATATCTGTTGTATTGCCTTATTTAGTTTTATGTAATGTTGTTAAAAAGCTCATTAGAGCTTATGTCGAATTGTTGCTTTAAACTGTGCAGAAGTTAAATAAATCTTATCTTAAATAAGCAATATAATGGGTTACTTCCCTTGCTTTAATTTTGAGAGAATTTAAAAGCAAAACATTTTTTAAATAGCAGTCTAACTGTGCCGAATTTACACAGATTTATAGAGATGGATGGATATATAGAGATATAGCTCTTGCTCATTAATATTCAAATCTGTCGGAGATAATGATATAAACCGAAATTCCTAATTTGAAGATAACAGGATGACAAACAGCAAATGTTGAAGGATCGATGCAAACATAACCTGCCATGAAGCTCAAAAAGCCTTATGGCTCAATGAGCTAACTATCATTATAAAGGACCCAGCCTCCCTCCTGAAAAAATGTGCCTAGATACCAACTTACTTGTGGGAAAGGTCATGGTTAAGTATCTATGGCAGAGCAGAGTCAATAGGTCAATGAACTGTCAACCAGTGTTGTCTTCACTGATCATTTAATAGGGAGATAAATTTCTGATTTAGGATTATTCTGATGGTGAACCATTATGTACTATGTTTGCTGACTTAGGTCAAGGAAGTAGGTCACTGATTTACCAAAGGCAGAGGGTTTAATTTCTGTCTTGAAAAGAACTTTATAAGATCAAGAAGCAAGTTCACAGCACATCTTGACTAAATTGCCTGAAAATGTAATCTGTATGTACCTCACCTTCAAGTGTAATGACTGCCTGTATGACCTATTTACAGGTTATTGAACATCTCGGCATACAAATGACTACCGTATATACTCGCGTATAAGCCCAATCACGCATAAGTCAACCCCCAAACTGAACAAGTATAAACATTAAAATATGCATGACCCAAGTATAAGCATAAGCCGACCTACAACTCCAAGACATCTCAAGATGCACGAGATAAGTTCTAAATGCTTTTATTTAGCCAAATTTATATTTTTTAAAAAGATACATGTTTACTTATCTCAAGGTTGGCATGCATGATTATTAAAAAAAATTATATAAACTTGTTACAAAAGTAATAGATTTAATTTTCTGTTTTCTTATTGTTTCTGCCTAATTTAGACTTGTGTATAATTTGATTGAATGATGACAAGAAGTTAGCAATCACAAGTGGATATAGGAGGGGAAAATAGTTGCCACATGTATGATGATGAGGCTGCTTGTTAAGGTAACTTTAGTTCAACAAAATTGAGAATCCTTTATTTGCCACTCAATTGCTGGTGCTTGCATAACACACAATAGTGTAGAACGTGGTTTCTTTGAATTATGATGGAGGGCCAGTCATTTGCACAAAATAGTTGCATCGATAAAGATTAACTTTTAATTAGTCGCATTGGCTTTCTTGCTTGTTTATTTAAGACTAATCTTTAGCTATTGTGCAGTTTGACCTCAACTGACCAAAATATGAAAATAGGACATGTCCTGGTGGAAAATAGGGTGCGTCACAGGGAGAAACGGCGAGTCTTTTTGCGAATTTCACACATATTGGACCAGGAAGATAATCAATATTTAGTGAAAACAAGGCTTTAAAAATGCCACACAAAAATCTCCCGATTTTGGGTCCCAATCTCTATTTTTTTTATTCAGTCTCCATACTTGGCTTTTTGAAAAGCTCATAGGCATGCCTAACACCCCATTTTACAAAACTACAGTAATAATAATAATAATAATGCTTTATTTATAGAGGGTGACTCATTAGTCAAGGACTATTCTCCCTTGAGGCCCTCTTAACTCATTCAGCCAAAATCCCGCCTATAGGCGTGATGAGGCTGTACCCTACTTCTGAGCTCTGGAGCATCAAGGTCATTTTGAGATACACCAAAGTGGGTGGTATTACAAAAAAGCACACAGATATAGCTCTACAATGATACCAAATAATCTGGATGTTCTAGTTGTACTACAAAATACAGAGGGAAAAACCAAATTTTTTGGAGCAGTTTTTTTTTTTTCATCCAAAATTTGCTCGTGGTTGGAATTCAATTTTGTGTCAGGATTTTAGACTTTTTGGCCTCAGATCTAAGGCAAACCAGTATGATCTGCAAACAGACAGATGAACCTTTGCAAAAAGTAGGATAAGATGGGCATTTGGAATAAAGAATGGTCTCGATGCAAAAATAATGGGTTAGTTTAGCAAATAAAAATAAAATAAAAAATAACTCCAACTTTTACCCTTCTGCTCATGTGTGAGCCAAATAGCCAATGAAAAACTATGTTTCTAACACAACTAGGCAGTATGTTATTGGAAGATCACCTGGAAGTTGGTGTTTTCGGATGTATTCAAAAATAGCTTTCAAAATGTGTTTCCTACTCGAATTTCAGGTGAAAACGATAAAAACCTCCTGGGGTTAATGTGCTAAAGAATAAAAAAGAACACAACTAATAATTATTCACAATGATTAAAGTAACTTGCATAGGACAAGTATTGTTTTGTATCAATTCTTCACCTCTTGTATCAAATATGGAAAAATACTGATGCATCGAAATATCAATAATTCGTTTCACCCCTACTAAATTGCATTTTGTTGATATCAACTCGAATAAACAGTCAGTCCACTTTTGTTGTTAATTATTTCCAACATCTATGAATTACAATTTTTACCTCAAATCTTAACCCATCAATATCATGTGGGTGCTGTGGTAGAGCATATGATTTGTAATCCAAGGGTGACATGTTCAATACCAATGCAGGATGGCTGCGTCAGTGTGTCCTTGGAAAAGGCATTTAGCTCCCATTTCTTAAATATGACACTGCTGTTAAAACCAACAAAAACAAAACAAACACCTACTATAAATATACAGTAACATAATGTGCATTCTTGCGTGCGTGTGTGTGCACGTGTGTGTGTGGTTAGGTTACCTCATCGTTTGTAGTTTTGATGATAATCACAGTTGGTTGGTAGTGTTCTATTTTAGAATACAGTGTCATTAGACTGGTTCCATGTTCCTCTGATGTGAACAGCAGTTCAGGCTGGCAGACTGCAAAGCGTGTGGGAAGCCATGTCCACAATGTGTACAGCTGCAATACAAGAGGTAAACGATACATTACCAATGAAAATGCCATTACAGATTTATTTGCTACATATATTCCTGTATTCTCAAACAAAGTCTTCAGAATAAAAATCTCTAACACATGCTCCTTGCCACTAAAGGCTAAAACTTTCTTTACTTTGTGCATAGTTATTTTCTGTTATCATCCTTTGATTCAACCAAATCCACTTGGAGTACGACTTCGGCATCTGCCATAACTTTCTTGTGAAGCACCATAAGCAAACTTAGACTTACCATGAAATATCTGAAGAGAGATGTTTAATGCCTGATGTATTTTGTGATATAAATTAATGGATTGTCAACACAAGACAGTGGCTAAATGTCAGGTATGGTGACTTTTACAACTATTTAATCTCATCCAAAGCAGTAGCTGGAAAAGAAATGAAGAACTTTAAAAACTTACAAAGTTACAACTACTTCCTGGTTGGAAATGTCGACACAATTTTGCACAATATAATGATTCTTGGAGAATAAAATTATCATGAAGGACAAATACACTCATCACAATCAGTAAATAAAATAAATGAAGCTAGCGTTACTTATACCATGGAGGGGTTTGTTACTGGGGTCAGCTCTATTAATAAGAGATGATTATTATATGCTCACTTTTTCTACAGTAACTTTTTTTTAAACAATGTTTGGGATTCAGGCTAGCTATAGATGCTAGTCTGGGTCCTTACAAATAGCATGCAAGTGACAAGGCACAAACTGTCTTCTTTAGCTGGTAATATAAATGGCAAAAAATATACTTAGTTTTACATCCTGAAATTTCCTCAAAATGTACTTTCTAAGTTCTGCAAATCCGAATCACATGAGCCATATCATGGGTTCTCAAGCATGATTACACATTTCGAAATTGTACTGTAATTTCGACTATATTCCAAGTATAATTACGTCCTCCTTATTGCACTCGAAATAAAAAAAACATATTCTATAGCATCTTTTTGTTAATTGCAACTGAAAGACTTCATATTTTTCCCACTTATGACTTCAAACATTCTGTGACAAAACAGAAACACACTTGCAGATGTCAATATGCTGTTGAAATCCAATGTACTTCATGTAGAATTGGCACAGATAAATCAAGTCCATAATCACAAAATTTCATAGAATCGACAAAAATACCAGAATCTATTCATTCCAGATCAAATGGAAAAGTTGTTGCAATGCACATTCATTCACAATATGAATCCAGATTTCAGTTTTAAGTAGACTAAAATGCCATTTTGTTTTGAAAGTTATGTCTAGTACACAACTAAGTTCAAATTTATTTGGGTGGAGTTATGTGCGCATTATTAATGTTGTTATTGTGTAATGATGAATCTACACTTGTGTATTTAGTTTGGAATACAGCATACATTCAGTTACTTTGTTTCTTGAAGTGTAGTTTTGTTTATATAATTAAGCCTTATGTAAAAAGGTTACTGCATTTGTATGGGAAAATATGAACTCATTTTGATGGATGGATATACTGCACTCCAAATGCCTAAGCTACAAATATTGAAAAGAAAAGTAGTAGCCTACTGCCAAGCTCTGTAGCATCATGGTCATGCATGATACACTAAAGTGGGTGGCATTATAGAAAGGTAGACAGATGTAGCTCTACAATGATACCAAATCTGGATGTTTTAGTTGCACTGCAAAATACACATAGAAAAACCTAATTTTTTGGACCTGATTTTTTTCCACCCAAAATTTCGCCCGTGGTCAGAATCTGATTTTGTCTCTGGATTTGAGACTTTTGGCCTCAGATCTAAGGCAGACCGGTATGAACTGCACACAGAAAGATGAACCTTTGCAAAAAGTAGGATAAGGTGGGCATTTGGAATAAAGAGTAGTCTTGATATGAAAATGATGGGTCTGTTAAGCAAAAAATAATAAAAAGAACTCCAACTTTTACCCTTCTGCTCATGGACGAGCAAAATATCCAATGGAAAATGATGTTTCTAACACAACTAGGCATTAGGACTAATGGAAAATCTGCTGAAGTTGCTGTATTAGGATATATTCAGAAATAGCTTTCAAAATGTGTTTCCTACTTGAATTTCAGGCGAAAAAGATAAAAACCTCCAGGAGTTAATGGGTTAAAGGAACAAAGAACAAGTTTCACAAGTGAACCTTTGAACTGAACAGGTGAAACATCACTGCATCAAAATAGCAGTCATGAAAGGTTGTCTTGCGAGAAATGTTTAATATTTTTTCAGAAGTATGTATGCCTGGATGCAGATCATATTAATAAACTGCAAAATGAAACTGTCATAGTAAAAGTCCTTTGTGTAAAAAAACCTTGAAAAAAATTTGAGAATTACAGCTAGTAGTGCACACAAGGTATTCATTAAAGAGACAACTGATAACATCAAGTTTGAGAATTACAGCTAGCAGTGCACGCAAGGTATCCATTAAAATGAGACAACAGATTGTTGTTGTTGTTGTTGTGGGGTTTAACGCCATTTTTCAGCACACGATAGGCTATACATGGCGGCCAGTATTAATGGTGGAGGAAGAACCCGGGAAAACCCCGGAAAGAACCACCAACCCACGAGAAGCTACTGGCAAGCTTTCTCACATACCCACATTGGCTGAATCTTAGACTCGAACCGCCGCAGACAGAGGTGAGATGGCAGTGATCCGTAACGAAGAGCGCTTTAGACCACTCGGCCACTCGGGGCCCCAAAGAGAGACAACAGATAACATCAAGTTTGAGAATTACAGCTAGCAGTGCACACAAGGTATCCAATAAAATGAGACAACAGATAACATCAAGTTTGAGAATTACAGCTAGCAGTGCACACAAGGTATCCATTCAAATGAGACAATTGATAACATTAAGTTTGAGAATTATGGTAACAGTGCACACAAGGTATCCATTAATGAGACAACTGATAACATCTAGTTTGAGAATTACAGCTAGCAGTGCACACAAGGTATCCATTCAAATGAGACAACTGTTAACATCAAGTTTGAGAATTACAGCTAGCAGTGCACACAAGGTAACCATTAATGAGACAACTGATAACATCAAGTTTGAGAATTACAGCTAGCAGTGCACACAAGGTATCCATTAAAATGAGACAACTGATACATCAAGTTTGAGAATTACTGCTAGCAGTGCACACAAGGTATCCATTAATGAGACAACCGATAACATCAAGTCTGAGAATTACAGCTAGCAGTGCACACAAGGTATCCATTAATGAGACAACTGATACATCAAGTTTGAGAATTACAGCTAGTAGTGCACACAAGGTATCCATTAATGAGACAACTGATAACATCTAGTTTGAGAATTACAGCAAAGAGTGCACACAAGGTATCCATTAAAATGAGACAACTGTTAACATCAAGTCTGAGAATTACAGCTAGCAGTGTACACAATATATACATTAATGAAACAAATGATAACATCAAGTTTATAAGGGGTTATTTACATTCAAAATATATTGGAAACAAATTAACAAAACATGCATAGTACATGTTTTGCACCTGGTTGAGAAAGTGTTCATCTTTTTTCTGGCATAATCAAGATGACCACAAGTCTGTAGATCTTCAATCTAATGATTACTTTGTTAAAAAAAATCATATAGTGTGGCTTCATGAATTTTATTACAAAAAGATAACACCACGATGAACTAGAACAGGACCATCTAGGTAAAGCATTAAAAGTATGTATGAACCTTTAACTGGAACGAGTATTGTCTGCTGTGCTTTAACATATCGCTTCATATAAAATGTGTTCTGAGATACACAAATATTCAATATCTGATTAATTCTGACGATGTGTTCACCATATTTATGAAGCTAAAACAAGTTGGATGTTACATGGAATAATACAATTTTAAACATTCATTTATTTATGGGGGCCCCAAGTGGCCGAGTGGTCTAAAGCGCTCTCCGTTACAGATCACTGCCATCTCACCTCTGTCTGTGTGGATTCAAGTCTAGGATTCGGCCAATGTGGGTATGTGAGAAAGCTTGCCAGTAATTTCTCGTGGATGGGTGGTTCTTCCCGTGGTTTTCCCCCGTGTTCTTCCTCCACCATTAATACTTGCCGCCATGCATAGCCTATTGTGTGCTGAAAAATGGTGTTAAACCCCACAACAACAACAATCATTTATTTATGCGATACTGTAATATCCAACTAGTTGTTTCTTCAAATATGGTGCGGAGCCACAATATACATCGTATAGCTCTATAGTTTATATTTTAACTAACAATGTACACTCTTCAAGATGAGCCCAAATGTTAACATTCTAAAAATCAGCTAGGCAAGGACCCTTTGAGTGCTGGTATTAATCACTGTATTAGACTACAACTGTTGATAATGGTGATAAAGAATTGGCACAGAAAGGGTAATTCACAAGCTACAATGCAAACATAACTGGGTGATGTCCTGTAATGATAGTACATGTAATTTGGAATTTTACAAGTTGATATCCAGCTGGTACACAACAGTGCCATGTGCCTTCATTTACAAGTCTGTAGGAGGCTGTAACATGGAAAACATCAGGATAACTATAATAAATTATCACAAGGCCTCAAACTACTGGCAAATAATTATAGCTTAAGACTAGATGACCATGACGCTAAACCTAAACAATTCAACTGGGTAATTAACAACCCTACATGTATCAATTTAGCGAATAAAGATACTGAATATCAAAATGTCCATGAATTATATTACTTAATCTTTTCTGATTCTTTTAGAAAATCTGACCTTGCATTAACAAGTGCAGCACACAATTAAAATGTCACAAAAGTTTAAGAAATGAAACTGGGTTTGCAGAACTGAAAGTTTAAACACTTTTAGTCTTCTAATAGTTCTTTCTACATGGATTCTTACACCTGCAAATCTCCCTGTGAAAGTAACTTCATCTACATTTAACAGAGTCTTGCTTTTAGTAAAAGTAGGAGTACTGAGCTCAACCCTTAGGGGAAAAAGCAGGTCAAGGTTATCTTTGTTTGGGTTAATTGTGTTTGAAAGTCTGTCCCCTCCTTTGCTCATTTTGTTCTTTTAAGTCTGACTCGAGATACTGAGTACCAACACAGTGTCTGGGGTGTTCATTAACACATTAACCCCTGGCGACGAGTTAACGTGGCAGGAGGTAGTAACCTACTGCCAAGCTCTGTAACGTTATGGTCATACATGATACACTAAAGTGGGTGGTATTATAGAAAGGTGGACAGATGTAGCTCTACAATGATACCAAATAATGTGGAATTTCTAGTTGCACTACAAAATACAGAGGGAATAACCTCATTTTTTGGACCCGATTTTTTTCTACCCAAATATCACCCATGACTGGAAATGCGATTTTGTGTCCGGATTTTAGACTTTGTTGATCTCAGATCTAAGGCAAACCGGTATGAACTGCAAACAGACAGATGAACCTTTGCAAAAAGTAGGATAAGATGGGCATTTGGAATAAAGAGTAGTCTCGATACAAAAATAATGGGTACGTTTAGAAAGAAAGAAAAAAAGAAAAAAAAAAGAACTCCAACTTTTACCCTTCTGCTCATGCGTGAGCCAAATAGCCAATGAAAAACAATGTTTCTAACACAACTTGGCAGTATCTTATTGGAAGATCACCTGGAAGTTGGTGTTTTCGGATGCATTCAGAAATAGCTTTCAAATGTGTTTCCTACTCTAATTTCAGGCAAAAACGACAAAAACCTCCAGGGGTAAATGTGTTAAGGAGGAATTGTTGTCTCCAGCTGTGGTTCACTGCTTGAGACCATGGCTAAGACATCTAGACATGTGCCCTCCATTCTGATGGCACTGTACTGAGCTTCTTCGCTGTCACAAAGATGTAGCCTTGCTGGACCAAAGCAATAACCTGTTGAAGGCTGAACCTCTCAGTTCATCTTATCCCCTCCGAGGTGTCTTGGAGTTGGAGGGACCAGCGGACATGATTTCAGGCTATGACTCTGGGCCCATTGAAACCAATAAAGAATTTGTTGACATCCAGACATGTACCATCCTTGTAAGTGAGGTAGCTTTTGCGATGCCCAAGGTCTTGCTGAACCACAACAATAATCTTTGAGGGCGACACCTTTCAAGGCAAAAATGATCTTCAGTTCATTTGATCCTCTCAATAGCAGGGGTGCAGAACCTGTGGCCTGCAGACCAGATCCGGCCCACGAATGTGTTCTGTCTGGCTCTCAAGGCAAATTAAAACAACACAGAAATCTGGCCTATGAACAGTAATTATATTAAAGAAATTGTTGAACAAGGACAGTTATTATAAAAATTTATTCAAATTTCCAAAACCGGAGTGATAATTCTTGTTTCTACAAAAATAATTGAAGAGTAATCCAAGAATAAAATTTTTGAAGTCCTAATATTGAAATGTTCTAATGATTCCAGGTTCGAGTCACGATGAAGAATCCAAGATGAAAGGTGATGACATATGCTGTAACTTGCACTGTACTGAAGTCTACAGTTCCTTGTGGAAACACAATAATTAATCCTCCGGTCTTGGAAATCCAAACAAAATTTTCAAGAAATGTCCTTGTTCAAGAATTCTGTATGAATACAATAATATTTCCAGAGAAACAAATTAATCATTTAGAGTCCAAATAATCTGAAGAAAAATTAACAAATAACTCAAAAACGCAAAAAATTCAATACTGGTCACAACAGAACAAAACAACTTGACATCAAGTATTTAAAAACCCAGACTCTGAGATCTCTCTCTCTAAACATCACTATTTTGGAAATGTCTAATTGTGAAATAGAGGATCACATGATCATGTTTACATGTAAAAGTCAAATATCTCCTGTATGTCCTTGATAAGAACCAATCATTTTACTCTGAGAAAAAGTTGTTTACTTGACTCTCAATAAAGGCCTGGAACTAAGTAAAAAAATATAAAGTTTTTCTATTATTAGATACCTAAGGAAAAATTCGGGTCAAACTGAATTTTCTGGAAAATATCAAATTCCTCGTAAACAAAATTACATTATATTGACATGTAAAGAAAATGAAAAGACTCCAAAAACCACAAACAATCAAATCATATACAAATTAAATATATATATACAAGTTACATGCAGCTCATAATATTGAGAACACATTAATGATGTCATAAACTGTGTCCACTTTTACGTACTAGAAGAGTTAGCTCTGTTCATCTATGTTCAATGTTCTCCTCTTGGAGGTACATTCTCCCAATGTTTGCACCCACTAAAACAAATGCAAGATCCATTTTTGAGTCATTTAACCCACAATGTCAAGAAGTAGCCAGAGAACAGAGTGGTGGTGGATTCAAAGAAAGTCCTTATATTTTACATGGATTTTAGGAGCTACTTGCCTTGCACAGTGGGGAACAAATTTGGCTGAGGGTTCTAAGGTGCTTGCCTTTCAAGATCACTTATATATCACCTCTGTCTATATGGGTTTGAGTCTCAGCCTTAGCCAACGTAGGTATTATGAAAAGCTTCCCAGTAGCTTCCCTTGAGCTACAACGAACCATACACAATGTATGTTAGGATCAGCACAAAGGCTTAGGAATGGATATTTTTTTCATGTGACTTTAAACCCAAAGTAAGGTGTGTACTTATTATAGTATGTCAGGTATTTAACCCAAAGTAAGGTGTGTACTTATTATAGTATGTCAGGTATTTAACCCAAAGTAAGGTGTGTACTTATTATAGTATGTCAGGTATTGCATTACACTAAAAGATAAGTGAAGCCAGTCACAGCCATAAATCCGCCTGCTGTGTATACTCTCACATCTCACTGGTGGCTGCCAGTGGTTAAGATTTCCATAATGTGCATAAAGCTGCTTAAACATTCGCTGCAAATGCAAGCAAATACTTTCTCACAATGTTGACCCAACATGAACTTTCAAATGAGCCAGTTAAACTTTCTTGATCAATACAATGGGCACTTTCTTTGATATGAAGAAGACTTACTTTGTGTCAATAATATTTTTATTTACATGTATTTATGAATATACATGGACGTCTTGCTGCAGGCAAAGACAGGTGAAATTGTCAGCCATAGCTTGCAACAAACAGTCTACAAAGTTTGTATCTGATTCTTCTTCAAGGGCAAAAAAATATGCATGATTGGCTGAAACCTTTTCAAAAATGATGTTAATGAAAATTGAAATACATCAATCCTTTGAAAGTAAGCTAAGGTGCACTGACCTTAATATGATTACAATACATGATTGTAAAGGGGCCCTGGCCTAAGGTACTCACCTTTACATATTATGACATCTCACCTGTGTGTCTGAGTCTCAGACTTGGTCTACAGGGGCCCTGGCCTTTACATATTATAACATCTCACCTCTGTGTGCTTGTGTCTCAGACTTGGTCTAAAGGGGCCTTGGCTTAAGATACTCACCTTTACGTATTATGACATCTCAGGCTTGGTCTACAAGGGCCCTGGCTTAAGGTACTCACCTTTACATATTATGACATCGGAGGCTTGGTCTACAGGGGCCCTGGCTTAAAGTGCTCACCTTTAAATATTATGACATCTCACCTCTGTGTTTTTGAGTCTCAGACTTGGTCTACAGGGGCCCTGGCTTAAGGTACTCACCTTTACATATTATAACATCTCACCTCTGTGTGTTTGAGTCTCAGACTTGGTCTACAGGGGCCCTGGCCTAAGGAACTCACCTTTACATATTACGACATCTCACCACTGTGTTTGAGTCTCAGACTTGGTCTACAGGGGCCCTGGCTGGCCGAGTGGTCTACAGGGGCCCTGGCTGGCCGAGTGGTCTACAGTGGCCCTGGCTGGCCGAGTGGTCTACAGTGGCCCTGGCTGGCCGAGTGGTCTACAGGAGCATATGCTAAAGCATTCCAGTTGCTTCTGGTGGGTCGGTGGTTCTTCCCAGGGTTTTCCCAGGTTCTTCCTCCACCAAAATATACTGGCCACCATGTATAGCCTAATATGTGTTGGAAAATGGCATTAAACCCATAACAGCAACAACAACATAAATATAAATAATAAAAAAAAGAACCACTAAAAAGTGTATTCATCTAATTACTGTTCTGTTGTTATCAATATATTAATATATACTGTTGTAGACCAATATATGTACTGTTTTAGATCAATACATGTATATATATATATATATATATATATATATATATATACTGTTGTAGATCAAAATATGTACTGTTGTAGATCAGTATATGTACCATTGTAGATCAATATATATATACTGTTGTAGATCAATATATGTAATATTGTACATCAATATATGTACTGTTGTAGACCAATATATGTACTATTGTAGATCAATACATGTACTGTTGTAGATCAATACATGTACTGTTGTAGACCAATATATGTAATATTGTAGATCAATACATGTACTGTTGTAGATCAATACATGTACTGTTGTAGATCAATACATCTATAATGTTGTAGATCAATACATGTACTGTTGTAGATCAATACATGTACTGTTGTAGATCAATATATGTACTATTGGAAATCAATATATGTACTGTTGTAGATCAATATATGTACCGTTGTAGATCAATATATGTACTGTTGTAGATCAATATATATGTACTGTTGTAGACCGATATATGTACTGTTGTAGATATATGTGTTGGATAATGAATAGCATAATGTAAGTAAAATTTTGTTTTCCTATAAATGTGAACACTACTGGCAATTTTCCCTGGAGTGCCTCCAGAATAAATACTGTGTTGAATAAAAATAAAATTTAAGCAATAATACTTATTTGACTATTCATCACAAATCTGTTTTACCAATGACAAATATGTTGACAAAAGAGTATAACAAATTACCGTATCTAACTGTTTGCAAGTCAAATCCAACTTCAAATGACACAAACCCTGGTGCACCATCACATCATGTGACAGCAGAGATGGGTCTATGCAGTTTGTAAGGAGAAATGTGATAGCAGATCATGGTGGATATTTTCTGTTTGTGATTTCTGTCATATGAACATTTTTCGGAATGAAAAGTTAAATAAATCTGATTAACCAAAATCTGAGGAATCAAGTTCTCTTTCTGAACAGGTTCAACTGAATGCTGTCAAATTAAAACTTTCCTTTGGGTATATACAACTGAATGCTGTCAAATTAAAACTTTCCTTTGGGTATATACAACTGAATGCTGTCAAATTAAAACTTTCCTTGGGGTATATACAACTGAATGCTGTCAAATTAAAACTTTCCTTGGGGTATATACAACTGAATGCTGTCAAATTAAAACTTTCCTTTGGGTACATACAACTGAATGCTATCAAAATGAAATTCTTGCCTTGGAGTATATAGGATCTGAATGCTAACAAAGATTTCACACAATATTTAAATCAAAAACATGTGCATCACACTGACTTTGATAGATTGTGCACACAGAAAAAATCAACCAGGAAATCTTTGGCAATATAAAAAGTATAAATCATTTTTAGTTAATTGATGCAATGTGGTAAAATTCTAATTCAATGATGACTCTTATTTCTGACCACAGGATAAAAATATATGTTTAAAAATAACAAGAGTACCTAAAGGAAACTGATGCTCGATTGGCCAAAATGGATTTCCAGGTGACCATGAGAGTCAATTAACTTAATTTATTTTACTCCTTATAACTAAAGAGTATTACAACAATAGCAGATGTTCTTGAGAAACTCTAACATGCCACATTTGGCAACCAAAATATTTTCTAGTGTCTTTAAATTAGCATGTACACAAGGTACAAAAGTCTTTATCAATGTTTTCTGTACACAAGGTAAGTATGGTACAAAAGTCTTCATCAATGTTTTCTGTACACAAGGTAAGTATGGTACAAAAGTCTTCATCAATGTTTTCTGTACACAAGGTAAGTATGGTACAAAAGTCTTCATCAATGTTTTCTGTACACAAGGTAAGTATGGTACAAAAGTCTTCATCAATGTTTTCTGTACACAAGGTAAGTATGGTACAAAAGTCTTCATCAATGTTTTCTGTACACAAGGTAAGTATGGTACAAAAGTCTTCATCAATGTTTTCTGTACACAAGGTAAGTATGGTACAAAAGTCTTCATCAATGTTTTCTGTACACAAGGTAATTCATCAATGTTTTCTGTACACAAGGTAAGTATGGTACGAAAATCTTCATCAATGTTTTCTGTACACAAGGTAAGTATGGTACAAAAGTCTTCATCAATGTTTTCTGTACACAAGGTAATTCATCAATGTTTTCTGTACACAAGGTAAGTATGGTACGAAAGTCTTCATCAATGTTTTCTGTACACATGGTAAGTATGGTACAAAAGTCTTCATCAATGTTTTCTGAATCTGACCTTGTATTGGAGATTAGTAGCATTTTAAAAATTTGAATCTCAGGATGGTTTAAGTCCAATTGTGTAAAGAAGATTTTGAGAAATAGTTATTTCAATGTTCTCAACTTTTAGTAATAGCAAACATATTGAGTGGAAGATTAGAATCATTTGTAATGATTTCAAACTTTAGAACCTGAAAGGCCTTGATGCTTGAATGCTGTCAAATTTGGTCAAATTCTCTTCATTTTTCTATACAAAAGAAATCATTTCAATTTAGTTCTTTTAACAAGAGATAATATTTGGAAGTTGATGGGCATCAATGATCAAATTTTGAAAGACAAATCTGCCAGCATACTTTCTTTACAATCTGGTAAAGTTCTGGTGAGTTGTTTTTGAGAAGTTGTTTCAAAGGTTTTATACTTATAGCAATGCTAAATATATTGGATGATAGGTCTTTTGTGCCAAAATACTGTAAAGTTATGTGCAAATGGAAAAGCAGTTTTGATAATTTGTAAGTAACAATTGTGAAAAGACAATGCATTATGGACACATGATGGATAAAAGACAAAACCATTAAATGTGTGTGTGTGTGTGTGTGTGTGTGTGTGTGTGTCTGTGTGTGTGTGTGTGTGTGTGTGTGTGTGTGTGTGTGTGTGTTGGAATTTTAACATAGCTTTAAAAAAAAAATCAGTCATATCGCTACAATGTCTGCAGTGTGGCACTTTATAGTGATGTCTAGCACTGGGGTGTCATGTTGCAGACATGAAGAATAATGTCCCACCCAGTCACATTATCCTGACACCAGGCCGACCAGTCCTAACACAAACCTCTTAATGCTGAATGCCTAGTGAGACAGCTGTTAGTACCATTTTTATAAGTCTTTGGTATGACTTGGCCAGAGTTTGAACCCATGACCTCAAATACCTGAGGCAGATGCTCTAACCATTTAGGCCACAGGAGCCCAAAAATACATTAACTATCATACAAAATGTCTCCCCTGATAAGTCAATACAGGATAATAAGCAGCCTATCTACAACTTTTCTATTTTTCCTCCAAATTTTTGCATAAAGCCTTTTCCAATTTAAAGCCCACCACCACCACTTAAATAGGTGCAAAGCAAGTCCAGTGGATTTATTTGGGAGAAATGCTACAAGACACCATATAAAGGATGTCTTCTTTTGTTGCAATTGCAGTCCAGTAACTGGTACTTAGCGTACCATGGTAACAAGTTACATGCTATGTGAATTTCATCCAACAGCAAATACGTGTCAACATCGCAACTTACATTTTCACTAGTACAATGCATTAGAGGATAAGCCTTAACACAGCCCCGGAAAAATCCATTCATCAATTTGTTCTAAGGAGTTGCTGTCATGGGTTTAATGCCATTTCTTCAGCCCATGACAAACCATATACATGTATTTATAGGGCTAAATTTCAGGTGCTATGGTATTTATATAAGTTTTATAAGAGAAGATATATTTGTGTATACATTTTCTAAATCCTCTCCATAAATTTAATAATAGTATGTCTAGGATAGAGGAGTAGCTCCACAGATAAATTTAGAGGTTGAGATTTGGGGTGAATACATTGTTATCAGCAGCTACTCAAATGCAGTCGTGTCAAGTTACAGTACTGAGAATTTGAAACAAAGAAGTCAGTATGACAGTTGGATTATGTGTTTGTAAAGCTAATTAAAATCAATTATAGCAAGTTTGCCTTAATATTTAAACATTAAAATTAGTGACCAGTTGAAAGAAAATTTGAATCTCCTTTAGTAGGTAGAAAGTACTTAAAACAGAATTGGGTAGTATTACATTGATTTTGAATTAATTTGCTCAAAAAGGATAAAGTTTACAAGTAATTTCCTACTCAAAATAATATTTTTGGAAATTCTAACACACAGTATCATTGGGAAAAGAGTGCACATACATTTTTGGATTACATAATTTAGGTTCTGTGCATTTTGATATGTAGATTAGATTTAGACAAAGGGTGACTGCATCTAACACAATCAGACCAGAAGTTTAGTTCTAGAATAGGTCTTCAGGGAATGCTCTCTCTGAAGTTCACTAGGATTGTTCAAAAAGTAAGGTCCAGTCTGCAGCGAACAGAACAAGAAGTAACACATGTAATGGAGCTAGCGACAGTACTAATACCCCCCAGGCGTTGAATGCATACAATTAGCAACCAACAGCCGACAGTGCCAACCAAAGAAACTACTCCGGAAAGAGTGGTACACGTACAACAACCCGGGGTCTGGACTAATGTCACAGCTGTACTGCAACAAACATTACAGAAGTCATTTGTGAGTATAGTAGCACATACTCCTATAACACAGGCAATTTCACCAAGGTAGGAAACCACATTTGAAACAGTGGACATAGTTGCAGCCGACCTGGATATGTCTTCATCTTCTAATGACAGTCCAGAAGAATTTGATACCGCAAACGCTGAGAGTGAAGAGGAAGAAACAGAAGTGGAGGAAGAAGAGGAAACTCACCATGTAATCAAAAAGTACAAAGAAATGGGCCTTGCAACAGCGATAGAAGATGTAAAGAAAGCAGGACATTTCATTAGCGCTGTGAAATACATAGCCAAATCCTGCTCAACGGTTTTATGGGGTCAGGATACTCTCGCAGTACTACTGCCATGCCTATACCAATTATCCTCTCTGGCAACTAGTAGAAGATGCAGAATTCGTGTCCTCCTTACACCGCTATGCTTTCCCACAAACTGAAGAACAAGATACACGAAGTGTGGAAAAGGTCAAGAATGCAGAGGACTGCAGTGGCATCTTCTAGGAAAAAAAAACAGCCCTTCTAAGGGCTTCAAATTGCCTTACTATTTTAGGGATTTCATTTTGGCTTGAAATCCCAATTTGACAAAACCATGCAACTGACCTGATGCTTTCATCCACCGCTTTAAATTACAATCTATATGACCTAATAGTGACCCAACTATTTATGTCGCTTAAACATATTAGTCAAATAGGGCAAATTAGGGAATGATTATGTACACTATGTACTAGAATTATATAGATTTGTTAAGAAGTAGGAACTTTTTTCAGACTTGTTGGATTTGATCTAATTGCACAGGTGGCTGACACATTATTGGTATTTGTTATTCCAATAGAATAACTGGACTAGATCTGAAATAAGTATGGGCTGGCTCTTCTGGGAGTACACGACATCCATGGCCAGCTTGCAGAGTTCCTTGCCTTCCTTGCCTCTCTCAGACATTGTACATTGATCAAGATGTGGAACCATTTCCACCCGTCACAAAAACAGTTGTCTCAATGTGATATCATCGCTGTCGACCAATCGTAGCATATGTTACATACTGCTTGGGTCGATACCTGGTGCATTCGATCGCAGCTGAATTCCAACTTTATCATGAGTGCGTGTTGGGTTCATTCCCACTCATGACGGCCCTATATTCAGGTCATTACGGACTTATTAGTCCCAAGATCTGTAGGCCAAATTAATTAGTGTTTTTTGAACACTCATCAAAAATGCCCTGACGGGTGAAATCGAAGCTAATTGCATCAGTCAGTCAGTCAGTTAGTGCAGAGAGACTAGTCATCATGCCCACCACACAAGGTGGAAATAAAATAAATAACAGATACACAGACCCCAAAACACATAAATAACAAAATTAAGAGGCACAGTGTACTCGCAAAAATTCTAACAATAAGAAATGACAGCCCATGAGTGGGCAAATACTAACCTAATGAAATAAGACTGAAAATGAATGTCTAATGAGTTGTAACAAGGTGTAAATTATACATTTATTATATGAATATTCCAAGAGCAAGACAACAAACCTGCTTGTAATTATTCAGTAGGATTCCAGAACACTGTCGAACATACAATTCCAAATGATGAGGCACATTTCCATTACAATAATCCTTACGGTCCATCTTATATTTTTTTCTTCTGAATATCCGCAGGCAACCGGACATTTTTGTTGGATTATCTAGCAAATGTTTCAGCTTCTTTTATTACTTCTGTTCCAAATATTATTCTTTTTTTTATAACAAAAATCGTTATCTTGTAGTTATTTTGTTGTAAATGTGTTTCACATGAAATCACTAGCTTGTAGCTATTTTGTTGTATATATTTACATGCAGGTCCTGTCTGTACATAAAGCTCACCCAAAACAACAACAAGACAATAACCTAACCTACACACACACATATACACCATTTATATCTATAGGAACCAAACAAAAAGCAGATATGTATGCACAACAACAAAGTAAACTGTGTCCACACACACACACACACACACACACACACACACACACACACACACACACCCCAAACACACACACACACATGAATAACCCCTAAATGACATTAAATGATGCACCGATATACAAACTATCCCACTAAAATCTCAGAACTAACCTATAATGCCAGGAAATCTTAGGAACACTAACTGACAATGATTAATTACATTACAGCCTGAAAAGCCACCACACAACAATCCAATTACAGATAGTACTACTCCCCAGTGAGTACTTACCAAGTTGACGGTGCCACTACTGAAAATTAGATAGTTAACCCAAAACTTTTTAAGATATGATCTAGATGGTGCCAGTCTATACAGTAAACATGCAGTTAAAACACAACACAAATAGTACCTCACCGGACTTTAATGACTATGGCAAGTCACTTCAAAATAATAACGATAACGAAATGGGGATGGGAGCGGAAACTTTCACCCTGAACTTTTGCAAAAGGAAAACGAGTACGATCCTAAGTTTCATGCATGTAAGGTTCAAGGCAAGAAAGCAATCACAAGATCTAGTGTTTGCAAGTACTGACCTGAGAATGGAAACCAACGAACATAATGAGTGGGAATGGAGTACAACTCAGAACCTGCATGCAGTGACAACTCGAAAAATATGGTGAAACGAAACAAAGAACAACCCTGATGGAGAATTAAAAAAAATATATAAAAAAAACCAAAAAAAATCACACATGAAATCCACAACTGGGAGGACGGGGAATAAATAAATCACAAACCATGACCTTTAGAAACAAAAACAGCGTGACACCTCCAACTCTTTACAAGCATCAGCTGGAACGGAGTCATGGGGTGCCAACATAATTAAACAAATATTAACACATTAACCCCTGGTGATGAGTTCACGTGGCAGGAGGTAGTAGCCTACTGCCAAGTTCTGTTGAGTCAAGGTCATGTAAGATACGCTAAAGTGGGTGGTATTATAGAAAGGAAGACAGATGTAGCTCTACAATGATACCAAATAATCTGGAAGTTCTAGTTGCACCACAAAATACAGAGGGAAAAACCTAATTTTTTGGACCTGATATTTTTCCACCTAAAATTTGCCTGTGGTCAGAATCCGATTTTGTGTCTGGATTTTAGACTTTTTGGTCTCAGATCTAAGGCAGACCGTTATGATCTGCAAACAGACAGATAAACCTTTGCTAAAAGTAGGTTAAGATTCGGAATAAAGAGTGGTCTCGATACGAAAATAATGGGTCTGTTAAGCAAAAAAAAAAAATATAAAAAAAATCAAACTTTTACCCTTCTGCCCGTGTGCGAGCCAAATAGCCAATGAAAAATGATGTTTCTAACACATATAGGCATTATGTTATTGGAAAATCACCTGAAAGTTGATTTATTAGGATTTATTCAGAAATAGCTTTCAAAATGTGTTTCCTACTTGAATTTCAGGCAAAAATGACAAAAACCCCTAGGGGTTAATGTGTTAATGGGTGCATTTTGATGACATCACAAAATCTGAATATTCCTTGTGTATTTAATCACTTGTGCATCGACATTGCACATAAATTACAAATTTAGCCATTCCTAAATGATCTGTAAAAAAATAAAAAAATCCTTATTAACACATTACCTCTGGTGACAAGTTTACATGGCAGGAGGTAGTAGCCTACTGCCAAGCTCTGTAGTGTCAAGGATATACTGAAGTGGGTGGTATTATAGAAAGGTAGACAGATGTGCTCTAAAATGATACCAAATAATCTGGAAGTTCAAGTTGCACTACAAAATACAGAGGAAAAAACATTTTTTGGACCTGATTTTTTTCCACACTAAATTTGCCTGTGGTCAGAATAATCCAATTCTGTGTCCGGATTTTAGACTTTTTGGTCTCAGATCTAAGGCAGACTGGTATGAACTGCAAACAGAAGATGAACCTTAGAAAAAAATTGGAATAAAGAGTGTTCTTGATACGAAAATAATGGGTCCGTTAAGCAAAAAAACAAAAAAAAAAGAACTCCAACTTAACCTTCTGCTCATGTGCAAACCAAATAGCCAATGAAAAACGATGTTTCCAACACAGCTAAGCATTATGTTATTGGAAAATCACCTGGAAGTTGATTTATTAGGATTTATTCAGAAATAGCTTTCAAAATGTGTTTTCTACTCGAATTTCAGGCAAAAATGACAAAACCTCCAAGGGTTAATATGTTAAAGAAATATGTAGCTTAGCCATTTGTTTGTTTGCTCTACCAGTTATTTCACCAATGTAGCTGCTACCTACCCTACACAGCTACAACACCCCCCTACAGGCAAAAAATACATACCCTCTGCAAAGAAATGGAACTCCCAGGCATTCAAGCAGAACAGCACAAAATATGTGATCCTACTCCATGGAAAAGTAGCATCTCAAAATCAACCTTACTGCCCAGACATTTGGATCCAAACTACAAAACCCAATACGAACATTAACAAAAATATGCAAGACCATCGATGAAACATACTCTGAGCATCTTAAAATCTGTAGAGATGGATCCAAATCTCAAGAACTAAAAAGAACAGCAGCCGCAATAATAATACCCAAACACAGAGTTGTACTTGGAGACAGACACCCATATGATTATTAAAACCCAAACGCACAGTCAGTATGTTATTATAACAGACTCTCTAAGCATTTTCAAATCTTTGGAGACTAGTACAACAAAAGGTAAAGGAAATATGTTAGAAGAAACAATGATATCCATTAGAGAGACTGAAGGAAAACAACAAAGCATTGAATTCGTATGGGTATCTTCTCATATTGATCTAACAGGAAATGACAAAGCTGACCAACAAGCAAAACTTAACCTCAAGAACATCACACTATCACACCTTGACTACAGTGTACAAGAGGTATATAGTCACAAAAAAATTAAAATAAACAAGAAATGGCAGCAACTCTGGGAAAATACCAACAAGGGCAGACATCTATTCCAACTGCAAAAAGAGGTAAAGTGAACCATCATGACACCTCAAGACACAGAAACCACCGACCTCCACATTACTAATAGGTTAAAAAACAGGAAAAACTTTAACTTTAATAAGAATCAATTTTTGGAAAACATCTCAAAAAAAAAATTAAACAAACCACAAACTGTCCTTATTGTCCAACAGTGGAAACACTAGACCATGTTTTCAACACCTGCCCCAAATACCATAATCAACGAACTAACTTCCAAGAACAACAGAAGAAATACGGATCCCCTATGACATACCCAAAAATATTAAACAAGGTACATAATAAAAACATCAAAACTACATACAAAAATATATTATGGTACCTAAAACAAATTAATAAACATGATAAAATATAAACAAACATAAGACAATAAAAACATAACATCCAACATAACATCAATCACCAGATAGGACTAAAGCGGTAGGGTAAGACACCACATAAATAAATCTATTCACAAGCTAGGATAATAAACAAAACAAATAAGTCCAAACCTATTATAACTACTGGACAGGCTAACAAACTTAAAATTAGGGAATAAATAAGACCAGATGTCTTTGACAAGTCTTAGTGACCCGAGTATTCAACAAAGATATCTGTCTTATCAAAATAGATTTAGCCTGAAAATAACATCACATAAATAACTCTATCCACAAATTAGGAAAATAATCAAAACAAAACCTCACCAGACAGGACTAAGGCTGTAGGGTAAGACTGCTAGCCAAAGGGCAAGTCCACATTGAAAAATGAAAATAAAAAAAATATGTATGTATATGTGTATGTGTGTGTGTGTGTGTCTGTCTGTATGTATGTATGCATGTATGTATGTGTGTATATATATATATATATATATATATATATATATATATATATATATATATATATATATATTTTTATTTATATACACACACAATACTAACAATACAAGTCTGAGAAAAGAATAAGAACACATAACTCTGCAATTCACCCATCCAAGAAACAAATAATGCATATAAGGTGGTTAACCCTGACACCAGGCCCAGTTACACAAGGCAACAAAGACTGGTAATGTATTAAAAACAAACACCACAAAGTTTTAGTTCCACAAAAGAATTAAGACTATAAGGTGACATAAGTCCAGTCATCAGGCTCACCGCACAAGGCGAAAATAAAATAACAGATACACAGACCCCAAATTATTAAACACGCAACACTAAAATCCCAACATTACCCCTCAGACTAATATAATGATATTCCTAAATAATACAACTAAGAGGCACATTGTATTGGCAAAATTCCAAAAATAAGAAATGACAGCCCATGGACCAGTTGCAAACATCATGGCCGGTGTACAACAATGAAAGTCGAGTCAGTACCAAATTAACTAACTCCATCATCAGACTAACATAAAGGAGAAAGAAGAGGAGAAAAGAAAACAAAGAAGAGAAAGAAGACCGACATTGACTTTCAAACTGAATTGCCTTCTTACATGAGGTTCTTCCTTTGGCTTATGAAGTCCTCTTTCGATAAAAGCTCTATCCCCAAAATCCTGATCTGATCCTTAGATTACCGCCATCAAAATTCAAGACCAACGAAAAACATAGCATGACACAAAAATAGATAGGGTGCCTGACACCCAGCTGACAGGTACTATCTAGATAATTTAAGGTACACCATGTACACAAAATTCAAACTTTTTGTCAAAATAGTAATGAAAATTATACAACTGAATGAAATTGGAGAATTGCACACTATTGGAAAAGTAACTGTCCACTAGCAAAACTGGACTAAAATTTCTCATACGCACTTCGACGTTTTAGGGCGAACTGCTTACCTGTGGCTTTTCGCATCCCGGGGGTGCCTTTCTTCTTTGCCTCTCCTAGACATGTCCAAAATTAAGCAGTGCAACATTTGTACATAAAAAAGGGGCTGTGGTAGCACCATACCCACAGCCCAACCAATTAAGAATCCTGATCTTCAGGACTTAACCGGTCGCGAAAGCACTAGCTGCAAGGGCGACCTAAATTTTATCATCATCATCATCATCATAGTGCACGGAGTCAGCATGAAGAACTAGAGGTAACAGAACTCCATTAAATATAGAAAAGAAAAACCCTCTTGCTTGTCACTAATTCCCCATAGAATTAGTTGATTCCCCCTTCAACATGCAAAATAAAATATTCACATTTCAGTGTCACAGACTGTTCCACACAGCAAGTTACATTTCTTCATCATCTGTTCCAGGACTGAACATTTTAGGGGGAAATTTCCACCTCCATTTGGAAACTAGGAATTTTTTAAATATTGGAGGGATCCAGTTAAAAAAGTTCAAGTAGGGCTTGCAACTGTGATGCATGATTTTCATTTGTTCTGTTGATGGCTGAATGTGATCAAAGAGATTAGAGCAAATCCCTATGCTGAATGTGATCAAAGAGATTAGAGCAAATCCTATGCTGCATGTGATCAAAGAGATTAGAGCAAATCCCTATGCTGCATGAGATCAAAGAGATTAGAGCAAATCCCTATGCTGCATGTGATCAAAGAGATTAGAGCAAATCCCTATGCTGCATGAGATCAAAGAGATTAGAGCAAATCCCTATGCTGCATGAGATCAAAGAGATTAGAGCAAATCCCTATGCTGCATGAGATCAAAAAGATTAGAGCAAATCCCTTATGCTGCATATGATCAAAGAGATTAGAGCAAATCCCTATGCTGTGTGTGATCAAAGAGATTAGAGCAAATCCCTATGCTGAATGTGATCAAAGAGATTAGAGCAAATCCCTATACTGCATGTGATCAAAGAGATTAGAGCAAATCCCTATGCTGCATGAGATCAAAGAGATTAGAGCAAATCCCTATGCTGCATGTGATCAAAGAGATTAGAGCAAATCCCTATGCTGCATGAGATCAAAGAGATTAGAGCAAATCCCTATGCTGCATGAGATCAAAGAGATTAAAGCAAATCCCTATGCTGCATGTGATCAAAGAGATTAGAGCAAATCCCTATGCTGCATGAGATCAAAGAGATTAGAGCAAATCCCTTATGCTGCATATGATCAAAGAGATTAGAGCAAATCCCTATGCTGCATGAGATCAAAGAGATTAGAGCAAATCCCTATGCTGCATGTGATCAAAGAGATTAGAGCAAATCCCTATGTTGCATGTGATCAAAGAGATTAGAGCAAATCCCTATGCTGCATGTGATCAAAGAGATTAGAGCAAATCCCTATGCTGCATGTGCCAAAATAGACCAAAGAGACCTGCTGCAAGAGGAAAGGAATGATACACAATGTCCAGATGAGTGGGCAAATACTAACCTAATGAAATAAGACTGAAAATATACATTAATGAGTTGTAACAAGGTGTAAATTATACATTTATTATATGAATATTCCAAAAGCAAGACAACAAACCTGTGTGTAATTATTCAGTAGGATTCCGGAACACTGTCGAACATACAATTCCAAATGATGAGGCACATTTCCATTACAATAATCCTTATGCTTCATCTTATATTTTTTTCTTCTGAATATCCGCAGGCAACCGGACATTTTTGTTGGATTATCTGGCAAATGTTTCAGCTTCTTTTACCACTTCTGTTCCAAATATTATTTTTTTTATAACCAAAATCATTAACTTGTAGTTATTTTGTTGTAACTGTGTTTCATATAAAATCACTAGCTTGTAGTTATTTTGTTGTAAATGTGTTTCACATGAAATCACTAGCTTGTAGTTATTTTGTTGTAACTGTGTTAAAAATAAAATCACTAGCTTGTAGTTATTTTGTTGTTAACTGTTTCACATGAAATCACTAGCTTGTAGTTGTTTTGTTGTTAACTGTTTCACATGAAATCACTAGCTTGTAGTTATTTTGTTGTAACTGTTTCATATAAAATCACTATCTTGTAGTTATTTTGTTGTAAATATTTCCCATGAAATCACTAGCTTGTAGTTATTTTGTTTAACTGTGTTTCATATAAAATCACTAGCCTGTAGTTATTTTGTTGTAAATGTTTCACATAAAATCACTAGCTTGTAGTTATTTTGTTGTTAACTGTTTCACATGAAATCACTAGCTTGTAGTTATTTTGTTATAACTGTGTTTCATATAAAATCACTAGCTTGTAGTTATTTTGTTGTAAATGTTTCACATGAAATCACTAGCTTGTACTTATTTTGTTGTAACTCTGTTTCACATAAAATCCCAATGAAAACTCAGCTGCCCAAAGATTCAAATAAATATCCTCAAAACTGACACAAGTAGAATACTCCAAAATGAGAATTTCCTATCTGTTTAAACCAGATGGACAATAATTTATAGAAACCTTGTTTAAGCGCAGTTATTGCATTTCAGAAACTTCACTTTTCTAAGTTTGACATCAGAAAAATCACTGAATGCTCTCCAATATAAAAAGATATTGATGAATTCACCATCTTTTACAAGACTGTTGCATCACCGTACTGACAAACACTTCATCCTGACTAGACTTGGCTAATAATCAAACACAACAGCTGTACACATCACAACTAGTGGAGGAAGCAAAACAGTGTGTGTGATTCAGATCTTTAAGATAGCTTTAACAATTTTCCAGTCATATCCCTACGATGTCTGCAGTGTGGCTGTTTAATGTGATGTCTAGCACTGGGATATGACAGAAGTTTCAATTTATTTATATGCAGTGACCATTAAAATATCACAACTCAGATCCTTTAATCAGGTGAAAATGTGTACTTCTGAAAGACTGGTGTTATCTGGACTATTCCAGTACCTATTATTTACATAGGGAAATTTACAGTTGGTGGTGTAAGGATGTGATTGATTCAAAATTGATATCATTTGTCACGAGCTGCTCACTTACATCTATCTGATTCAACAGACAATACATCTGTCATGCATTTTATATGCCATTTACTGGGAACCCAAATCCTCTGTATTTATTTATCAAAACTGGTGACATTTTTATTCAAACTCCCATGCAATTTTCTCCATACTGTCTAGTTCAGTGCATGTAACACTCTCTCCAAGTAACAATAATTCACAATGTCGATGTTTTCCCTTCTTGACAATTTGACTGGAGAGAAAATATCTTTACCTAAAGTTGCCATTTAATCAATGTACACTACTTTTGCAATATATATATATATAAATTTAACATGATACTCCATGGCAAATAATGTAGCAATTTTCACAGCTACAACTAAATGTTACATACATACATATGTTTAATAAAACAAATCTATTAATTATTTAGCGTAATTTTCACACTTCATTAAGTGATACAGAATCCTCAAATTAGAGATACTCTGAATTTTCCACAAACTAAGAATAAAGTACATCCATTTTGAAAATGAAGTGCATAACAATCTGCATACATCAAGTAGATCTTGAACAAGCCCTTAATCCTACAGCATCCTGAGAAATAGGATGCAGATGTTTGTAAACTAATCAACTTTGTCAAGTGTGTGTTATAGATCTATTTATGCAGTGGCTACTCTCCTTAAATTTTAAACTTAGTTGGCAGTTAAGCAGTACATATTGCCTGGTAAATAAACTACCTTAGGTATCAACAAGTGAGTGTACTCTAAAGTTATGATGAGCACATGCAGACGGTCATCCAGATCTGTGCCATAATTTTGTTAAAAAAGGAATTCAGTTCATTTCACTGCAGAAAATGCACCAATATGAACATGTTCCATAAAAGAAAATGAGCGTCATAAAAATTAAGGTGAGGTTCTGCATGTTGAAACCACAATTGAAGTATTTCTGTCAAATATAACCTTAACCTCATGTTCAAGGGCGTTGTAAATGAATTGCCTCAGTTCATGTATGATTCATCCTAAGTATAAAAAATATCGATCAAGCAGTTTAGAAATACAAAAACAAGAAAATATAAACTTGAACTAAAATGTTAATGTTAATTTTCTAAAGCTGTGACCTTGATCTGAAAGTAAAAAGGAGTGAGGAATGTGTTGCACAATCAATTGTCCAAGTTTCATAATGATTAATCCTGAATATGGAGAAAACTCATCAGTGGGTTTAGGAAATGTAAACAATGGGAATTTTTTTGTCAACCAAAACCTTAAAAATATTGCCCATGATTGTGAACTTACATATAACATCAAGGTCAATAGGGTAGGCATACACATGGCATAATGAATGGTCTTGGTGTCATAATGATTTATCCCACGAATGATGAGACATTAAAGGGGTTAAGTAGAAAGTTTATGATGAAAAACTGTAACCAAAACCTTAACAAACTGTTACTGATGCAACACCATAAAAGAGAGAGACCCAGTGCTACCAACAGTCCTCTTTAGAGACAGCTCAAATTTTTAGGCAGAAATTGCCTTTCTTCTTTCAGTCATGGTAAATTTGACCTCTGACACAAAATCTAAAGATTTCTTCCTTGATCTATATGCATGCGATCCACAAAGTTTGGTCCAGGTCTGTTATGTGGAACAAAAGTTGTCTAGAAACCAATTTTCTTCTTTCAGTCAGTGACCCTGGACTTTGACCTTTGACCCCCAAATCAATAGGCTTCTTCCTTAAACAAAATGCAAGTCATACACAAAGTTTTGTCCAAGTTTAAAAACATAAAAATAAAAATAAAATAACGTTAGGTTAGTGCTGAAGAACTCAACTTAATGTACAGAAATGAAATACTTAATGTACAGAAATACTTAATGTACAGAATTGAAATACTTAATGTACAGAAATACTTAATGTACAGAAATGAAATACTTAATGTACAGAAATGAAATAGGGAACATTTAGCTGGATGGATGAACAGATAACAACATAACATTATACACTGTTTGTGGCAGGCTTATAAAACAAGCACTTTGATTAGCTTTGCTGCCCTTCATATACAATAAGATTGATTACCTTTACTACCTTTCACAAAGACTTAGATTAGCTTTCCTGCCTTTGATATACACTGATTGATTAGCTTTCCTGCCTTTCATAAATGCATCATCTTGACACATAATTCTGTTATACATGAACCTTATCCATATGCTATGAAATAACTATATCAATAACAATCAAAATCCATTTTACTGTCGCTTTCATCTAACATCACAAGGCAACATTGGTAGCAATGTTTTTTTTCACTGGTTTCTACATGCCACATCAAATCCCATATGATGAGACACTGGCTACTGCAGGTGCCCTCCATGCTATTCATGTCATATGAAACACCTGACAATGTAACACTGGCTGCTGCAAATGTCCTATATATAAAATGTGTCACACCAAATCCCTGATATCATGACACTGGCTGCTGCAAATGTCCTCTGTATAATTCATGTCACTGGCTGCTGCATGTGCCCTCTATATAATTCATGTCACACCAAATCCCTGATATTGTGACACTGGCTGCTGCATGTGTCCTCTATATAATTCATGTCACACCAAATCCCTGATATTGTGATACTGGCTGCTGCATGTGCCCTCTATATAATTCATGTCACACCAAATCCCTGATATTGTGACACTGGCTGCTGCATGTGCCCTCTATATAATTCATGTCACACCAAATCTCTGATATTGTGACACTGGCTGCTGCATGTGCCCTCTATATAATTCATGTCACACCAAATCCCTGATATTGTGATACTGGCTGCTGCATGTGCCCTCTATATAATTCATGTCACACCAAACCCCTGATATTGTGACACTGTCTGCTGCATGTGCCCTCTATATAATTTATGTCACACCAAATCCCTGATATTGTGACAATGGCTGCTGGAAATGTCCTCTATATAATTCACATTAAAACAAATCCTTGACATTGTGATACTGGCTGCTCCATACTGTGGAGTAACTGTTGACAGAATCTTGTTTATGTCATAAGAGACATTTTGTGCTGCCGTAATTTTTAATATTGTTGTTTTTAGACAATATTCTGTTTTAGTATTCGAGAGAATTATAGTGATTCACCAACCTGCTTAGTGTTTTGTTATGTCACCCAGAAATAACTTTAAAAATGCCAGAAATTGATGTTCCTGTGGGTTATAAATAGATTCTTAATTATTCTTCCAAATCAACAATATATCTGATAAATTGGTATCAACAGGCATTAGAAAATCAAGTCTACATATAAAACAATTTAAACTACAACATAAAACAGTGGGAAATGTGTGTGTGATTTGGATTTTTTAACGTAGCTTTAACAATTTTTCAGTCATATTACTACGATGTCTGCAGTGTGGCAGTTTATAGTTATGTCTAGCACTGGGGCATCATGCTGCAGACATGTAGCATGATGTCCCACCCAGTCACATTATCCTGACACCAGGCCGACCAGTCCTAACACTAACCTCTTAATGCTGAGCGCCAAGCGAGGCAGCTGTTAGTACCATTTCTGTAAGTCTTTGGTATGACTCGGCTGGAGATCGAACCCACGACCTCCCGCATCCGAGGCAGATGCTCTAACCACTAGGCCACCGGAGCGGTCAAAACAGTGGAAAAAAAAATACAAATAGAGGATGGAATTGGATATTCCCATTTGTCACAACATGCATGTCCACTGCAGTAATCATCATTATCTACAAGTAGTGGACTAGGTGTCTATAATAATATCATTCAGACTACATGTAAGAGGTTATACAGTTTTTATAATGATGAGATCCATAATAAAATAAAGTTTAATAAAATAATATCACAAAGCAGATTTGAGAAAGATGATATGGCACTTGAGATTATGCAACAGAATAATTAAAATTAGCAGTCAGCTGTAAAAAAATCTTTCAACTGACAATATATACCAACTCAATCAGAATATTCAATTTGCACACACACATGCATGCAAGTATGCATGCACACACAGAGTGCACCTAACTCATAAGTAAGCACATCCCAAACACTAGAGGAAGTCCAATCATAATGCCCTACAGACATCTTGCCAGTGATCAGGTCCACATTTACATCTTGTACATCCTGTTGTCTACGGTTCATTATAATACAGTACAGCCTTGCTTAATGGAACCTTACTGAACTGAACCTCTCAAACAACTTAAACTGTCTATACAAAGTGTTATCCCTACTCTTATTTATTGGGGGGGCACCGTGCCTTCTCAAGGTGGTGCCCTGCCCTCAATGGGGAACTAACCAACTCCCCACTTCCAGTCTTTAATTTCAAGAGTATTAATATGTGACATATGGTAGCATTTAATGTGCATCTGGTATACCAGCCTGGCATCATTAACTCCTATCTTTACTTTAAATGCAAATATGACCTTAACTGCACCACTGAAGTTGGCCCCAGAGTATCTTCTGACCCCTTGCCCAACTTGTATTGGATATGTGGACTTCCATGTTGGAGTTGTAGGTCAGAGTCAGGTACGTTATTGGGGTGGGGATGGGGGGGGCCACCACCCACCCCCCCGAATTTGCATGTGCTGTAAAATTGCTGTAGCCTATATACGAAAATTAACAAGACCGTCAAGTTTTGCCCCCACCCACCCTCCAAAAAAAGTTGAAATGACATCTCTGGTCAGACTGAGTCCGCTATTGAAAAAGTTGGAATTCACCCAAACTCAATGACCTTGTATCAAACCATACCTGCCTGAAATCAATAAGTACAATATTCATTTTTAAGACACTAAAATGCAAATATAATTTGTAACTTTAATAAGCCTATATATGGGCAATCCAGCACTACCTGGTGACATGATCCCCAAATCTCAAAGTTTATGAATTCAAATGTGATTAAATCGTCATCAGCTTCGTCACTTTTCACATGGTTCTCTGTATTACAATAGCATTTAAGTTCCTACATCAGGGACAATGGAGGCCATGAGGTAGCTTTTGGATTACATAAGCAAGAAATGCCCAGGATTGCATCCAGATGCAAAACACTACTTCAGTGTTAATTTACTAAAGTGACAAAATAAGTTTAATTATGTCTGAAAATATAAATCTTCCTATCAATTTCATGCAGGTAAGGCTAGATGCACGGATGATGACTTTGCAATGCTAGGTAGTGTAGTGAGTAGGTACTTGCTAGGCTAGGTAGTGTAGTGAGTAGGTACTTGCTAGGCTAGGTAGTGTAGTGAGTAGGTACTTGCTAGGCTAGGTAGTGTAGTGAGTAGGTACTTGCTAGGCTTGGCAGTGTAGTGTGTAGGTACTTGCTAGGCTAGGTAGTGTAGTGAGTAGGTACTTGCTAGCCCAGGTAGTGTAGTGAGTAGGTACTTGCTAGGCTAGGTAGTGTAGTGAGTAGGTACTTGCTAGGCTAGGTAGTGTAGTGAGTAGGTACTTGCTAGGCTTGGTAGTGTAGTGTGTAGGTGCTTGCTAGGCTAGGTAGTGTAGTGAGTAGGTACTTGCTAGGCTTGGTAGTGTAGTGTGTAGGTGCTTGCTAGGCTTGGTTGTGTAGTGTGTAGGTACTCCATACCATTGTTGTTGTCAATTTCCAAGTTCCAATAGCAGATGTAATCTGACCTCCCACCCAACTGTTGTAATCTGTTTTTTCAGTTACCTGATGATCCTCACATACTATATTTATTTACATACTAATTAATATGCACAGAAGTCAGGTTATTTCAGTTGAAACCAGATAAAAGGTAAGATCTGAAAAAAATCAAATCAGTAAGACTACCAATAGGGACATGAGGCTATCTACCAATAGGGACATGAGGCTATCTTCCAATAGGGACATGAGGCTATCTTCCAATAGGGACACGAGGCTATCTTCCAATAGGGACATGAGGCTATCTACCAATAGGGACATGAGGCTATCTACCAATAGGGACATGAGGCTATCTTTAGGGAAATCAGTAAGACTACCAGTAGGGACATGAGACTATCTACCAATAGGGACATGAGGCTATCTTTAGGGAAATAAAAATCTGTCAAATATGCTATCAAGGCCATTGTCCATACACGACGTTGTAAGGACACACAATCATACACATCACTTGTTATTCATACTTGCCAATAAAGATAACAACAGATGGGTGTATCATAGAACAGATTCACAATAAAATCTTAATTATATCCAAGTACAGACAGTATAAACTCTTAAATGGGAGTACATATACTTATCAATTTAAGTGTGAGTGACTTTCAAATTTATGATGGAAAATGACATAGTTTTTATATTTTATGTGTGTATGATTATAATGAAACAATAAGACTAGTTGACGAATGGTCAGTGGTCCTCCCTTTAGCATGTAATGAGATAATTTTTGTTGGACAAGAAAACATCAAAGGGCTTTCAAACTCATTTTAAAATGCACATGGTGTTTTCTTACTGTGATAGACTTCATAAAGAGAACTAATTAACGATATTTAAGGATATATTCTGTAAAGGCCTTTGTCCAGTTGTTAATAAACACCAGCAGTTACTGTAATGACAAGAGAGTTTATGCATCAAGCATTGTATTTTCTCACCAATAAAGAAAACAAGGGTGAATTGATGAATGAGAGCAGATTAACAAAAGAATTGCCACTGCATTGAGAGATGATTAAAGGGTTTTCCGTATGATTAGAAATGGTGATTATTTCTTTATTTCTTGATCTGTTTCATTATTTGATGTGATATGCGAAGCTAATAAATAGGTCAGGTCAGTTTTATTTGAGGCAACAAACAGTTGTTTTTCATTTGGCATTATATGAAACGTATTCTCAGCAAAGAATGTATTCATTGTTCTACATATCAATATCATGCATCTGTACTTTTTCAAAGAGGTTTGAAATGTGAACTTCTCTTCTTGATTCAAGTAAACATAAAATTATGTCAATAAAATGTTCATAAATGAAATGATAAGTGATCTTTCTGTGCGATTATAAATGGTGATTCTTTTATTTCCTAATTACTTGTTTCATGATCTATGTCTCACTTAAGAACTTACCCAAAGTAAATCACAATTCATATCATACAATTTGCAAAACAATACTTTCATCATTGGTCATACCTAAATTGTACCGTGGCATATTTTTGACGCTGTTTGAAATGGGAACCTTTCGAATTTTAACATCAAACATGAGGTTAGAAAATAATAAATAATAAAACAACCATAAAAACCACCTTAATTGTATATGATCATACTTATATTTTCTTTTGTAAAGACCAAATGGCAATGATTATTTTATATGTGGATTGTGTGCAAAAAATAAAAGGGTATGAAAAAATACATGAAATACTTTAGTCATATTTTGAACAAATCAAATATAAATTTGTCTGGACATGGCTCTTGCCTGGTTCCATTGTATTTCTAATGATGGTAAACTTATCATAAATATGTGTTCCCTAAATTCCAATATTGCCCAATGTCCACATATGGATATTTCCCCCTGTACTTGACTGAAGACACAGCTAAAATGCATAGCACTGTTGATGCTACCACCAGTGACAACACCAAAAAACTGATTCCTATATCTTACCCTGTTAATGAATGTAAGACAGAGAAGAAAAAAAAAGCATTCAAAATAGGGGTCAGAAAAAATTTGCATTCGAAATAGGGGTCAGCTTAACACTTTCTCCACTGACCAGAGCCAGCTCAAACAGAAATCAACTGGCCTTCCAGAAAATCAACTGTAACTTCCAATCAAATAAAAATAATTTCAATACATGCCAAATAGCAATTTTCTAAAACCATGTTAAGCAAAACAATGGAACATACTTGGCATCAGAAAATATTTTTTCAGATGTAACTTTTATGATTTAAAATAATTAATTCAATAATAACTTCTGAAAATTTAACTTGTGCTTCAGGCTGACAGTTTAAACTTTTAACTGCCTCTTCTCAAAACCAAAAGGCCACGGACCGGCAGGCCAGTGACTAAATTGACCCTTGGAAAATGTCTGAATTGTTCTGAATCAAGTCTTGTGATAAATCAAACAAAATTAAAACACTACAACGACCAGACAATACTGGCAAACTTCTCATGGTACATCCCATGTGAGTGGTCACAATACATATTTACATGAACATGTGACACATGATCCAACTTCAACATTATATCAAAAGATACGATTATAAAAAGGCACACACATAATCTACATCACACAAGTGCAGAATTATATATAACACTGATTCTAAATCGCTCTAAATCATGTGTCAAGTAATAACATTTTTAATGTTTCAATGTTCATAAGCTATAATGTTAAGCATGAAATCAAAATTCAAACTGAGATAATTTCGTATTCTTAGTTTTAAGGATCTGACGAGGGTAAGGGATACCATATATACACTCGCTGATTAGCCAAGTGTAACTTCAAAATGCACAGACCCAGATCTGCCATCACATAATGTGCAGGCAGATCTGGGCTCTGTGCAGTTTGTTAGGAGTAATCAGTAGAACAAATAACTTGGACCCTGATCTGCTGGTGCATTATACAATGGCAGGTCAGGGTGTATGTTGTTTGGAATCAGACTCAATTTAATAGCAAGTATATAATGGTGCTTAGAAATATCGAATTTCCAACATCGTAATTAGCTCTATTTAAAATTGTCTTGGTATGTTTCTTAAATTCTTATTATAATATTGGCATGTAAATATTGGATACACTGTTGACAAGAATGGATCTTAAGTTACCTGAATGTCTGTGTTGTAGTACACAGTCCTTATGTGTGTACTACAAGACAGACCACATACATTGTTGTCTATACATGTACATGATACTGTGTATAGGTATGCATCTGAGTGTATGTGTATGCCATTGTATATAATCAAGTTCCTTTGAAGTACCACATATCAGTCTAAGTATGTATAACTACATACTTTTATTATACAACCTCTGCATGCTCTTCAAACGAAGTAGGTACCATGCCTGGATATTAAGTCTTCCAAATACACACATTAACGAAGGACTCAAAGGACAATTAAATCTTGCATGATATTAAGTCTCACAATTACACACATAAACTGAGGACTCAAAGTCAATTAAATCTTGCATGATATTAAGTCTCACAATTACACACATAAACTGAGGACTCAAAGTCAATTAAATCTTGCATGATATTAAGTCTCACAATTACACACATAAACTGAGGGCTCAAAGTCAATTAAATCTTGCATGATATTAAGTCTCACAATTACACACACAAACTGAGGACTCAAAGTCAATTAAATCTTGCATGATATTAAGTCTCACAATTACACACATAAACTGAGGACTCAAAGTCAATTAAATTGTGCATGATATTAAGTCTCACAATTACACACAAACTGAGGACTCAAAGTCAATTAAATCTTGCATGATATTAAGTCTCACAATTACACACATAAACTGAGGACTCAAAGTCAATTAAATCTTGCATGATATTAAGTCTCACAATTACACACAAACTGAGGATTCAAATCAATTAAATCTTGCATGATATTAATGGATATGTTCACACATCTTATTCAAGTTGAGACAGGCCAGCAATACATCAAATAGTTACAACAACAAAGAAAAAAACCCACGTGTAGCATAGAAAACATAATAACTCACAATAAGAATACATTTTTGTAACAAAGTACTACTCAGTCATGTGTAAATTTTGGGAAAATTGTAGTATTTTTCTATCTTTTATAACATTTTATAAATCTTGCGAATTTTTTAAGGTCTTGATTTAATAAAAATTAATTTTGGTTGATGGGTGAGAAATTCTTTATTACTACAAGAGATTTATACAACTGCAAATTTTACCATATGTAGTCACTTATAAGTCAAGTCCAACTGCAAACTGCACAGCCCAGATCTGCATCGATTGCATACACCCTGTTCTTCAAGAGCATTATGCCACGGAAAATCAGGATCTTTGTTGATAATTTGACTTGAATTATAAGTGAGTACATATGGTAATACAAAATGCCATCACAAATGCCATGTTTACTTTCAAACTGATGTTGCCTTGTGCAATGCAGAGCTTTAAAAATTGGTCAATTTTGATGGTGAATTAACTTGTTTAGAGTTTTGTAACTCCTACAAAGGAATTTAGAGTACTTGCTATGAATTATGTGGATTTTATTAAAGGACCTTGTTTTAACATTTTGCCACCATTTGCAAGAAAAGCAGTGAAATGATTAATTATAAAATTTTAAGAAATCTTGCATGAAATGATCCTACTGTAAATAAGATTCTATGTATCACATGATGAAATATGCAAAGGATTTTGTTAACAGTTTAATGCCCTTCAACACATTACATGTCATGCTTATTATGCCTTGTTTAACACAATGTAAATATCACACAGGTTTTTTAAAAAAATCCATCAATAACTTCATATGATAAAAGTTTCAAGGGTTAGATGCAATATAACTTTGAAAGAAAACATGTCTACAGTCAAACCTGTCAACAGCTCCCACCCATTAGAAAAGGCACAACTGGCCGTTTTACAAAAGGGACCTATGTCCTCAAGTTCACTGTTCATAATTGGTTTTTGAACAAATATCATGAACCAGAAATTATTATTATTATTATTATTATTATTACATTATCAGATTGTTTCATGTGTACTATTCAACAAACTCATAAAATAAAGATACGATGTTCGTTCCCAAATTTGTTTCACACAAGATTACTGTATCCTGTTAATCCATCCCTTAAGTTAAATCATCACTGATTTAAAATAATCAATGTACCGGCAATCCATATCCCGTAAGTTAAATCATCACTTATTTAAAATAGTCAATGTAATCCATCCCGTAAGTTAAATCATCACTTATTTAAAATAGTCAATGTAATCCATCCCGTAAGTTAAATCATCACTTATTTAAAATAATCACTAATCTTTGTTTGTTTTGTGCATAATGACAAAACAACAATTTCATTGACAGTTTACATATCGTTGTAAAGCAGAAAAAACTCTTTGGATGAAAAGCTTATTTAAAATACACATGGAAACAGCTGTTAATGAAAAAACATGATCTGGTCACTCAACCAGCTACAAAAGAAACTGAGATCAAAAGACAGTTAACTCAAACCTGTGATCAATAGGAAATCAAAATAAGCCATACATAGCTATTCTTTGTAGCCTATGAAATACATAGCTATTCTTTGTAGCCTATGAAATACATAGCTATTCTTTGTAGCCTATGAAATGAAACTGTGCATGTCCTTAATACAAGTTTCAAATCTTAGACGACTCCTGACCCTAATGACAAGGGATGTAACTCCTAACTCTTTTCAAACGTTATAAATCAGAGATGGCTTTAATTCACAGGAAAATCAATACACATATGGAACTTGTAGCTGTTGGGGGTTCCATGACAGGTTTGACTGTATTATCAATTAGCAAAACAATGTGCTGGTTAACCTGGCCTCATAACACTTACACCTACCTATGTTAGAAGAGAAGTATAAACAAATGGAAGTAATAAATAGATTACTTTTTCAGTATCTAAGCACTGCTCAATGGTTGAATAAACATTTCGTTATGAATAAGAGAACACTGCTCTATGAATGCATGTATGTGGTATGATTCACTGTTGATGAATTCTACAATGGATATGTGTACACTACATTAAGTGAGTGTACACTACAATGAGTGAACATTCCATTATGGTTGAGTGATGATCCCACTACTGATAATGAACACTTCACTCAATGTGGTTAAACATTCCTCTGTGTACAAATGAGTATAACAGTTTATGAGTTAATACTCCAATGGCTGCCTGAACACTTCACTCAATGTGGTTAAACATTCTTCTGTGTACAAATGAGTATAACAGTTTATGAGTTAACACTCCAATGGTTGCCTGCACACTTCACTCAATGTGGTTAAACATTCCTCTGTGTACAAATGAGCATATCAGTTTATGAATTAATACTCCAATGGATGCCTGAACACTTCACTCAATGTGGTTAAACATTCCTCTGTGTACAAATGAGTATAACAGTTTATGAGTTAACACTCCAATGGTTGCCTGAACACTTCACTCAATGTGGTTAAACATTCCTCTGTGTATAAATGATTATAACAGTTTTTGAGTTCATACTCCAATGGTTGCCTGAACACTCCATTCTAATGAAGTAACCACCCAGATGTGGAAGAGCAATGACCTTGTTATGGATGTAGATTAGAAATTACACCACTCTGGTAGAGTGAACACTCCACTTTGGATGAGTGAACACTCCACTTCGGATGAGCGAACACTCCACGTTGGATGAGTGAACACTCCACTTTGGATGAGTGAACACTCCACTTTGGATGAGCGAACACTCCAAGTTGGATGAGTGAACACTCCACTATGGATGAGTGATCACCCCACTATGGATGAGTGATCACTCCACTTTGCATGAGTGAAAACTCCACTTTGGATGAGTGAAAACTCCATTTTGGATGAGTGAAAGCTCCATTTTATGACCAAAGTGGTCAATAACCCAAATTTGACCAAATTAGCAAAACCAGTAGATTCAGGATAATACTTTTTTTGTCCTTAATTTTTCCAAACAAACACTGGACATAAAACTTTAAAGTTATCAAAACCCCAATGACGCCATTTATAAAAACGTCACCATTCTTCCAACCTAACTAAAGTCTGGAAGGAAGGAAATAATTTGTTAAAAAGCTGTCTGACATAAACTGATCTTTGAAATAATCAAAATTTGTGGTTTAAAAGACGTTCAAATATTCAGTTTAGAATTAAAAGGTGCCACTACAAAATTCAAATGGGGCCCTGAATGGTCTAAAGCTATCTCCGTTACAGATCACTCTCATCTCACCTCTGCGTGGGTTTGAGTCTCGGATTCGGCCAATGTGGTTATGTGAGAAGGCTCGACAGTAGCTTCTCATGGAACGGTCGTTCTTTCCGGCAGTTTTCCCCGGGTTCTTGTTCCGATATTAACACTGACTGCCATGTATAGCCTATCGTGTGCAGAAAAATGGCTTTAAACCCTACAACATCAAGAACTAAATTCAATCAACAAAGCCACTCATAATTCCGTTCTTTTGGAAGTGCTCCAAAAAAGAGTGATGTAATACCTTTGAGAAATTCAGTTAGTGACTGATCTAATAACAACATTCACATGTGGCACACAACTGTTTCAAGAGGGAATGAAGAGAGGTGGGCCCACTATTTTAAATGTGGATCTACGAAGTGCGCAAAAGAAAGAAAACAAAGACTTGGGTGAATATTGATGGTCAGCTGGGGCACTGGAATACATTTGAATGAAGTCAGTTGACCCACAGATGTAGCCATTCAACACTGGATTAATTCATACACATGTGAAAATGGCAGGGTTTCTCCTAGTCTGATAATTCATCCCCCCAAATCTGTGTTGATTTATGATGGATGAAATGTGGGTCTAATGTCACCTGTTCATTAAAATGTGCAATTCTGCTGCATGCAAATCATCCTGGAACAATCATGTGTACACTTTTGACATACACCGGTAATTGGTAACAGCCATATCTAGCGCAAAATTTAAAATGGTTACAGTACAAATGGTTGTGCTATTCCACATGGATTTACAAGTCACCAAACATAGAATTTACTCTAGAAATATAATTTACATGTCACCAAAAGAACCCTTTCGTCGACAGTAGCTCCACAGCCACGAGAAATACCGGTAAGTGTATAAAATGTACACTGATGTCTGCAGATAAAAGTGGCTGCAAATAATTGCAGTTTTCAATAAATAGGTGATATCAGTCACTAACCCGAAAGTCATCATCATCACAGGTGAGGGCCTGATTTATCGGTCTAGGTTTCTCCATTCGAGGGAGAAATTACATGGCTCATAATGTGATGAAATGTCAAATTTATCTTGTTTTAATTTAACCCAACAATGTTTAGGAACAATATCTTTCAAGATTCAGTATTATTCAGATGATTAGGCATATGACGTTTTGCATGTAACAGCGACATTGGGGATTTTAATAAGCAAATAAATATACATGTATTAAATTAACTGTGACAAAATTTAAAAGAACTGTCTGGACATTTTGTGAAACAAAGGCAGCAATCAGAAATAATAACATGACCAGAAGTACATAAAGCAAGTGAACCAAAAACAATGTTATTGCACAACATCAAATTAACTTACATCCTCGTATACTAGAATGCGACTTTTATTTGCTAATGAAGCATGGGGCACATTTCCTACGGATCTTGATCTTGGCTTGCAGCTGGGAGCTGACAGCTTAAAGTTACATTGATAGAAGTGTTAAATGAGGAAGTCATATACAACACAAAGTACATTTGAATTAAAAAGGTAAAATCAATAAACAATCACAAATATAAAAATAAAAATATCTAATGAGAGTCATAAAATTTAAAAATCCAGACATTTTCATAAATTCAGATATGAAATTAAATGTGCAAAAAGATCAATCAGGTTAAGCAGAACAAATCTTGATATTTAACATCATCGTAATAAGAGTTTTTTTGAAACCCTTGGATAGGAGGTCCAACACCCTAACCCTAACCCTTGGATAGTAAGTCCAACACCCTAACCCTAACCCTTGGATAGCATGTCCAACACTCGTCCAGCTGAGCCACCACAGCTGCATTACGTAACATCTGATGAAAGTACATAACTCCAGAGATACTGCTATTTGTAGTTCTTTTACTTTCATAAATGGATTGCTCCAAATAGTATGTAAAATATTTTCTAAAATTTTCTTTTCCCTGTATATCGCTTGATAATTTATATTAACTACTGACATAATATTTGAAATTGCTGTGATTTCCTTTACAATGCACTTTGTACTATTGTTTCCAAAAATTTGCATCAGAGAATACTATCAAAGGGAGATAACTATTATCATGTATCATGGGTTACCTAAATGAGTTACCTCCCTTAAAACATAAAAGGCACCAGAAGATTTCTGCTAATTTTAGAATGACTACAAAGTTAGTCATTAATGTTAGTAATAGCATTACATAATGTACCACAAGCTTACAATTAAATCACAAAACCCTCAGGCTTGAGTTTGTGCTTAGATTTTGTGTCAGCCAATCAAAAGGAATGTTACTTTTGCAAAGTCATTACTGACTGGCTGACAGTAGAAACATTCTCAAAATAAGTTCTGATGTTCGTAGTGTTTGGCATTCTGGCAATTGACCAAAGTTAAGAAAAATCTTATAATTCTACGATTCAAACTGTATCATTCTAATTAACTTTATAGGCTGCAAAAGATTCTGGGACTGAGCTTGAGTCTTTTGTTAAAAATGTTGAGATTGAGAATGATTTTTTTATTTTCAACCAATCAAACATGATGTTACAAATGCAAAGTTCTTCAGATTGGATGACACAGAATCTCAATCTCAGAATCAGCCTTGGTATCTTAAAGATTTCCAGATGAGATATAGAAATCACAGAAGTTCTGAGCTTGAATCAAAAGAGACATTACTTTTGCAATTCCTCATTTGACTGACTGAGAATGAAGGCTCAGACTTACGTGATCTTCAAGTCTGGTCTACTACATTTACTTGACATCTAAGAAAAAAATCTTGTAGCTACCTGTACACAATGCAAAAGCAGATCAGGATATATGCTTTGTACTGTGGGCATATCTTATACACAATAAATAGGAAGGTTGTATAGATTTTAATGGCACATTTTTGACAGGTCATAATGCAGAAATGGCAGCCAAATGCTTTCCCCATGAACCCATACAGGCAACCAACCTGAGCTGGCCTGGGCAGGCAACAAACCCACAACCCTTAGAAAGTAAATAGGTAAATATGGTATAACCCCATCCCCATCCTCGAGATGGCCACTACAATTCTGGAAACAAAAGTCAATATGCATTGGTTCACTACTTTTTGGTATTATTTTTTTCTTCTTTCTGAAAGATGTAGAGGCAAAATCATTTCTGAAACTAATCACTTGTATTTGTGGGTACCAATTTTTCAGGATTTCATGGTATCTAAATAGGATTCATTTAAAAATCAAACCAAACAGGATTTAACTGTTAAATGAACTAACCATCAAAAATGGGGACATACCCACACATTTAAAACCATTTTGAAACATTATGCATACAGCCAGATAGTTTTCCTTTTAAACTATGTTGTAGGTCAAATCTGTGTTGGTAAGAGGAAGTGAAGAATGTCCAGTTAGGCATGGTGGGGATAGGGGTGGGGATGGGGATTCACCTTAGATATGATATATATTTGTGTACAAGTCAGATCCAACATCAAACTGTACAGATCCAGATCTGCTGTTACATAATGTGTCCGAGCTTTTTTCTACATCACTGTAATATAAGCATTCCAATGTAATATAACCATTCCAATGGGCTTTTACATACAATTTTATGGGAAATCTGATCTTGATGAGAAATTTTTAAAACATGTGTACCTTTTACAAGCAGAGTTTTAAAATTCTTTGTTGTGATATTTGAAATGATATCAAACTTTTTAATAAACAAGAAACAACGAAAATATATGTGTGTTTAAAATAAACCTTAAAGCAACCTTCCAATACAAAAAATTATTGCCAAGTGTATTTAATCATTTAGGCATCAGATTTACCCAATGCTGGTTTATTTTGCCAGATAGATTTCATTCTTTTCCTATTTTTATTTGTTTTTAAAAATGAAATTTAGTAACCAAATTCACAAAGTGTCTCAATGTGAAACATTTGTCTTTGTCACAATGCCACATTTATCTGAAATTTTATTTTGATGTTGACAATTGTTCGGCACTTTATATACTCTCTTATAACTAGAGTCCAACAACAAATTACACAGACTGATTACAAATTACATTGACTGATTACAAATTACATAGACTCATTACAAATTACACAGATCTGCAGTAGTCACCTCAGGCAGATATTACTCTACAGTGATCCTGAAAATAGACCATTTAACCATCTAATCACCTCGAATGTTTTACATCCCTCATTCCAAAGTCTTTGGAATATTATACAGATGAGCACTGCCATTATGTATGCTTATAAAAAACAAATCCAATTTGTATTATTATTACACAATGTGAAGTAAAGTAAGCTTACCATGTCTGTGGTTAGAACATTGGAATGCACATTCTGCAGAGCAATAGGACCACTGAAAGATCGGGATACTTTGAGGTTGGTGCCAGATGATGAGTTTGGAATATCATGAGGTGTGATAAGTGTGCGACTGTTGATGTACATTTCATGCTTCACCTGCAGTTTTCTGAGCTCCTTACGAGTTAGGCCTCTTATGCTAAATCCGATCTGTGACAAGAAATAAATACATTTAAATGAATTCCAAAATTTATAAGAAAAAAGGACCCAATCTGTGACAAGAAATAAATACATTTATAAGAAAAAAGATTGCATGACATAGGGTGTCTTGCAAATGAATCATGGTAGATACAGTTACCACTGGATAAGCAAAACCATTATCTCACCATGCTAATGCAGGCAAGACAATACAAATTATGCTCATATCCTTATCTTACACTTGTCATCACATATATAAATATTTCATCTTTATAACCATATTCAATTGCTGGGTCCATTCTTCTCTTTAATGCAACATACTGAATTATTCATTTACAGAAAAAAGCGAGGGCTTGCATGTCAAGCCCATGATCATAGCATTGCAGTAAAATATACTACTTTAATCCCAAGGTCAATGGTCTGAATAAACATAATGAACTGTTTTAGATTCAACCAAAGTATGAACAGAATTCATTGAGGGATTTAGGAAATATAAGCAAATTAAAACAAATTTAAACAACATCTTAGCACAAATATTCAACGACCGTGACCTTGATCTCAAGGTCAAGGAAGCAAAAATACGTATCACAAAATTAAATGTCTTAGCTTTAAAATTATTTACTGGAAGTATGAAGAAACCCCACAAATGAAAAATTTCACCAAAGCCTCCATGCACTATTCCATGAATGGGACCTTTGGTTGTAGAATGACTTGTCTTAGCTCTATAATGATCAAGGCCAAATGTGACCCTTACTGACAGTGACCTTGACCCTAAGATCAAGGGACAAGTGAGCATGTCAATGAATGACTTGTCTTAGCTCTATAATGATCAAGGCCAAATGTGACAAGAAACTATTGAGGGTTTAGATTAATGTTAGCAAATGAAAATACTTTAAACAAAACCTTACTGACAGTGACCTTGACCCTAAGATCAAAGGAAAAGTGAGCATGTCAATGAATGAATTGTTTTGACTCCCAAACTTGATTCATGACAAGAAGCTATCAATGGGTTGGGGATATATAAGCAAATGAAAAACATCACTCAAAACTTTGACAAACTTGTGCTAATGGCACCATTACCATTGCTGATGGTGGTGGAAAAGTGACTTGTTATGTCTTGTAGGTTCAACAATAATCATTAACATCAGCATGAAATATAATCACCATAGAACTTTATTCCAGTTAAACCAAGGGTACAGCTTTTATCAACTGATACTAAGAGCCTTGACAACCCTGGCCATGTACAACTGACTGCTGTCTTCTCATAACCTATTACACTTACAAACTTAAACACTACCTATCTACAACACTTTTACAGTAACATTTTTTACAATATTGTTGCGCTGATCCAGTCATGTACTTTTGAATATGAGCTGTGTACATCAACAGATTATGAGAAGGCTGCATGTAATGACGCTGTTTGTTGTTTTGGGTTTTAACACCATTTTTAAGTGCAAGATGGATGGGCTATACATGGTGGCAATTATAACTGGTGGAGGAAGAACTTGTGAAAACCCCGGCATGAAGAACTTGTGAAAACCCCTGCATGAAGAACTTGGGGAAACCCCTGCATGAACCAACAACAACAGGAATGTGATTGGCAGTTTTCTCACATACCCACATTGGCTGAGCCAGAGAATCGAACCCACAAGCACAGAGGAAAGGTGGCAATGATCAGTAAAGGTGAGCACTTTAGACCACTCTGCCAACCTGGGCCTCACTGTGTCTAAGGACAAGTATTGAAACAGTGCTTAAAATCATAAAAAAAACTGAAACCTTGCACAACTGTAAACCACATGAAGAATGTCATTGTTGTCATGGGTTTAAGACCATTTTTCAGCACATGATAGACTACACCAGTCCTAACACTAACCTCTTAAAGCTGAGCGCCTAGTGAGGCAGCTGTCAGTACCATTTTTATAAGTGTTTGGAATGACTCAATCGGGGTTTGAACCTGCAACCTCGTGCATCCAAAGCAGACGCTTTAACCACTAGGCTTCTGGAGTGGTCACATTCTCACTTTGGCTGGGCCAAGACTCCAACCAATGAGGACAGAGGTGAGATGTCATGGATCTGTAAAGGCAAGTGCCTTAGACCTTTTAGGGCACCTCATGTGAAGAACGATATCAATTTAAAAAGCCACCTATCTCACTTATCATATCTATATCTATATCTATCTATATATATGACAGAGATATACACACACAATATATATCACTGTTTTGAGTACGGTTTTCAAATTTGGAATTATGAGCAATCAAAAAATATTTGTGTTTGTATTTTTTAATACAAAGGATGCAGGGAGATGTAAAACAAGGAATATATTCATTGGATGCAGATCCCCCTGCTAATATGGGGCAAAGGCAAATTTCATAGTCTAAAGGTGCCATAACTTTGTTAAAGTTTGCTGCTAAAAAAAAAAAACTAAAGCCCACAAATTTTATGAAGCATAACTCAACTTGGGTTTCCTTGATATTAAACTCCATCTCCATAAGTACTCAAGTCTTATCCAACTGCAAAGAACATAGACCCTGATCTGCCATAACATAATATACCAAAAGAGCCAACTTTATATTGTTTGTTCTATTGATTGTTCCTTAAGAAACTGCAAAGACCCATATCTACATGTTCATTATATAACAGGAAATCTGGGTCTATGCAGTTTGCAATTGGATCTCATTTATTTGCAACTATATGCAGTATATGAAGTCCTTATATGCAAGTATATACAGTACATGAAGTCCTTATATGCAAGAATATACAGTACATGAAGTCCTTATATGCAAGAATATACAGTACATGAAGTCCTTATATGCAAGTATATACAGTACATGAAGTCCTTATATGCAAGTATATACAGTACATGAAGTCCTTATATGCAAGTATATACAGTACATGAAGTCCTTATATGCAAGTATATACAGTACATGAAGTCCTTCAGAAATTATTGTGTGGAAATGACATGACATTGTGAAGAACAGACTGATGGATTGACTAGAGTGAAACTACAAAACCCCTTAATGATACTGAGTTGGGGCACAAAATCATATTTCTACTTCCTTTAAAATATTATCTGCTAAAGCTGATTTTAAATTATTTTGTGAATAATACACAATGCATCTGTATTTTATTGTCTTACTTTTAAAAATTTGTCCACTTTGACTTTTGTGTGTATTTCTTGACAAAACTGTCTGATTTTGTTCACAGTGCTGGCTGTTTCTACTCGGGTTCTTTGTGATCTCCTACCTGAAAAAAACAACATTATTGCATAGAGAATTCTGTGCAACTTTGGACTCTTCACCTAATTAAAGTTAGAAAAAAATGTTAATGATGATAAAACATGGCAATAGCCAATATGTATAAAAGACTAACATACGACTGGAAACTAAATGCTTGAACTTCCAAGTCTCCATGCCCATGCATTTTGAGACCAAATATTGGATTGAATTCTACATGTTTGTATTTCCAAGTCTGCTTGCCAGTGTGCTGGGAGACCAAAAATTTGATTGGATGCTAAGTGCTAAGTGATCATGTTTTCAAGTCTCCCTGTCTATGTGTTGGGAGACAAAAACTGTACTGGATGTAAAGTGCCTGTGATTCCAGGTGTCCTAGCCTAAGTGGCAAGAGACCAAAAACTGGATTGGATGCTAAGTGCTGGTGTTTCCAAGTCTCCCAGCCTGTGTAATGGTAGACCAAAATGTTGATTTGATGCTTAATGATTGTGTTTCCAGGTCTCCCAGCCAATGTGTTGGGAGACCAAACTTGAATTGGATGCTTAATGCTTGTACTTCCAAGTCTCATAGCCATATTTGGAAGGACCACCACCACCCATCCAAAACTACAAAACCATTGGGTAATGCACATCTACATCTATATATGGTTCCTTCCTTAGAGAGAGTACAATTATGTATACATGTGGAAATGTGTAAAACCTTGCTTTGTCTGCAAGGTCTATAAGTCCAATTCCAATATGAGTCACTAAGGAACCCCAGTGTACCAAGTACCTGTCAAAACTTTAGTACACATATTACAACATACAACATTAGTGGCCATTTCAAATGACAAGCAGTTAGCCAATATGGTGAGGCTCTTTGAAATGGTGTGGGGGCCCAGAACAAGACTGCTGAACATGCCAGCATGCATGCAGTGGTGGACCAAGTAAGGCCAGCTTCAATGAGACTGATGCTATATTCACCAGATTAAATATCCCTTCAACAAACTGCATTGACTTTGTTAGTGACAACTGAAATTTCATGGTGGAGAAGGCAAATGCAGTACTTACCAGGGTGAAGCTGGGTGAAGCAGAGAAATCCTGATGTCTTCAGGATTGGGTGCATTTGCCACCTAGCCAATCTGTGCACAAGATGGAATCAAGCAACTGACCAGTTGATGACCTTCTGGTGGACATTTACTACCATTCTGAGCACAGCTCTAAATGATAAAAGACAAAAAGAGTTCCACAGCTTTTCACTGAGATGGATGATTTGAACATACTGAAACAATGCCAAACCCACTGGCTATCACTGCAAAAGGTGGTGTACAGGGTTCTCTTTCACCCTATTCTGAGAGCCCAATGAGTGTGTGTCTGTACTAACAGACAACTGCCAGAAGTGCCCAATGAGTGTGTGTCTGAACTAACAGACAATGGCCAGAACTGTCCAATGAGTGTGTGTCTGTACTAACAGACAATGGTCAGAACTTCCTGATGAGTGTGTGCCTGAACTAACAGACAATGACCAGAACTGCCCAATACGTGTGTGCCTGTATTAACAGACAATGGCCAGAACTGCCCAATAAGAGTGCCCAAACTAACAGACAATGGCCAGAACTGCCTGATGAGTTTGTGCCTGAACTAGCAGACAATGACCAGAACTGCCTGATGAGTGTGTGCCTGAACTAAAAGACAATGGCCAGAACTGCCTGATGAGTGCGTGCCTGAACTAACAGACAATGACCAGAACTGCCTGATGAGTGTGTGCCTGAACTAACAGACAATGGCCAGAAATGCCTGATGAGTACGTGCCTCAACAATGGCCAGAACTGCCTGATGAGTGAGTACCTGAACTAACAGACAATGGCCAGAACTGCCCAATGAGTGTGTGTCTGTACTAACAGACAATGGCTAGAACTGCCCAATGAGTGTGTGTCTGAACTAACAGACAGTGGCCAGAACTGTCCAAAGAGTGTGTGTCTGTACTAACAGACAATGGTCAGAACTTCCTGATGAGTGTGTGCCTGAACTAACAGACAATGACCAGAACTGCACAATACGTGTGTGCCTGTATTAACAGACATTGGCCAGAACTGCCCAATAAGAGTGCCCAAACTAACAGACAATGGCCAGAACTGCCTGATGAGTGTGTGCCTGAACTAACAGACAATGACCAGAACTGCACAATACGTGTGTGCCTGTATTAACAGACAATGGCCAGAACTGCCCAATAAGAGTGCCCAAACTAACATACAATGGCCAGAACTGCCTGATGAGTGTGTGCCTGAACTAACAATGACCAGAACTGCCTGATGAGTGTGTGCCTGAACTAAAAGACAATGGCAAGAACTGCCTGATGAGTGTGTGCCTGAACTAACAGACAATGACCAGAACTGCCTGATGAGTGTGTGCCTGAACTAACAGACAATGGCCAGAAATGCCTGATCAGTACGTGCCTCAACAATGGCCAGAACTGCCTGATGAGTGAGTACCTGAACTAACAGACAATGGCCAGAACTGCCCAATGAGTGTGTGTCTGTACTAACAGACAATGGCTAGAACTGCCCAATGAGTGTGTGTCTGAACTAACAGACAGTGGCCAGAACTGTCCAAAGAGTGTGTGTCTGTACTAACAGACAATGGTCAGAACTTCCTGATGAGTGTGTGCCTGAACTAACAGACAATGACCAGAACTGCACAATACGTGTGTGCCTGTATTAACAGACATTGGCCAGAACTGCCCAATAAGAGTGCCCAAACTAACAGACAATGGCCAGAACTGCCTGATGAGTGTGTGCCTGAACTAACAGACAATGACCAGAACTGCACAATACGTGTGTGCCTGTATTAACAGACAATGGCCAGAACTGCCCAATAAGAGTGCCCAAACTAACATACAATGGCCAGAACTGCCTGATGAGTGTGTGCCTGAACTAACAATGACCAGAACTGCCTGATGAGTGTGTGCCTGAACTAAAAGACAATGGCAAGAACTGCCTGATGAGTGTGTGCCTGAACTAACAGACAATGACCAGAACTGCCTGATGAGTGTGTGCCTGAACTAACAGACAATGGCCAGAAATGCCTGATCAGTACGTGCCTCAACAATGGCCAGAACTGCCTGATGAGTGAGTGCCTGAACTAACAGACAATGGCCAGAAATGCCTGATGAGTGTGTCTCTACTAACAGACAATGGCCAGAACTGCCTGATGAGTGTGTGTCTGTACTTACAAACAATGACTAGAACTGCCCAATGAGTGTGTGTCTGTACTAACAGACAATGGCCAGAACTGCCCAATGAGTGTGTGTCTGTACTAACAAACAATGGCCAGAACTGCCCAATGAGTGTGTGTCTGTACTAACAGACAATGGCCAGAACTGTCCAATGAGTGTGTGCCTGTACTAACAGACAATGGCCAGAACTGCCCAATGAGTGTGTGCTCTGCCCAAAGAGTGTGTGTCTGAACTAACAGACAATGGCCAGAAATGCCTGATGAGTGTGTCTCTACTAACAGACAATGGCCAGAACTGCCTGATGAGTGTGTGTCTGCACTTACAAACAATGACTAGAACTGCCCAATGAGTGTGTGTCTGTACTAACAGACAATGGCGAGAAATGCCTGATGAGTGTGTGTCTGAACTAACAGACAATGACCAGAACTGCCCAATGAGTGTGTCTGTACTAACAGACAATGGCCAGAACTGCCCAATGAGTGTGTGTCTGTACTAACACACAATGGCCAGAACTGCCAAATGAGTGTGTGTCTGTACTAACAGACAATGGCCAGAACTGCCCAATGAGAGGGTGTTCATACTAACAGACAATGGCCAAAACTGCCCAATGAGTGCATCTGTACTAACAGACAATGGCCAGAACTGCACAATGAGTGTGTGTCTGTACTAACTGACAATGGCCAGAACAGCCCAATGAGTGTGTGTCTGTACTAAGAGACAATGGCCAGAACTGCCCGATGAGTGTGTGTCTGTACTAAGAGACAATGGCCAGAACTGCCTGATGAGTGTGTGTCTGTACTAACAGACAATGGCCAGAACTGCCCGATGAGTGTGTGTCTGTACTAACAATGGCCAGAACTGCCCACTGAGTGTGTGTCTGTACTAACAGACAATGGCCAGAACTGCCCGATGAGTGTGTGTCTGTACTAACAGACAATGGCCAGAAATGCCTGATGAGTGGGTGTCTGAAATAACAGACAATGACTAGAACTGCCTAGTGAGTGTGTGTCTGTACTAACAGACAGTGGCCAGAACTGCCCGATGAGTGTGTCTCTGAACTAACAGACAATGGCCAGAAATGCCTGATGAGTGTGTGTCTGTACTAACAGACAATCGCCAGAACTGCCCAACAAGTGTGTGTCTGAACTAACAGATAATGGCCAGAAATGCCCAATGAGTGTGTCTGTACTAACAGACAATGGCCAGAACTGCCCAATGAGTGTGTGTCTATACTAACAGACAATGGCCAGAACTTTCCAATGAGTGTGTGTCTGTACTAACAGACAATGGCCAGAACTGTCCAATGAGTGTGTGTCTGTACTAACAGACAATGGCCAGAACTGCCTGATGAGTGTGTATCTGTACTTATAGACAATGACTAGAACTGCCCAATAAGGGTGTGTCTGTACTAACAGACAATGGCCAGAACTGCAAAATGAGTGTGTATCTGTACTAACAGACAATGGCCAGAACTGCCTGATGAGTGTGTCTGTACTAACAGACAATGGCCAGAACTGCCTGATGAGTGTGTGTCTGTACTTACAGACAATGACTAGAACTGCCCAATGAGTGTGTGTCTGTACTAACAGACAATGGCCAGAACTGTCCAATGAGTGTATGTCTGTACTAACAGACAATGGCCAGAACTGCCCAATGAGTGTGTCTATACTAACAGACAATGGCCAGAACTGCCCAATGAGTGTGCGTCTGTACTAACAGAAAATGGCCAGAACTGCTTGATGAGTGTGTGTCTGTACTAACAGACAATGGCCAGAACTGCCCGATGAGTGTGTCTGTACTAACAGACAATGGCCAGAAATGCCTGATGAGTGTGTGTCTGTACTTAAAGACAATGACTAGAACTGCCCAATGAGTGTGTGTCTGAACTAACAATGACCAGAACTGCCTGATGAGTGTAAGCCTGTACTAACGGACAATGATCAGAACTGCCCAATGAGTGTGTGTCTGTACTAACAGACAAAGGCCAGAACTGCCCAATGAGTGTGTGTCTGTACTAACAGACAATGACCAGAACTGCCCAATGAGTGTGTGTCTGTACTAACAGACAATGGTCAGAACTGCCCAATGAGTGTGTGTCTGTACTAACAGACAATGACCAGAACTGCCCAATGAGTGTGTGTCTGTACTAACAGACAATGGCCAGAACTGCCCAATGAGTGTGTGTCTGTACTAACAGACAATGGCCAGAACTGCCCGATGAGTGTGTGTCTGTACTAACAGACAATTGCCAGAAATGCCTGATGAGTGGGTGTCTGAACTAACAGACAATGACTAGAACTGCCCAATGAGTGTGTGTCTGTGCTAACAGACAATGGCCAGAACTGCCCAATGAGTGTGTGTCTGTTACTAACAGACAATGGCCAGAACTGCCCAATGAGTGTGTGTCTGTACTAACAGACAATGGCCAGAACTGTCCGATGAGTGTGTGTCTGTACTAACAGACAATGACAAGAACTGCCCAATGAGTGTTTTGTCTGTACTAACAGACAATGGCCAGAACTGGGCAATGAGTGTGCATCTGTACCAACAGACAATGGCCAGAACTGCCCATTGAGTGTGTGTCTGTACTAACAGACAATGGCCAGAACTGCCCGATGAGTGTGTGTCTGTACTAACAATGTCCAGAAATGCCTGATGAGTGGGTGTCTGAACTAACAGACAATGACTAGAACTGCCCAATGAGTGTGTGTCTGTACTAACAGACAATGGCCAGAACTGCCCAATGAGTCTGTGTCTGTACTAACAGACAATGGCCAGAACTGCCCAATGAGTGTGTGTCTGTACTAACAGACAATGGCCAGAACTGTCCGATGAGTGTGTGTCTGTACTAACAGACAATGACAAGAACTGCCCAATGAGTGTGTGTCTGTACTAACAATGGCCAGAACTGGGCAATGAGTGTGTGTCTGTACCAACAGACAATGGCCAGAACTGCCCAATGAGAGTGTGTCTGTACTAACAGACAATGGCCAGAACTGCCCAATGAGTGTGTGTCTGTACTAACAGACAATGGCCAGAACTGCCCGATGAGTGTGTGTCTGTACTAAAAGATAATGTCCAGAAATGCCTGATGAGTGGGTGTCTGAACTAACAGACAATGACTAGAACTGCCCAATGAGTGTGTGTCTGTACTAACAGACAATGACCAGAACTGCCCAATGAGTGTGTGTCTGTACTAATAGACAATGGCCAGAACTGTCCGATGAGTGTGTGTCTGTACTAACAGACAATGACAAGAACTGCCCAATGAATGTTTTGTCTGTACTAACAGACAATGGCCAGAACTGGGCAATGAGCGTGTGTCTGTACTAACAGAAAATGGCCAGAACTGCCCAATGAGTGTGTGTCTGTACTAACAGACAATGGCCAGAACTGCCCAATGAGTGTGTGTCTGTACTAACAGACAATGGCCAGAACTGCCCGATGAGTGTGTCTGTACCAACAGACAATGTCCAGAAATGCCTGATAAGTGTGTGTCTGAACTAACAATGACCAGAACTGCCTGATGAGTGTAAGCCTGTACTAACAGACAATGACCAGAACTGCCCAATGAGTGTGTCTGTACTAACAGACAATGGCTAGAACTGCCCAATGAGTGTGTGTCTGAACTAACAGACAATGGCCAGAACTGACAATGAGTGTGTGTCTGTACTAACAATGGCCAGAACTGCCCAATGAGTGTGTCTGTACTAACAGACAATGGCCAGAACTGCCCAATGAGTGTGTCTGTACTAACAGACAATGGCCAGAACTGCCCAATGAGTCTGTGTCTGTACTAACAGACAATGGCCAGAACTGCCCAATGAGTGTGTGTCTGTACTAACAGACAATGGCCAGAACTGTCCGATGAGTGTGTGTCTGTACTAACAGACAATGACAAGAACTGCCCAATGAGTGTTTTGTCTGTACTAACAGACAATGGCCAGAACTGGGCAATGAGTGTGTGTCTGTACTAACAGACAATGGCCAGAACTGCCCAATGAGAGTGTGTCTGTACTAACAGACAATGGCCAGAACTGCCCAATGAGTGTGTGTCTGTACTAACAGACAATGGCCAGAACTGCCCGATGAGTGTGTGTCTGTACTAAAAGACAATGTCCAGAAATGCCTGATGAGTGGGTGTCTGAACTAACAGACAATGACTAGAACTGCCCAATGAGTGTGTGTCTGTACTAACAGACAATGACCAGAACTGCCCAATGAGTGTGTGTCTGTACTAATGGACAATGGCCAGAACTGTCCGATGAGTGTGTGTCTGTACTAACAGACAATGACAAGAACTGCCCAATGAGTGTTTTGTCTGTACTAACAGACAATGGCCAGAACTGGCAATGAGTGTGTGTCTGTACTAACAGACAATGGCCAGAACTGCCCAATGAGTGTGTGTCTGTACTAACAGACAATGGCCAGAACTGCCCAATGAGTGTGTGTCTGTACTAACAGACAATGGCCAGAACTGCCCAATGAGTGTGTCTGTACTAACAGACAATGTCCAGAAATGCCTGATAAGTGTGTGTCTGAACTAACAATGACCAGAACTGCCTGATGAATGTAAGCCTGTACTAACAGACAATGACCAGAACTTCCCAATGAGTGTGTCTGTACTAACAGACAATGGCCAGAACTGCCCAATGAGTGTGTGTCTGAACTAACAGACAATGGCCAGAACTTACAATGAGTGTGTGTCTGTACTAACAGACAATGGCCAGAACTGCCCAATGAGTGTGTCTGTACTAACAGACAATGGCCAGAACTGCCCAATGAGTGTGTCTGTACTAACAGACAATGGCCAGAAAAGGAGCTTTTGTAGCTATTGGCTCAATATTATCTGTGAAAGAATTAGTACTAGTAGCACAAGAATTAGTACTTGTGGCACAAGAATTAGTACTTGTGGCACAAGAATTAATACTAGTGGCACCAGCTTCCCAAATCTGAAAGTAGTTATTCAGCACCTGTTTAACTTCCCTCAGAGCAATGCAGACTGTGTTTCCATGATGAGGAAAATACAGATTGTAGAAAGTCCCTGAATGTAGACACACATCATTTCTACAGCGTAAAATAAACATTGACAACTGCTGCATAGGCTATATAAACCCTCATTACATTTTGAAAGGTGCAAAAGGTGCAAGTGTTGCACAAAATACATCACACAAGTCAAAAGAATAAAATAAAGTTTTGGAGATGTAAATAATTATATTAGTATGTACAAAATTAGTTTGTGTATGGCATCTGTTGTTTTAAAACTGTTCTTATATAATGTATGAATACATTTTTGTGTGTAAGTTCTTTCTTTGTCTTTGTAAAGTTTTTATTGGTCTGGTGTACAGGTTTTCATCTCGAGAGGTTGACAGGTATGCGTCAATATAAAGCATATTACAACAGTTGGTTGAAAGCCAATAAACCATGGGAAACATGCTGTGGAAACCAAAGTCAGATGGACAGGCAATCATGAAGCACAAGAAAATAAAATAATGTTGGGAATGATAAAAATCAAATTCATTCAAGATTGTATTAATATAAATCCCAATAGCAAATTTGACTAAAACCCAACATACCATGGTAATGTTATGTTGCAGAAACAAGAGTAAGAAGGACAGCCATTTATGTGCTATAACTCCAGTATAAGATGTAAACCGGAAATCTAATTTAAGGTCTCATCAATAAAATGCTCCACACCAAATATACTTGGAATGTAAAAAAAAAGTCTTGGTTAATTAATGCTGCAAAAAAAAAAAAAAAAAAAATTCTGGATAACAGGCCATCAGGGCCCACAACACCTGTATATGATATAATGGAATACTGGAAATAAGATTTTCAAGCACCATCAGTACAGACCTGCATGCCAAATTTGTTATACAGTTAAAATTCATATCATTCCCATTGAAGTTATCTTGCAGAAATGAAATCATCATTATTATTACTGCATTAATATCATTATTTCAACTACAGGATCCTGTCAATTTTGTCAAATGGGTGCCTAATTAAATCCCCTGCATGTCTGCCTATGCAACCTCTACAAAGTAAACCTATTATTAATGAGATTTCTTATCTCCCACTATTAACCATCAATAGGAAAAGCCAAGTGAGGTCATTTGTCTTGATTCTAATGCCTGAGAACTCATTCCGACCACCTAACAGAACTTGCAGATAAATATCAGAATTATTTTTATATGTTTTCACATGTTTTTATATTTCATGCCTCCACTTAAGATAGCATCTGTACTTTTTAAAAAGTAACTTCAAAGTGGATTACCTTTCTAGATAAGAGTCAAAAACATTTAGTATGGATTTTAAAAACTACAGAAATGTATGGTGATATTCACAGATAAAAACTATATGCATTCAATTCAAAAGCGATTTATTTTGGAAACGTGATGCTCATGCTGAAATTGTAGTTTATTGTGTTATACATATTGCTTTACAAGCAATGCAGGTGATCACAAAAATGTTGTGCCAAATCTTTCTAAGTGGACCAAAATGATGAATTTGCATTAGAAAACTTGTGATCACTTTTACAGTACCTACCATTATGCTTAGCATTTTTGAATATATATGACCTTTTGACTGTTGCAGGCAGATTAACTGAAGACAGGGGTTCACCTTTTCTATGGATGCATACATACAAATTACCAAAGGTTATGGCAAGATAGATTATATATTATATAATAATAATAATACATATTATAACTTTATGCAAATTTTAATATATAATCAGTAAAGTTTTGACTTTTTTTGTTTTTCTTTTCTTTGAACAGATTTATTCTGTTCTAGGGCTAACTTACTACTTTAAATGATATGCATTTTTTGTGAACTTTTTCAACCTTAGTCTCAGCAGTGTGTTTTGTTTAAAATTTGCTATAAAACTCAACACAGTGGTATTAATTAAGGCTGAGTTCAAAAAAGATCGTGGAAAGTAGTACATTTGCTACCTGTTTAATACTTTAGTTACTGTGCAAAAATCTGGTTGCAGAATGTACTGTCAAACAGGGTTTGGATTTTAACCAGAAAAAAAGCTTTTCCATAACTAAAACAATGGTCAAAATTACAGCTGTTTGCATTAGAATGAAAGCTGTTATACAATTTTGTCAAGTTCTGAAAATTTCATGCAAGTGCCTTCCCAATTATGAAAGAGATTAGTAGAAACTAACGAAAACACTTTTTTTAATATAAAAAAAGCATCCATAAGAGAGAGATCTGTGGAGTGCATGCACATGTCAATGCCATGCAAAGCAGACGTGATCAAAATGAAAGTGATGACAACAATATAAAGGAACAAAAGTGTTTAAAGTAGAAGCCACTTTGCAAACTGATTAAACGGTATGACCTAAAAGGTTTTGGTGAGATGTATGGCGATAAGGAACAAAAGTGTTTAAAGTAGAAGCCACTTTGCAAACTGATTAAAAGGTATGACCTAAAAGGTTTTGGTGAGATGTGTGGCGATAAATATTCATTGCTGATCATCATGAATACCTTGTGGATTAAACAAGTGGTACACTTAAGGGTAATTTCATAACACTTGTTTACTATGTATGTAGGTCCACATATATGTATAGTGTTGGTCTGGATTAACTAAAAGCAAACAAGATACTATTGTTGTGAAAGTGATAATTGAATAAAGATGTGGAGATGTACTCCAGGTGGGCATAATATCTCTCATCTGACTGAAAACAGACAAACAGCTAAATGCAAAAGCACTTGGCCACAAGATCTGGGTCAGAAGGAAGCTTTATGTAAATATTTCTTCCGATGATAGCTTATATTGTGAAAAATTTTCTTCATCTGTATTTGATGGCACATCAACATCGTTTGTCTAACACTGAAAGACCTTTATGGCAGGTTGCTGCCTGTCCAAGAAGATTAATTTTGATTAAAGGGGTTGTTTTTTCAAGTCAGTGTTTTTAGTACTTTCTTTTTATTTTCCCCTTGGGTTGCTAGAATGGGGAGAAACAAAAACAACTAGGAATGCAAGAACTACTGCCCTGAAATAGAAAAAAAATTCTTATAAATTTCTTAGCTTCTTTATAATTGGTACTTCAGAGAATTAATTACAGGCATGAAGAAGGTTCTTGAAACATGGATGGAATAGTTGTGACTTCAGCTGTCTGAAAAATGAGGGGGGTCACTGCGATTTTCCTCGATGCATCTGTTCGTAAATAAAGTAGGTCAATGATCCAGGATTTGTTGTTCCTCATTTTCTAATTAGTTTTCATATCAGAACTGCTATGGGAAAGGCGTATGCCTAATTTCCCCCTTAGAGAGCTGGAATGGTGTTGATGGCCCATGTTTCTGGATAACAGAATGGGAAGGAGAAGGTGGGCATATGGTTGTTCCACCTTTTTGCAAATAGGTCAAGTATTGGTTGGCCTCATATGGCGCAGACTTGACAGAAGAATACATTGGACATTTATATTTATCTGAGATTGGAGAAAAAAAAACGAATGCATTCCTATACAAGGAGGCCATGGTCCATTGATTTTGTCCCCTTTGTTTGAAGACTTACATCACCATGACCAAATTGTCCGAAAGTAACAGGAGCATCTGTCATTGAATATATTATACTTCTTGTGATGTGCCCAGATGTTGTTAACCATCAAAAACTCAATAATTAACAAATGTGTTCTACAAGCCCCACAAAATGGTGGGTGAACAAATTGTGCAAACTTGTCTGTCCTCATTATAACAGAATGCAGCAGCCATATTGAAGGCAGTAATAGATTCATCCAAGTTAGGTACATCTGAATAATAGCCATCAGCAGGGGCTTTGTAACAGTGTAATGCTGAAGTTGTTGGCAACTGAATCGCTGAAAGTATGTTCTTGAGTTACAAGGACTGTTAAATTTATCAAAGAGATGCCTGGTAACTTCTGCAATCTCTGAAGAATATGGCAAGATCCTGAATGACCCACGATGGTCATCACCATGTCCATGGACACCTTGACTTTGTATGCAGGTGGAGGAAGGCATTCTGATCCTGTACTTATACCAATCAATGCTTTAATACTTAATTCCATCCATTCCATGGTCAGATTGAAATATCCATCTCACCCTAACCGTTTGGTGAAGGTGGATTACATTCCTCCTGTCCAGGAGTACCACATTCCATACAACAATGATGACATAGTACCATCAGCATGGTGTAAACATTTTCTCCATCAAATACGCTATTAGTAGTGGTTGTATCATGTCCAACACAGAACACAGCATGGCCGTGGAATTCCAGTTCAATGGGGTTGGTTAACAGCTCCAAATGTGATACCAGTTCAATGGGGTTGGTTGACAGCTCCAAATGTGATACCAGTTCAATGGGGTTGGTTGACAGCTACAAATGTGATACCAGTTCAGTGGAGTTGGTTGGACTGGCTTGGACAGCTCCAAATGTGATACCAGTTTGCATATATCATGGATATGGTCAATCTGGCCAGAGTCACAGTCTGCTGTGTTGGTGAATCGTCACTGTAGAAATTATAAAGAGACGTGATTGGCAGGCTGGTTCACCAATGCAGTGACAGAATTTTGACCACCCAAACAATACACTGCTTGTCCTGATGGTGGGGCCAGCTGGTCAGGATATAAAGGATGATGTATGATTTTGTCTGGCCATTGAAGTTTAAAGGTGTAGGGACTTACACCATGCCAATTTGTTTTTATCCAATTCACTCACTGATATCCTCGACAATAAAGGTTGTTGTAATAGACAGACTATTTGCAATTCCAATACATTAGTAGAATCAACTGTCATGGCACCAATTGGATATGATTCCGAGTCACGACTGGTGCTGTTTTGGGTATCTTCATGGGAGGGATTGAGGTAGTATACCCCCATACAGGTGATTCAGGTAGTATACCCCCATACAGGTGATTCAAAAGTATGAAGAAGGGTGAGAAGCAAGAATTTCATGCTCCAACTATTAATGGCCACAATGTACACAAACAACATACATATGTGTGATGAGCTCTATGTGCAATGTACACAAACATATATATGTGTGAAGAGCTCTATGTGCAATGTACACAAACAACATACACGTGTGAAGAGCTCAATGTGCAATGTACACAAACAACATACATATGTGTGAAGAGCTCTATGTGCAATGTATACAAACAACATACATATGTGTGAAGAGCTCTATGTGCAATGTACACAAACAACATACATATGTGTGAAGAACTCTATGTGCAATGTACACAAACAACATACATATGTGTGAAGAGCTCTATGTGCAGGCTAAACACGTCAAGGTTATCATCCATAACTTTAAATCATCAACACTTCATGCACCTGAATAACATTTCTGTAATGACCGAGATAAACAAACACAAATTCGTACAAAAAATACACAAATTGTTGAAATAAAGGCATTAAACAGCAAACATAAATGTCATCACTGAAAATTGTGTATTAACAATGAAAATCACATGGGCATAATGAATAGTAAAAACAAATTCAAAAATACAAAATTCAATGGGAATCATGAAAATCTTTTATGCACAATATGTAACTGATTTACTACTCCTATACAAAATGAAATGATCGATGGTCAAAATTAAGCACAAGTTTCAATGGATTCTAAGAGGAACTGTTCACAACTGAAAGCAAAAGTCTGAAGGCTTACATCTGAGAGATTGGTGGCAACCAAGTGGGAACAAGGGGAGTGAATCTGTAGGAGTTGCTTCTCTCGATCCATAGGCCATAGGATGGAGATATATATATATATATATATATATATATATATATATATATATATATATATATATATATATATATATATATATGCTTAAGAATGTTTCTTTTCTTTGTCTTTCATGCTTTCATGGAGGGCTTAATTCGGAGGTAGCAGACTTTCCAAATCTTAATCTGATTGGTAATGGCAATCATAATTGATGCTGGATATGCATAAGTGGTAATGGCAACTGTAACTGATGCTGGATATGCATAACTGGTAATGGCAACCATAATTGATGCTGGATATGCATAATTGGTAATGGCAACCACAGCTGATGCTGGATATGCATAATTGGTAATGGCAACCATAATTGATGCTGAATATGCATAATTGGTAATGGCAACCATAATTGATGCTGGATATGCATAATTTATAAAAATATGAATGACCTCTGTGTGAGGATACTTAATGTCAACTTTGGTCCAATTGTGATGATCAGATTTTGGAAAGAAATAAATTTTAAGGTTTTTCTGTTTTAAGTAATGGTGGCCATATCTGACAGTGAAACATCATTTGCTCAGATTATAAGATCTCTGAGAGAATACTTTCTGTCCAGTTTGTTCGATTTTGAACAGAAAATCTTAAAAAGACAACATTTAAAGGTTAGTCTGGTTTTTTTTATTAATGGCAGCCACATCTGAAGGTGGATCAACATTATTCATATCAGCTTAAAAGGCTATAAGTGAAGATGCTTTCTGTTAAATTTGGCCAAATTCTGAAAAGTGATTTTTGAGAAATCATTTAACGGTCTGTCTATTTTTAATAACTGTGGCCATATCTATTTGTGAATCAGCATCCATTGTAAAAATCTGAAAGCCAGGATGACCTCAACAAGGTCTGGCTGAAACTGGTCAAGTAGTTTTTGACATGTTGAAAATAGCAAATGCTGGCAGATACACAATGCACGATGAACACTAAATCATACCTTAAGCCTTGGCATTACAGCCAGGTATCTCTTAAGGATCTAACGTTCGTCTGGCTAAAAGAATTTCCAGGAATCCAAGATAGGACCATGTCTTCTTTTTAAATGCTGAATCCATTCAATATTCTTCAGAAAAAAAACAAGATTTTGCTGATGGCTGCCATACTGGATATCAGATTGGTGCCATTCTCATTTAAAGAAAACGTGATAAAAAGAAATCTTGTTGGCAACCCTGTGTTGATAGAGATGCTGCCTGGGTTTTGTCTAAGATGTATCTCCCCCCTTGTCACCAAAAAAGGCAGCTAGTAGAAACAAAAAGGGGGGGGGGGCTGGTCAAAGTTCTATATTCATTAAATATCCATCTCCCTTACTGATAAGGCTGCAATGAAATAAAAAACCTTAAAAGATGTCCCTCTAGATGTATAAACATCAATCTCTTGATTCTTTCTCAGCTTAATCTGTGCATGAATATTGTTCTGTGCTCTTAACCACTTTTCAGAGTCTGCTGTTTGGAGATGCATATGTAGAACAAATCTAAATACATTGGTGTGTGTGTTTTAGGATTTTTAATGTAGCTTAAACAATTTTTCAGTCATATCGCTATGATGTCTGCAGTGTGGCAGTTTAAAGTACTGGCCACAGACATGTAGCATCATGTCCCTCCCAGTCACATTATCTTGACACCAGGCTGACCAGTCCTAACACTAACCTCATAATGATGAGTGCCTATCAAGGCAGCTGTAAGTACCATTTTTATAAGTCTTTGGTATGTTCAGTCAGTGTTCGAACCTGTGACTTTCTGCATGCAAGGCAAATGCTCTAACCACTAGGCCACTGGGGCAGTCGCTAAATACAGTGGCAAAAAGAACTACAGTTAGATTTCCCATTCGAACCCCCCCTCCAAATAAAAACCACATTAGTTTAGTTCCATTTACTATAAATGAAAGCAAAAATGTTCTTTGAAATAAGGCTAACAATTAAGGCTAGTTAGACTCAAATTTAATAGGTGGCACTAATTGGGAACTAAATGTGATGAATATGAAAACAATACCTATTTTGTATTACACAATGAACTTGATCATTTTCCCATTATGACATGATGTCATTAATATGAAGTTTCACAATTTACATTTCAGATATCATGTCTCTACATCATGTCATAATACCTATAAAAGGTACAATGTGTGTGACATCTGAATGGATATCAAAGTCATTTCACAGTACTATTTTATGGTTATTTTGTGAATTTAGCCATGTAATAAATGTTATATTTGTGTAAATTATTTGACTTACTAATATTATCAATCATTAGCTCAATAAGGCATGACAAAATTGGAAATTATCAAACTTGTTACAAATAATTCATGTAAAATGAACATTCTAGATAAATAGTTTGTATACATGTAGCTGGCACACTCACCTGAATGTTTGGCATACAAAATGAGGATGGCTAATATAACACGGTAGAACACTTTAATCCCTTCCATAAGGTAACAATCAATAACCCGTACCTGACAAAATAAAAGATGGACAAGATTAGAAGCTGATCATTAAAGAAAATATGCATCATCTATCGAATATTTTGTTTTCAACTTTTTTTTAAAATAAAATAAAAATACTATTCAAGAAGCAATAATAATACATGCCCTGACATATTTAAAACTATGAAATTTTCTCCAAAAATGGTAATTGCAATATTACTCAAAATAGTATTTAGGTATATAAAACTGCATTGTATACTTTAATTCTACTTGGTAAAAGTCACATTTTTTATAGTTCTTTAAATCTGCTGCTTTAATCTGAGACTACATGCAAACAGCAACAAAACAGTTAGCACAATAAACTGAAGAAAACATGGCATAAAAAGTAAGAACCAACATAATACTGTAAAATCTGGATAAAAAGTACATATACTTATTTTTATTATATTAGTCATGGCCATAAATTGCTTTCTTGGTATGCAATCACTGATGGTAAAGTACACATCAATACATGCCTATTTTGATGTCTGTGGTTATCATTGAAATTCATTATTATTCAAGACAGCTGATTTGGGACAGGAAATTGAATAGGAAGGAGATCCTGAGTGTATTCAATTATTACATAGCTCACCTCTATGAAGTTCTGACCAGTTTCCAGCAGCCAGTGTATCATGCAGTGAAAAAAAAACAAACTAAAGTGATCTTGGCAAAATTTTGTCCCATTTCCTAATAATTTTGTTTGCAACTTTTACTCTTTACATTTTTACTTTTAATCTTTCTAAAATTTTAAAACATTAACTTTAAAATGGAACTATAAAGAAGCATTATGCTGATTTATCATACCACATACTTACACTGTAAGGCATATTTACTCTGTATTGTGTGGTTTACTTTTGTCTGTAATTGAGGGTAGAGGTCTATCCGGCAACTATCATGTTTGTATTATTAGCAAGCTATAAAAAGGTTGTTTACTTCAGTTCGAGTTCAAGACCCAGCCTTGATTATAACATTAGAAAATTCTAGAAACAATTTTTTTTACAGTTTAAGGTAATTGTCAATTAAGATTAACATAATATCAGATGGAGATATATACAAGGTTGTTTACATCATAGTTATTCATTCCTATTTTAACATGTCTGGTGGAATCACTTTTAGTTTTGTTAGGTTATTATTTGAGAGGATTTATTTATTTAAATTATTCATTGGAATTACAAAGTGCTTATTGACTATTGGACTAAAACATTATTTTGAGATCACTGAATTCATTCAAGAACAATATGGATTATATCATTGTGATTCATCACAACTGTTGGTGCATCAGCTCAACCAAGTCTATTGGCACATCAGCACATTCAATACTGGAATTCGTTCTGAACTCTGAACATACATATATATATATATATATATATATATATATATATATATATATATATATACTTTTGACCTGTGATAGAACTTGTAGGACTATTTGAGATTTAATTCACAATACTGTAGGTTCCTTTTAAATTATCACTTTGTATCCTAGAAAAATAAATTATTTGAATTTGACTAACCTTGCTAGTTTTTTTTTTCTGTTACTGTTTTTCTGTTAAAGACCATCAAGTTGTAACAATACACACACACACACACACACACATCCATCCAATGTACATGCCAAGCTATATATACAGGAGTGCGATAGCTCTATTGATAAAGTGTCAGACTTGTAATCCAACAGTTGTGGACTCAATACCTACCAAGACCACCCCAGGCTGGTTGCCTCAGTGTGTCCATGGGAAAGGCACATACTGTGGTTCACATTTCCCCAACATGATAATCCAAAAATATGTTAAAAGCGCCATTAAAACCAGACCCCACCCTCAAAAAAAAAACAAATTACATTTATTTTTTGACATAACATAAAGGACTTAAAACTTTTTAAAATAACATTATTTTATATATCAACGTAGAGGTACTATAATGATTTGATAGAAAACAGATTATTGTTGTTCTTGTATTAATTTTTGGGAAAAATTATTGTTCTTAAAATCTGCTAAAAAGGCTATTGTCAGGGATCACCTCTGGAAACCGGATTTTACTGCGTGAATGTATTTAGCAGTGTTTTGTGACACCTCAGCATAAAAGTGACCATGTAGTGCCAACCAAAGGCAAAGCTCGAAAAAAGTAAAGTTGAATCGCAAAAAAAATTGGGGAGACAAACCCTTCCAAATAAATGCAAACTATAAAACTCTATATTAACATTTCATAAAATGTATATAAAATACCAGCTCATATATTGCATAAACGACATTCCCATAAAAAGTCCAAGATTTTCTTACATAGTACAGTCAATATCAAAATACATCTCGGTGTGGAAATCAGCCCACTCAACAAAAATGTGCTCCTCTGGCCGTTGAGACTGGCATATTATGAGTTCTCATTCTTAATTAGAATTCACCCTTCAGGAGATATGTGGGAGGCTGGTATGTGTGTCCGATACACAAGCGGCACAATACCAACTTATCTCTCCTATTTGTTCTATACAAGGGATATGGGTTTTGTTTAATTTTGGAATGACAGCCCAAAATACAAACCTAGTTTAAGCATGAGTAATTACACAATTAGCCCCTGCAGATGATGCTTCAGATGAAAAGCATGCAATGCACTCCACTCGTTTTAGTACATTCTTTCACATGTACAATACCGAGTCAACCTTTTGAGGACAAGGCATCCAACAAATACATAGCAGTTATTATGTCTGGTTTCTGAGCCTGATACACTCATTGCCTAATACACTCATTGCCTGATACACTCACTGCCTGATACACTCATTGCCTAATACACTCATTACCTGATACATTCAATGCCTGATACTCATTATATGATACACTCACTGCCTGATATCCATAACACTGATCAAATAATCTCTAGTTTTAATTTGTCAACTTTTTGGTTAGTTTTGTTTTAACTGTTCTTCATATATTTTCATCAACGATTATGTCTGGTGACTTTGACGGTCAAAGAATAATTTGAATATTGGACATGGCCTTCCAACAGGTTGCTCTCCTTGAAACTGGCACAGGATAATTGTCTTCCTGAAGAATCCATCTGGCCCCACGCCATACAATTAAATAAATTCTTTGACAACAATATAGTTATGTGCTCACTGAATTAATGACACCTTCAACAGGTGTATGTAAGCTGATCTCATTAAAAGTTATACAAACTTAGTACAGTGATATATCACAGGGAGAATGATGACTTACATTTCCAAGAAGTTCAAGTTTCATTCCTCTTTGCGTTTTTTCTACAAAAATATCTTCTGATCCTTGTCTAACATAAACATCATCTGATCAATGAAATGGATATTGGTCCAGTCCCTCTCACCAGTCCAGTGTTATTCCCTGATCAATGAAATGGATATTGGTCCAGTCTCTCTCGCCAGTCCAGTGTTATTCCTTGATCAATGAAATGGATATTGGTCCAGTCTCTCTTGCCAGTCCAGTGTTATTCCTTGATCAATGAAATGGATATTGGTCCAGTCTCTCTTGCCAGTCCAGTGTTATTCTTTGATCAATGAAATGGATACTGGTCCAGTCTCTCTCACCAGTCCAGTTTCATAGCTCACCGCAGCATGAAACTTGGCACTGGCAATTATTTATTTAAATAAAGAATTTTTGTCCTGTTCCAAAGTGTGTATCTTTCAAATTCAAAATACTGGTACTTGCTCTTGACCAAGTTCTGCGAAATGGGTACTGGTATTGTAATATTAAATTCCACCGTTAAAATCTATGGTTTTTTGTGCACTAGACAACAATGTACCCGACTGTCTCTCTCATCATTTACTCTTTGCCTCCTGCTTCAATTCAGATCAAACATTCACCAAATCTTTTCTGAATCCAAGACCTGGATATACCCGTCACTTTAGTTTTCTTCCTGCCACAGCAAATTATTCTCAAACAAATGAAATATAAGCGAGATTTGGATTATTAACATAGCTTTAACAATTTAACAATAACCTCTTAATGCTGAGAGCCTAGTGAGGCAGCTGTTAGCACCATTATTAGAAGTCTTTGGTATGACTCAGCCAGGGTTCAAACATGTGACCTTCCTCATCCAAGGCAGAAATATAAGCCTTTTCCTGCTCTGGTGACAGCTCTATGCTGTGAGATACCATGGTACTATACTGGTTGTTTTCAGTCTAAATATAGCTCTCTGAGACATTTACCATATTATTCCTTGATTGAAGTTAGCTCAAACAGACAATATTGTGAATTTTCAATCTTGTGTGATATCACAATCAGCAATGAATGATACAATATATAACTAAAATAATGTACATACTGGCTACTCAATTATGACCGATAACTGTAGGAGCACCAAATACAGAGCTATAGTAAAAGTCACACAGGTAATATACGCATTCAACAGCAGCAATTTTAGAAATGGGTCTCAACTTTTAGAATTTGATTCTACATACCTTTAAGTGGCAAGTATTCACTTCATTTGGATTCTTACATATCCACATTTTTAGACGAAATGAATCTAAAGGTGTGATCCAGTACAATCCGGATTAAACGTGACATGCTGTCACAATGATAGCTACTCACATTGATAAGCAAATTAGTACTAGCCTATATCGAGATGATTCCACCTGACGTGCTCTTTATATGACCCAAGTTTAGTAGTTGTTGTAGGGTTCAATGTCATTTTTCAGCAGAAGACAGGCTATATATGGCAGCCAGTATAACTGGTGGAGGAAGAACCACTGACTCACGAGAAGCTACTGGCATGCTTTCTCACGTACCGATGTTAGCTGAGCCTGAGACTTGAACTCACACAGACTGAGGTAAGATGGCTGTGATCCAAACGGTGAGCACTTTAGACCACTTGATAACTTGCCCCCCCCCCCCCCCCCCCGTTTAGTACCTGGCCATCAGTGCAGATTGATAACTTCCATCTGAAGTTTCTTGATGACAGTTAAGATGCAAAGCATTCAATAATCAAGATTGAACAGACTTTGGTTTAAAAAAAATTAGTGTTAAGTTTAAAAGAACAATTTATATTTAATTTCAAATGAGTAAATGTGCATACATGACCCATGCAACATTAACTTTAAATGCATAAACGTAATTTAAGTTAATAATATGCTGGCCTAAGTGATCTATTATCTATGGGTGTAGTACTCAGAGAGATGCATACAATCAACTACTTAAAAAATTTAAACATTAACAATAAAACAAGTACCCAAAGTCAGGGAAGCAAGAAATATGGGTCAGTAACCTACATTTTTTGCATCCTCTCACTAAGTTTCATCAACCTAGGTATAAACAGTATATATACTTGGTGAAAACAATCTATTTGGTCATAAGCTAAAAACAAAACTAAACCTAAGCCAAAAACATGTGAAATGTTGGTCAACATGGCCGTCCTTGTTGCAAGGGTGTGGTACCAAAAGAAATGCATAAATAATCTAGCTTCATCATTCTAACATCAACAGAGCTTGAAAAATAAACTTAAAACGCAAAATTAACCCAAGTCTGTGAAGTCTGAAATATGGGTCACTGTGTGTGTGTGTGTACGTGTGTGAAAAATCCTATTTGGCCATGACCTATTATGCAAAAGCTTAACCCAGGCCAGTAAAATGTGAAATGAAAGCCTGACCATCTCTTGCATTTAGGTGTAGTACTAACAGAGATGCCTACATTCAACTAGTCATGATTCTAGCAAGAACTGAGTTTGACAAAAAAATCTTGAAAAAATTAAATGAAGCATGAAATAATGAGATCATATCAAGATGCAGCCCCTCACCATGTTTATTAATTCCAGGTAAAACTATTTATACTGTGTGCAGAATATACAAGCTAAATGCAAGAACTTAAACAAGGATGTACAACTAATGTTTATGTATGCACAAAGTTATTCCCCACCAGCCTCCTATACCATAAGTGCTACGAAAGGAGCTCTAAACTGCTGCCTGCAACATCGGAAGAAAGAATGGTTGTGATTCAGTACGGCTGTCCAAATGTTTTTGTTTTTACTGGTGCAGATGCTGCTGGTGATGATTAACAGCAATGTCAGCACTGGGAATGGTACAAAAGCTCTCCTCTACTCCCAGAGGTAGAAAAATCCATTGTCAGTGAGCACAGACTAATCAAACATGAATGCTACACAACTTTCCATTGTCAGTGAGCACAGACTAATCAAGCATGAATGCTACACAACCTTCCATTGTCAGTGAGCACAGACTAATCAAACATGAATGCTACACAACCTTCCATTGTCAGTGAGCACAGACTAATCAAACATGAATGCTACACAACCTTCCATTGTCAGTGAGCACAGACTAATCAAACATGAATGCTACACAACCTTCCATTGTCAGTGAGCACAGACTAATCAAGCATGAATGCTACACAACCGTCCATTGTCAGTGAGCACAGACTAATCAAACATGAATGCTACACAACCTTCCATTGTCAGTGAGCACAGACTAATCAAACATGAATGCTACACAACCTTTTTGTCAGGGTGAAAGACTCATCAGGAACCAAAACAATACTAAGAATGATCATGAAAAATTATAATGGAATTTTGTATTTTTTCTAGCAACAAACATTTGACTATTGTCTCTCTTGCAGTGTGCCCAAATTATCTCCATATATTTCCTTAACTGAGTGCTGACTGATTTCTAACGGTGAGAAGCCACACTAACTCATGTGTCAGCTACTCATTATCTGAGTAACTGTAAGTCCATACTATTAACTTCTTGGAGTGAACCTTTGAAGAAAAAAGACTAGCAAATATTTGTCTTTGTCAGCAAACCAACATATGGTAGGGATATCCTTCATCTTGACTTGAGACACTAAATGCCTATGATGCAATAGTACCCTTTCCCATTGGCCATTTTGACTTGACACTGTAAATGTCTATGATGCAGTAGTACACTTTCCTGTTGGCCAGTGGATGACATAGACAATCAATGTAGAACATACAACACTTGTTTCTGTTCACTAATTTTGCAATAATTTACTGAGAAACAAGAAAATTCTGCAAGTTTTTCAAAATTTGTTTGCCCAGGGACATTCATGGTTTTTCAAACTTTTTTATACGTGACTTTACTACAAATGAATTCCAAGGAAAGAATCCAAACAATGTATAAATAAATTCATACTAATATTATAACTACTGTTAGAAAAGCAAATTCTGTGTTTGGGTTTTGTGTCTTTACTCACAGATGTGGACTTACTTTTGCAACAGGGGCCCCGAGTGGCCAAGTGGTCTAAAGCGCTCTCCATTATGGATCACTGCCATCTCACCTCTGTCTGCATAGGTTCAAGTCTCCGATTCGGCCAATGTGGGTATGTGACAAAACTTGCCAGTAGCTTTTTGTGGGTCGTTGGTTCTTTCCGGGGTTTTCCCAGATTCTTCCTCCACCATTAATACTAGCCACCATGTATAGCCTATCGTATGCTGAAAAATGGCGCTAAACTCTACAACAACTTTTGCAACAACAAAAAACTGGAAGAACCATATGTGCTTAAGTCTGTATATATTTCCATGAATTTGTGTCAAAAACAAAGTACTCAATGGGCAATGTGTGCTTATTTCTGTATATATTAATACGTATTTATGTTAAACAAGAAATACTGGAAAGGTCATGTGTTTAATTTCTGTATATGCTTATTTTTACTACAAAAACACTGAATGGACCACATGTGTGCTAACTTTCCATGTATATTCAATTTTACTGCAGAAACACTGGAAGGACTGCATGCACTTATTTTCCATATCATATAGACTTATATTTTATATTTGCTCTTGTCCAGATTTTACAGTATTAAAAAAAAAGTATGAAGAAAGAGAGGTAACTCCTACAATGTAAGAGAAGGGGAGATCCTGCAGAATCCACCATATCCACGTGTCAAACACACTCTCCACATTGGTACAGCTTCTCACCAGGCTAACAAATGCTGACTTCTGCAAAAATGAGGAAAAGCTCTGATATTTTTGTCAGTTATATGTCAAGCATACAATTTTCTGCCATCACAATTGGTGATTTTTTTTTACCTGAAATCAAAAACAAAACTAGACACTGCCTAATGAAGACTTCTAGTGGTCAAAAAGATGATAGGCAAAGAACTGATTCTCATAATGTAATGTCATAATTTCTTCTGACCCCAGTTTAGGGAACAAGTTTTAAATAACTAATGGAACCTAAAGTGCAATGATTTAATAATGTCCAGTGCCAAACATGTCACCAGATACTAAACTGAAGTAGTGTTTGGCAGGTCAAATGAGCATGGAGCACACATGAGCAAATATTGTGGCTATGTTTATATTGCAAGAAACAAAACAGAACTGGAACAAAAAGAATAAAAAATGTGCTTCAAATGGATCCTCTTCACAGGTTTCTGAATAATTATTATTATTCATGTGAAGGATTCTTAGGATCATATTTCAGTACTGATTATTTGCATCAACACTTGCATTATATTTCCAAAGAGAGGGAACTCCTCCCAGACTTAACAGAGGTCTACTTCAATTATCTCTCTTACATGATCAAAAACCGAGAGATTATGGACGTTAATTTTGTATTACTTCACCCCTCAGATCATCTGTATAAATCGGACCTAGGCAATGTTTCAGGAAAATACCTGAAAAGTAGAAGTCTGGATAAGCTAACAGGTCAATAACTTACATTATTTCTTCTTGTGAACTTAGTACTGGTACAGGATGAATAACTAACTGTCCATGCAAAATAATGACAAGTCAAGATGTGAAATAGCCTGAAGTTTCATTAACTGTCTTAACTGATTCAAAAGCAACATTGATTGGTCACTAATTTTGTATTTTCCTTTGCTGTAACCTTGATTTTTGCCAGGTGGCATGGCTATCAGATTTGATGGATGTCTAGTCATGATATAAATAAAATTACTCTAAAATAACCATGTGGTTCAAAAGTTTTCCTCTGGACAAGGATACAAGTTAGAGTTACATTTTCACAGGCTGGAACCTTCACCTTGAGCCATGATGCATGACTGTGGTATGCAACATGCCAACTACATGTGATATGATTGGCTATGGTATGCAACATGCCAATTACATGTGACATGATTGGCTGTGGTATGCAACATGCCAACTACATGTGATATATGACACTGTGGTATGCAACATGCCAACTACATGTGATATATGACTGGCTGTGGTATGTAACATGCCAACTACATGTGATATATGATTGGCTTTGGTATGCAACATGCCAACTACATGTGATATATGATTGGCTGTTGCATGTAACATGCCAACTACACGTGATATATGATTGGCTGTTGTATGTAACATGCCAACTACATGTGATATATGACTGGCTGTTGTATGTAACATGCCAATTGCATGTGATATATGATTGGCTGTTGTATGTAACATGCCAATTACATGTGATATATGATTGGCTGTGGTATGTAACATATCAATTACATGTGATATATGAATGGCTGTGGTATGTAACATGCCAATTACATGTGATATATGATTGGCTTAAGTTTCATCAAGATATCTTCAGTGGTTCAAAAGGATACAAATCAAAGAACTGTTTGGCTTTTTTTTACCGTTACTTTTAACACAATACATACCATCTAGTCATGATATATATGTGGGCAAAATTTGGTTACATTATCTTTGGTTTAGAAGTTATACTCTAGTCATGAGTTCAAAAAGTAGCATTGTATTTTCTTTGCCGTAACTTTATCATTGAGATAGTGGGTTTGGCTCTAATATCAACACACTTTTACAAATGATATATAAATGGCTATGGTGTCACTCAAAACTGTTCGAAAGTTATCTGCCAGACAAAGATAAATATCACAGAAAAGCATTTTTTCTTGCCATGACCCTGAGATTGAGGCAAGCAGTATCACTATGATATGGGACACACCAACCAGTCGTGATATTCATCTGATCAGTGTTATGAAAATCTTTCCAACCACAACAAAATTATTACCTGGACAAGCAATGTTAACAGATGGACAATACCATAATATAATACCATTACCTATGCTAGCAACAAAGAATACAATGCTGACAATGCTATCAAAATGTGATCTGCAGGTGATATATAACCCCTACCATGCCTTATTTTGTGGAATATAACTAAAGAAAATGTGGCTGCCTAATCGCTCCTCAAAAGTGATTAATTTATTTTAGAGATATCATAAATATGGGATACATATTCAAGAAATTAAAAACAGATAAGACCTGTATAAATTAGTATGAAAGGTATGTATTTTGTCAAGAATGTCCACAGTTTCCTAATAAGCCTAGGGAGCTATCTCATTAAAAAGACAGAACTACACTGTATATCAGATTGCTTACTCATGTGACCAGTCATTCAGACTTCACTATGGCCACATAAACACAGAAGTTAAATGCTTTAATTATTCTTTTTCAGGATACCAGTCCAAACTAGACGTGTGAGTTTTTGCTTCCTCTGGAATGTGCTACTAAAATGGGCTTCACTGTCATTATAACTCTGAATTTAAAATGATACAAAACTGTCAACATCAAACAACATTGAAAATGGACAGACACACAATTTGGGAGATCATGGAACGGGTTAGGATTATAATTCATAACCTGCTGGGGAAATGAAACCAAGCCCTGAGTGAAGGTATCTATTGCCCAACACTTGCATCCATCTAATGGCACCTGGTCTACCCATTAGCCAAGCAAAGCCCTGAGTGAAGGTTTAATCTAGTCTACCTATCAGCCAAGCAAATTGCAAGCCCTGAGTGAAGATACAACCTGGTCTACCCATTAGCCAAGCAAATTGCAAGCCCTGAGTGAAGATACAACTTGGTCTATCCATTAACCAAATGAACTGCAAGTCCTGCACGAAGATACAACCTGGCCAATCCATGAGCCAAACAAACTGCAAATCCTAAGTAAAGGTTCAACCTAGTCTACCTATTTGCCAAGCAAACATCAAGTCCTGAATGAAGGTTCAACCTGGTCTACCCATTTGTCAAGCAAACATCAAGTCCTAAATGAAGGTTCAACCTGGTCTACCCATTAGCCAAGCAAACATCAAGTCCTAAATGAAAGTTCAACCTGGTCTACCCATTTGCCAAGCAAACATGTCCTAAATCAAGGTTCAACTGGTCTACCCATTACCCAAGCAAACATCAAGTCCTAAATCAAGGTTCAACCTGGTCTACCCATTAGCCAAGCAAACAAGTCCTAAATCAAGGTTCAACCTGGTCTACCCATTAGCCAAGCAAACATCAAGTCCTGAATAAAGGTTCAAACTGGTCTACCCATTTGTCAAGAAAACATCAAGTCCTAAATCAAGGTTCAACCTGGTCTACCTATTAGCCAAGCAAACATCAAGTCCTAAATGAAGGTTCAACCTGGTCTACCCATTTGTCAAGCAAACATCATGTCCTAAATCAAGGTTCAACCTGGTCTACCCATTACCCAAGCAAACATCAAGTCCTAAATGAAGATTCAACCTGGTCTACCCATTAGCCAAGCAAACATCAAGTCCTAAATGAAGGTTCAACCTGGTCTACCCATTAGCCAAGCAAACATCATGTCCTGAATGAAGGTTCAGCCTGGTCTACTCATTTGTCAAGCAAACACCAAGAAGGTACCTAAAGCTTGCATCATCTTTCAGTACCTTGCCTACTCCACTCTGGCAGAATGATGTTCAGTTGGATACAGACACAGATGTGTAGCTGATGCACTGTGCAGGGTTTGAAATGCATTGCAGCAAGGAGCAAATCTGCTACCTGTTTGTGATTTTACCACCTGGTGGAAAATCTGTTCAAATATTTCTACCAATAACTTTGAGAGAAAGAATTCCAGTGATACTTTTGCCTATAGGTAAGCCATGCTAAACAACCAAAAAATACCAGATTAGGTAACAGAAATTTGCTACCTGTTACATTTCTAATTCTAACCCGGCACTTACATGGCACACTGTCAGTTAACTTCCCTCTAAATGTACAATATACTGTCTGAAAGAAAACAGTCTTGCCCAAACAAGTCCCCCACCACCAAACTCATTCAAATGAAATTAGAAAACAACTTACCGCATACTTTTTGGTCAGATCATGTAGGACCAATTTAGTAGCCTCCATTGCAACTTTAGTTTGCGGGATGTATTTCATGTCTTTGGCATGTAACATGGCATACACACAGTTATAACAGTCTGATGGAGACATATAGTGACAGAATACACTGACTATGTTATACAGAAATGGGCAGTATGTAATATCTGGATTTGTTTGTTCTATTACATACATAACTTTTCTGACTATCAAAGAACCTTCTCGGTTTAAATGGAAGTCCGAAATATGATTTAAGTCCACAAATGAAGGAATATGGATTTCTCCTGAAGGTCCTGAAAAAGAAAGAAAATAAACTTTGGTGAAAGCTTAACTGTTAAGTAATATTCATATTTGACAATGTATTTAACTTTTTAACTACATTCACACAAAAATAGAGACAGCTAACCTGAAGCTTTTGTCCTTACACTAACGAGTTCATCAGCAGACTGATGTGATCTTTACCGACTGTCAACATTGCTGGATGGAATGGTGAGTAATGATAACAAGTAACAAGACTCTTGGAGTTGTGTTTGAAGTGTACATACTTTGTATATGATGGAAGATTCTACCTTCAGATACAAGCAGCTGCCATGGGTTCACCAGTTTCCCCTATAGTGTGTAATTTATATATGGAACACTGTGTTGTTAGCCCTCCCCACTGCTTCCCATCCTCCTTGTTGGTGGTACAGATAGGTTGAGGATAGACACACTAAGCAGAAGATAGAATATGTGATGGATTCACAGATCACATTAATAGCACTGATGAGGATATTAAATTCACCATCAAAAAGGAACGAAATGGCAGACTATCTTTTATGGCCACAAACTCTGTCAGAAACAATGATGGAACATTGAAATTTACAGTTTATCGTAAACCTAAACATACCGACCAGTACCTTGATTTTGACTCGCACCATCCATTAGACCAGAAAATTGGAGTGGTCAGAACATTAGATCACAGACCCAATGACCTCTGATCAAACAGATTTAAAACAAGAACTAGACCATGTCAATGCTGCCCTCGATAGGTGTCATTATCTGGAATGGGCAATTAAGGTTGCAACAGGCACTAGCTATTCTGAATGACATCTTATGTTATGTGTTTAGGCTCAAATAAACATTAACACAAGAAAGAGAGAGAACAACAGGCTTTGAAAAAATATAATACTTTCAACTTATTGTGGGGAAATGAACTTGTTAACCAGCAGACAAATAAACATAACATTATTATAAGTGGTCTCGGCCTTAGAGCAGGTATTAAGTCCACTCCCTAGCAGAGCCAGGTCTATCCTGGTACAATTGTATATAACTAATTTTACCGTTCTGTAGCTGAAGCGACCTGAATTAAGGACATGCCACTCCATTCATGAACTGGACTTGCTCTATATAACACTACCTGTGTTGTATGAAACACAATCAGACTGAGGCAGAACATTTTAATTTAGGTTTGGCTATGTGGGGTACAATGCCATTTTTTTCCTTCAGTACATGGCAGCCAGTAATGTGGTGGAGGAAGAACCTGAAAAGGCCCTGGGGAATAACCAACAACCCAAGGGAAGTACTGGCAAGCTTTCTCAAATACCCACACTTCTCAAGCTGAGACTCAGACCGATGTAGACAGGTGTGATGTGTGAGTGATTCTTAAGGGTAAGCCCCTCTGACCTCTGTGCCACAGAATTTTAGAAATTGTGTTTTTTTCTCTTCATAATCTCAAGATTTGCTCGAGATTAATACGTTTTGGGGTTTTCCCTGGGCAAGCCACATGACAATAGTACAAACAACAAAGGCTACAGCACCATATTTTATTGTGCTATATGTGACCTAGCACTAATGTTTTTAAGTATACATTAAATTTTTAATTGAGAACCATGATGCACAATATGTCCAGAGAAACTTTTCTAGAGAAAGTAGATGTTTGAAATACAACATTGTTTCTTTAAAGTGATTACAGTCTAGTAAAGAATCTGCTGGAACAGGATTCAAAGTTGGCACATAATGTTTCTCCTTGTTTCAAAGTTTCAAATGTATTGACTGAATCATTTCTTTATCTGCTTTAATTCATACAAGATTTGATTATTTGCTTTTAAATTTAACCCCAAATTTTATTTTACTTAATCCATCACAGTTCTAAGATCATTCTGGAATAAAAGATTTTGTCTGATTTGTGTGTGATTTGGGTTTTTTAACATAGCTTTAGCAATTTTTCAGTTGTAATGCTACGATGTCTGCAGTGTGGAAGTTTATAGTGATGTCTAGCACTGGGGCATCATGCCGCAGACATGTAGCATCATGTCCCATCCAGTCACATTATCCCGACACCAGGCCAACCAATCCTAACACTAACCTCTTATTGCTGAGTGCTAAGCGAGGCAGCTGTTAGTACCATCTTTGTAAGTCTTTGGTATGACTCGGTCAGGGATTGATCCCACAACCTCCCGCATCCAAGGCAGATGCTCTAACCACTAAGCCACCGGAGCACTCGAATAAAAGATTTCAAAATCAAATTAAGGATATACTCTTTTTAAATATGGGACTTGAACTGCAAAGCAAAAATAAGCCAAGACTGATTTAACGCTTTGAACAAGATTACTGAAATATACACATGCTGTGGTAAATATAATTATGGTACTTTTATGTACAAAAAAAACTTTCATTGGTCGGGTATGTGACCTTCTTTTGTACCTGAAATTAACAGTCATCCTCCTGGTTTTAAATGCAAGCCATCAACAAAATTTAGTCAATGCAGACAACCGATAACTCAAGTTATTTCACACAAACCTTTTCTCAGTGACCTTGACTTTGACAAATAAAACAAAATTGATAGATGCCTTTCTTGTCTTAAATGCAAATCATCCACGAGCTTGGTTATGGATTGTGGCATGCAACCAGAGTTATTCTGTGAAAACCATTTTATTCTTGAAGTCTTCTAGCTGCATATAACAATCACTGCTACTTTACTGCTATTTCACCTCTGTCTACATGGATTCTAGGCTCAGGCTAGGCCAATGTGGGTATGTGAGAAAGGCTGCCAGTAGCTTCTCATAGGTCAATATGGGTATGTAAGAAAGGCTGCCAGTAGCTTCCCATAGGTCAATGTGGGTATGTGAGAAAGGCTGCCAGTAGCTTCCCATAGGTCAATGTGGGTATGTGAGAAATGCTGCCAGTAGCTTCCCATAGGTCAATGTGGGTATGTGAGAAAGGCTGCCAGAAGCTTCCCATAGGTCAATGTGGGTATGTGAGAAAGGCTGCCAGTAGCTTTCCATAGGTCAATGTGGGTATGTGAGAAAGGCTGCCAGAAGCTTCCCATAGGTCAATGTGGGTATGTGAGAAAGGCTGCCAGAAGCTTCCCATAGGTCAATGTGGGTATGTGAGAAAGGCTGCCTGCAGCTTCCCATAGGTCAATGTGGGTATGTGAGAAAGGCTGTAGCTTCCCATAGGTCAATAGCTCTTCCAAGGGTTTTCACTGGTTCTTCCTCCAGCAGTTACTTTGGCCACCATGTATAAAGCTTATCAGGTACTGAAAAATGGTGTTAAACCCACAAGACCATAGCTACACAAGTAACATGAGCTTAACTTTATCACGGAAAATCGGTGAACCAACTATGAATAATGAGACCTGTATAGCAGTGGTTCACAAAGTACAGAACCACAAGGTAAGTCATCTCTTGTCTCAAGAACACAACTTCTTGTCATCACACAATATTACTACCATGTAGCAAACATGGATAATGCAAATAAAGTATCCCAAAGCACAGTTATAACGGTAAGGCAAAATAATATTAACTGAAGATTTAGAGGTGAAATAAGAAATTGCCCTCCATGAAAAAAGCAGGAATTTTTGTGCATTCTGTTAAGATTTTGCCCAACTTTTAAACAGAATTTAGTGCAAATTCCACATATCATGTGTCCTGCAGTAGACTCTGCATACACTTGTCAGAAGAGCCTTTGTTCATTGTTGTAAAAATTACACAAAATCAGGAGTGACCCCAGATGACCAAGTGGTCTTCAGTGCTCACCATTATTGATTACTCACAATCTGACCTCTCAAGTCTCAGCATGACCAACGTGGGCATGCAACAAATATAAACTTTGCAATTTAACAACTTTTGTTGTTCATTTTGTTGCTGTCAATACTGACAAGCTTAATACACTTGTACTGCTGTGTGGCATGCACATCAACAACTTTCAATACTAGGTGGGGTACTTTACAGTCAAGGTGATCTTGCTGATTCATCAACACACCTGTATTAGCAAATCAAGTCTAACCTAATATTCTAACAACTGTTTTAGAATACACACAATGTCATTATTTTTATCAATATATTCAAAAATGAAGTTTATATCCTTGCAACAGGTATGTTAAAAATTCTGAATCAAATGAATGACTCGTAAACAAATGAGTGACTTTATCTAAAACTAAACTGATGCAATAATAGCACTGGAGTATTTGCCCAACACACAAACAGACCATGTAAAAATACATATACAGTGAATTAATTATACATTACTAATTTGGGTTCCAAGTCAAAGGATGTTTCAATATCCAACCATCAGTTTCTGGGGAATGTTGTTGTTGTTGTTGTTGTAGGGTTTAACGCCATTTTTCAGCACACGATAGGCTATACATGGCGGCCAGTATTAATGGTGGAGGAAGAACCTGGGAAATCCACAGAAGGAACCACCGACCCTCAATAAGCTACTGGCAAGCTTTCTCACATACCCACATTAGCCGAACCCGAGACTCAAACCTATGCAGAAAGAAGTGAGATGGCAGTGATCCGTAACGGAGAGCGCTTTAGACCACCCAGCCACTTGGGGCCCCCTTTCTGGGGAATGATTTTCTCCATTAATCATTCCATCACTGAATGAGTCTAGATTAAAAGAGGTCTGAACATATCTCTCCAGATTAATGGTTTTGTTTCAGTGTAAAAGAAGAAATTAATCATTCTATTTTACACACTTGGCTATTTGGGCAGACAGGTGGACAGACAAACAACAGACCTGTACTAAGAATAAAATGAGGAACATGGTTTGGTGGATGGTTTGAGAAAAAAAGCCGCAGAAAAAAACAATCCACTTCAACTATTACAAGAATTAATCAAAAGCATGTATAACGAATTTTATGTTTAAATTTTCTTGAATAAACTCAAAATAGGTAAGGATATATTCAACTCCTATCTTGTTTTCTAAATAACCCCCATTTCTGGAATGAATCTTGAATTTCAGTTTAATATTTTTTTTTGACCAAGCTATTTTTTAAGGCATCCAATGATTAGCATTAAGGAGGATCATGTGTGATGGGTTTTGCATTATGATCCATGGATAACTTTCTTGGGGTTAGGGGCAACATTCCCTCTAAGCGAATGGTAGATGTGCGTACTATGCGCACTGCATTGTGCAAGCATTACGGTGACTTGAGTATCAATGTTGGATTGAATATTTGGTAATTTTGATCTGCTGCATGGAGAACAAATCAGCTGTGTGGGGATGCCTGAGCAACTGCGCAGCTTAGAGGGAATGTTGGTTAGGGGTGATTACTTGGGGGTGGGGCATGTAGGAGGAATTAGAATATGCAATATAATGCATTGGGATTTGTGATGGCCAGCCACAGTAGCTACACATCTTTCTTAAGATAGGATGATTAAATACATCAGGCAGAAAACATCTACAAATATTTACGAGTCCATATTTCTACTGCCATTTACAGCTCCACAAGAGTGTGGCCAGACCAATACTTCTGACATAATATAAAGTATGTTTGGTGAGCACTACTGCTGACCAACACATATAAAGGAAGTAAAATATATGCCATGAAATACCTGTACTGCAAGACTACATACAAGGACTGGTTTATACCAGTATTTATATAAAGCTTTCACTATATCAAATGACAATGATATATACTGCATTGTTATGGGATTTATGTACATGTCTTAGACAGAACCATGTGTCCAAGTGGAACTGAATGACAATCTGTTGTTTCATAGGGCATTACAAATCATCTCTATATACTATATATACTGTAACATAGTGACAGCTGATGAATTATATTGCCATTTAATGTTTTCCTGCTTCTGGCAAGTTTACACGACTAAATGGCTTTCTCACTGGTCTACATGCTTATGATGTCCTCAGTATGACATGGAAAGAGAGAGAGACAGACAGACAGACAGATATCACAGGCTGTGATTTACACTGATGAATTACACTGTCACTCAATTTTCTCCTGCCTCTGGCAAGTTTACGTCATTAAGTAAATGACCCTCTCCCAGGTCTCCTTGCTTGTCATGTCCTCCTTAGAGCTGGTTACCAAGAATAAGTTTGCACCATGATACACTTCAGTATTTCTGAATGTACTGTGATAGATAATGCAGTATACCACAATTATATTAGGTACCAACAATTTCATGTTAGGGGACAGGGACCTGACACTTTTTTTAATAATAAAAAATATAAAAAAATTGTCAATAGCTGGGAAAATATCATGTTCTAATATATAGCAGAAATAAAAGTATATTGTATTAATTACATTATTTGAATAAAATTAATTATCTTGTGATAAAAGAAAAGAAAATATTCCAGCTCAAAAAAATCTGGGACCCAACAGCCACCAAAATGACCCAATAGGAGATGACCTTGATATGTGTATGTTCATATATGTAGCTGTACAAGTTGTAAAGTAAAAACTGAGACAAAAGTGGTATGACTTAGCTTATACTATCATGGACAAGGCACTGGTCCACACTTGAGAGCTTGTTGATAAAAAGAAGTGTTTATACTGAAGCCTACAATGTATTAGCTACACTTTTGATGTAATAGACATCTAAACTTTGAATGGAATGCCAACACCTGGGCAAGGTATTTATCAGAGAGAAAGAGACAGTAAACAGCAAATGAGAAAATATTTACTGGGCTTGAGGAACTGCATAATATTCAAACAGAAAACAATTGCTCTCCTCAAAATCTTAGAATCATCCAGTTTTACAAAAAGCACGCACTTCACACAGTAACATATTATACCAGCATACTAGTAAATAACTAAACAATTACTTATTTTTCTAAACCCAAAATATTTTGAAAAGTTGCACTTGGCTTGTATATCTTTCACAATATACAATTTGGCCACCATGTTTACATACAAGACATGTATAATTTTTTTACGATTTTGTTGTCATGGAAACTAAAACCATGCTGTTACTATCATTACATTAGTATCAAGATTACTTCGGAAATTTCCATACATTCCATACGGATGAAAACTACCAAAGTCTCGGTACAGTGAAAAAGTACTGTGGTACAATTACCATCGGAAAAAATTACCCCAGTAAACCAGCACACATGTCATAATACCATGCACCTCTAGTCTTAATTATTTTGAGAGAGAGAGAAAGATACAGAGTGACAGAGGCGGAGAAAGACACAGAGTGACAGAGACAGAGAGAGACAAAGAGAGAAAGAAACAATGGTTTGCCATTGACTAGGACTTCAAAAGATGAATTGTGAAATCACTCAATGTTTTACTACCTCTGGCTAATGTTTGCCCCAGTAAATGACTTATCACACAGGTTTCCTTGGTTAATGACTGTTATCACACGTTTCCTTGGTTAAATGACTTATCACATTTTTCCTTGGTTATATAACTTATCACTCAGGTGTCCTTGGTTATAATGTTCTCCTAATCATTAAGAGAGAGAGAGAGAGAAAAAGGAGAAAGAGTGTGTCTGTGTGATTTGGATTTTAAACGAAGCTTTAACAATTTGTTAGTCATACATATCACTACGATGTCTGCAGTGTGGCAGTTTATATTGATGTCTTGCACTGTCACAGGCATCATGCTGCAGACATGTAGCATGATGTCCCCCAGAGTCACATTATCCTGACACCAGACCGACCAGTCCTAACACCAACATCTTAATGCTGAGTGCCTAGCAAGGTAGCTGTTAGTACCCTTTTGAGAGAGAGAGATAATAATAAAAATAATAATAATAACAATGAGGACTTTGTATAGCGCATAATCTTTAGAAGCTCTAAGCGTTTTACAACATTAGACAACACCTATAAGTTAAAAAAACAACATATAATATTATTACAAAAACAAACACCATGCAATTAGAAAAAACATTAAAAAATAAAAAACATGCTGAGAATATTTCAGGTAGAAAACATTATTAGGTCTTTAAGTTTGTTCTTGCTGTCAAAATAAGTGAGTTTTGAGAGCAGTCTTGAACGTGATCACTGTCTTTGTGTCTAAGTTCAATAGGCAATTCATTTCATGTTGCTGGGCCCTGGTATGCAAAGGAATGCTGTCCATATGACTTTGTTTTCATAGTGGGAATAATGAGTATACGATTGTCAGAAGAGGAGTGTTAAGTATCTTCCTGGTGTGTACACATGGGTGAGGTCGGATAGGTATGTTGGACTAGAGTCCGACAGTGAAACGTAGAACAGAGAACAAATTTTTTGTTTGATTCTGGATTGATTTGATAGCCAGTGTAGGGTACAGAGCAGCGAGGAGGTGTGCTCTGATCGTGATACTCTAAGTATGATCCGAGCAGCTGTGTTTTGAACTTTTTGAAGTTTCTGGAGTACATATTGAGATGAACCAGACAGAATTGAGTTCCAATAGTCCAGTCTTGAAAGTACTAATGAACACACAAGTGTTTTAGTGGTATCAACTGAAAGATATTTGTGAATGGAGCTGATGCGTCTCAGCTCAAGATATGCAGCCTTGCATATGTTCATGACATGTGGTGCAATGTGAGAGTGCTCTCCAGAGTAACACCTAGGTTTCGTACTGACTGTGTGAATTTAATGTTGGCATTGCTGATATTTATTGTTTGAGGTAAAGGATGTGAACGAGAAAGTCTTTGTGCTGTGATCAGAAAGGCCTCAGTTTTATCATCATTCATCTGCAGCTTGTTACATGTCATCCATGATTTCACATCAGAAATGCACCTCTCTACACCTTGGATGGTAGCATCAACTTCAGTTGGGTGGCTAGATTTGTATATTTGGGTGTCATCAGCGTACAATGGTGAGACACTGGATGATGATCTATGACACTTGAGAGCGACAGTGTACAGAATGAAGAGAACAGGTCCAAGAACAGACCCTTGTGGAACACCACAATATAGATCAACTGGGCTGGAGTGTATTCCATTCGCAGATACAATTCGTGTCCTGTTGACCAAGTAGGACTTGAACCACAGTAAGGCTGTATCATGAATGCCAAATACATGCTGGAGACGGTGAAGTAATATATCATTGTCTATAGTGTCAAATGCTTAAGACAAATCAAGGAGAGTGAGGACTGTAATCTTTCCACTATCTAATGCAGACAGAATGTCATTAACTACTTTCAGAAGAGTAGTTTCAGTACTGTTGCAAGGGCGATATGCAGATTGTACATTGCTAAAAAGACTGTTTGAATTTAGATGAGATACAAGCTGGGATAGAACAACCTTTTCTAAAAATTTGTATATGAATGGAAGATTAGAAACTGGGCGGTAGTTCTTTAAATCATTATGGTCTAGTGTTGGTTTTTTCAGCAGAGGCTTTACAATGGCAGTTTTGAAAAACTGATGGGAATTCCCCGGATGAGAGAGAGGTATTAATAACATCAGTTAGTGAAGGCAATACTGGATCAAAGCACTCAAGCAGCAGTGATGTTGGAATTGGATCAAGTTCACATGACTTTGGTGCACTCTTCATCAGCATTGTATGTACAAAATCCATAGAGACAGATAGAGATAGAGAAAACGTGGTTTGTTACTGGCAGCTCAATAGTAACTAATACATTTATTTCAACTGCCGTTTATATGCAGATGTTAAGTAAAATCACTCTTCTTTTGACCCATGGCATTAAATCCTTCAGAATGATCACCTTTTAGTATTAATCCACGTCAGAACGGAACACCTGTGTATCCATCAGTTATTGAACTGAACTTTTTATACCGCTGAAGCTTGCATGGAAGGCAGTATCACCCCAAGGTGAGTAACACTTTGAAAGTTTGAGTTTCTAGGGAAACAGTCCTTGTTTAATGGTCTCCACATATTACTCTTACCTTGGGGTAATGTTGCCTCCCACACGAGTCAGCAATTTAAATTTCAGTTCAATAACCAATAGATACACAGGTGTTCTGTTCTGACCAAGTAGATCTTGGCTTTTTTTTGTGTCTGACATATATTACCAGTAATGTCAGAAAAAAAGGTGAACTACTTGTTGGTCTAGGTACACAGTTTTAATGAAGTGTGTAGCAACTGAGAGTAGGTTTCTAATTCACGATCTTCTTGCATATTTATATTTTCTGTCTTGGAAATATGATCATTGTTGCTATTACTAGTTCAATGATACACTAAATGGAAATCTACCCGTGGAATAGCATCCTGACTGATAAACGAACCACAATGAATGGTAAGTGCACTAATTTTCATTTGCAACTGAATTAAAATGCTATATTCAGCTTGAGCAAATGGGTGTGTTTGACAAAGTCTGAAGAAAGTAGGTCTGAAATAACATTTCTGGTTGTTGCAGACTTTGCAGTAGCTCTTGAGAGAGTTTTGATCTTTTTAGCCAGTGATGTGTATTGCTGGTGTCGAGAACTCTTCCAACTAGCTCAACTTCATGTGCATGTCTCTCTAAAAATGTTTCGTGTGGTGTGTTAGCAAAGTCAGAGAGACCATAGGCTGCTTTATGAGTGCCGTTCTTTTCTATTATATATATGCTGATGTTGTTCCTTAATTTTATAACAACTCCATTAGGCACAGCAGTCAGACAACAAGGGTTTCTTCATTTTAAAAGTAGTTCCTAGCACACTGACACCAAGAATGAGACAACCAGACTCAGAGACTAAGAAAAGTAGGCTAGCAAATCAGGTAATTAATGTTAAATGGGTGAGAAATAGCCAATAATATGTTAAAAGTGCCTTTAAAACTAAAATAAACAAACGTGTTTCATACAGTTACAAATCCTGATGGTGTCCCGAATTTAGAAATTATGCTGTACTTTAATATGTTTTATAATAAGTAAATTAAACAACTTTTGTGTAATTTGCATGTATAAACATTAAATTCAGCATATAATATAAAATATGTATAAAATATAACTAAATGTAACAAAACTATATTAACTTTCTGTCCCAAAATGGGAATTAACAAAAAAGATTTGAAAAAATAAACAGTTTCAAAATTTGGATGAGCAAGTTTTAAAATAAAATTTGAACATAAAAATTCAAAAAAGTATTTAAAAACTTTGGGTTGCTGCTGTGAGTTTTAAATTCACAACATCTTCTTTGGCAGCTGGATTGCCTTGATCAAGGACGGAAGTGATGAAAAAGAGTTTTTGGATTCCACCACAAATTCTGAACTTGCTTCCTCTTGTTTTGCAAGCAGGACACAAAGAAAGGCAGAAAGAGATGTGGGTGTTTATATATAAGATAAAGTATGTCTTACAAATGTGACATAATGCATTTTCATTAATACTTTGTTATACACTAATTTATATGAATAATATTTCTGTTCATTTGATAACACACAAAATTGGCAAAGGGTTTGTTGCTAATATCATATTGTTATTCTTCCAATATATCAAAGCACCTAGCTAATGGTCAATGACCAGAAAGCATGATTCAGTAATGGACAATTTGCATTATAATCACTGAGGCCAGATTCCAATTTTCAGGAAGTTATATCAGGTGCAAATTCTTCAAACCATTATACAAAGCAGGCATATCTAATGTATAAGATGGTAATAATGAGTAACACTGACTCAAAGTAAGAAAGTCAGGTCATTCAAACTGGTGAACTTTCATTAAATGGATGGAGAACAGAAAAAGTGCTGACTGGCCAACCCAATTTATTTTTAGCATGAAATTGGAAACATTATTTTTTTTAGACCATAATGATCCATGCTTAACATGCTGACATATTACAAAGCAAGACAACATACAACATGCTGACATATTACAAAGCAAGACAACATACAGCATGCTGACATATTACAAAGCAAGACAACATACAACATGCTGACATATTACAAAGCAAAACATACAACATGCTGACATTACAAAGCAAGACAACATACAACATGCTGACATATTACAAAGCAAGACAACATACAACATGCTGACAATTACAAAGCAAGACAACATACAACATGCTGACATATTACAAAGCAAGACAACATACAACATGCTGACATATTACAAAGCAAGAGAACATACAACATGCTGACATTACAAAGCAAGACAACATACAACATGCCGACATATTACAAAGCAAGACAACATACAACATGCTGACAATTACAAAGCAAGACAACATACAACATGCTGACATATTACAAAGCAAGACAACATACAAAAAAAACATGCTGACATTACAAAGCAAGACATCATACAATATGCTGACATATTACAAAGCAAGACAACATACAACATGCTGACATATTACAAAGCAAGACAACATACAACATGCTGACATATTACAAAACAAGACAACATACAACATGCTGACATATTACAAAGCAAGACAACATACAACATGCTGACATATTACAAAACAAGACAACATACAACATGCTGACATATTACAAAGCAAGACAACATACAACATGCTGACATATTACAAAGCAAGACAACATACAACATGCTGACATATTACAAAGCAAGACAACATACAACATGCTGACATATTACAAAGCAAGACAACACACAACATGCTGACATATTACAAAGCAAGACAACATACAACATTCTGACATATTACAAAGCAAGAGAATATACAACAAAGGATGACAGCAGGATCAAATTGTACAAAAGTAAGGACAAGGTTGCAACCAGAACATGATGTGGTATAATTTCAATGTCGTAAAGAGCATAAAAAACAATGTCCTGTACAAACACTCTGAAAATTTAAGCCAAAGTAAAATGTTCTGTAACAGGTACTCTCAATTCATGATTTTTGTGGGGTATATATTTTCATTGATTTTGTGGATTGTGCAGACTACAAATCTCAAAAGTTAATGAACATTACATTCTTTTCTGTGCCAAATAGAGTCACATATTTAAGTGTAGACAGAAGTGTCACTTTTCACAAAACCAAGAAAATTAATACCCACAATGATTTTAAAAAACTGACAGTACATTCTTGAAAGCTTTAAACACTGAAGAATAAAACAGGCACAAAGAGTCTTTCTATAGCCATCCAAAGGTAGTGTGGACCAAAAAAAACAAGCTGAGACCTGGTTTTCAAGGTAACAATTTTAAAAACAAATGTATACAATACTAAAGGATAATTGCTGGTAACTCATTAATTTCAAAATTATGATTACTTTTACTACAACTTCATTTGTCCTTCATAGACTAGAGAGCCAAAGGCATGTCTCTCACAGTCTGGCTGAGGTGTATTAAAATGCACTGTATGCACATAATCTTCTTGTTGGTTTAGCGCATGCCATGCCATACACAGCGGCCAGTATAAATGGGGGAGGAAAAAACTGAAACCCTGGGTAAGAACCACTGACACATGGGAAGCTACTGGCAAGCTTTCTTATATACCCACATTCATCTTCGCTATCCAAGGTTCCGATGTATTAAACCTGTAACACCTTGGTAGATCTTTCAGATAGTTCGGTGCTTTGGGTCTGTGAATTTCCATTTGATGCTGTGGCATGCCACAGCAATCAAAATCAAGCTGTTTAAATTTGAGCAATGTTCCTAAAAGATCAAGACAAGTGGAGCACACATCTGGAATGGACTCGTAAATAAGCAATTTTCCACTACCGGTCAGTGTCTGTACAAATAGATCCTTTCCCTAAAACACAGCTGTAATGGCTTCTCCCTGGTATATAGTTATACTATCGATGTTAAACTTACAAAGTGTTGTTTTGAAGTCAACTGCCTCCACCATTTTCAGCCAACATACAATGCACCACTGTTGCAAGCTATTGGTTAGCTGGCACTACATACTAAGGGAGACAACTCATGAAATCTAATAGATGTCACTAGGACAAAGCTCTGAAATATCTCAACGCTCAACCAAGGTGTAGATAGGGTCAATACATCAGAACCTTGGCAAGTGAAGATGACCCACATCAGCCAAGCCCAAGACACCAGCTAACATGGATAGAGGTGAGATGACAGTTATCAGCAACCCGAGCATTTTAAACCACTTGGCCACCCCTATGCACATTATGTACAATAAAGTACATGAATTACACAATACAAGTATTATCACAGAATGGAGGAAATATAATATAACAGGTTAATACTGAAAAATAAAATACTTTAACAGGCTAAAGAAAGTGTTTTATATATCATGAAGCAAGCTTTTCTGTATAAAACACCATGTATGTGAGACTGTCCAATATTGTTTTGCTCTTTAAAACTGTTTAAATGTTTCAATTTGTGTTTTGGGATACTTAAATTTGTGTTTTGGGTTACTTAAATTTGTGTTTTGGGATACTTAAATTTGTGTTTTGGGTTACCTAAATTTGTGTTTTGGGATACTTAAACTTGTGTTTTAGGTTACTTAAATTTGTGTTTTGGGATACTTAACTAGTTTTTAGTAGAAGAGACCATGATAAAATTATAAACTTCTGAAGTAAAAGTATTCATATAATCTAATAGTAGGTTTATTTGAACTTTATAAAATACAGACTGATTTGTAGTAATTCACTCTACAGTTTTAAAAGTTAACCATTTCAGTTTTTCCAATACTGTTTCATTGGACATTGAATGTATTTCATCCAAGTATTCTAGCTACATTCCTAGGCAGGTGTTCAATGTGTTTTAAAAGATGTGATGAACAATGTCACCAAGTGTTAAAACAATAATTGAGATGCCAGGTAACATGTACTGATTGTAAAATGTAATTCGAGATTTTGGCATTAAGAAATACTTCTTTAAAAATGAAATAATCTAGAAATGTTGCTACATACAGAGTTTGTTTGTTTGTTAATTTCATGATGGAGTGTTGACCATATCAAGTTTATCAGGAGTGATACATTCACCATGTCACAAATCTCATCAGGAATCTCATAAGAATGGTTCTGTTGCATTCTCCTCTTCTTTATTCTGAATAGTGCCAATGATTCAAACCTTGTTTTCTTTTTTTTCTTTAGAATGTATGCACACAGCAATGTTGGGACACCAACAGGAAGAGCTTAACATATCAGAATTTAATTTACTCTCAATTTCATAATTATCTGCACTTAGCTTACGCAGTTGTTTCATTCATATATATCAAAATTAATGGAAAATTTTGCATTAGAGTTATTTTTAAATTGGTGGATATATTTTTTAATAACTGATAGTAACAGCTTCACGGTCAGTAAAACATATACAAGATACCTAAATAAGTATATACTCATTTGACAAAAAAATTAACAGAATCCCCATAATTTTGCATATGCTATGGATATATATCATTACTTGCAACATGTTTTAAGTTGTACAATGTACCTCGCTGGAGAATGGTCATTCAAATTTTGTTTATTATCAATGCTCCACACGCGCGCACATGTGTATGTGTGTGTGTGTACTGTGAACATAAATATGCATATAATTGAGGGCCACAAGAAGGCTTAGTCCCATGCAGTTAATTGTGTCACTCTCTTTAAATAGTCATCATTATTATTCATATTATTATTATTATTATCAGTAGTAGTAGTAGTAATAGTAGTAGTAGTATTAATATTTGTTACAACTATTGTAGTTCATATTGTAAATCTACATGTAGATGCGTCACATACATTCAACTGCAAACTGTTCAGACCTAGATCTGCCATTGCATAATGCAGTGGCAGATTCAAGACTATACAGTTCTACTGATTACTCCTCACAAACGGCATTATAAGATAGACCCTGATCTCCTGCTGCTTTATGCAACATCAAATCCCAGTCTGTGTGGTTTACAGTTGGACCTGACTTAGAAGCATATAAAATAAATGTATTTTTCTATGCATTAGTCTGCCAAAAACCACCCAATATACTTTACATATATGTAGTACACAAAATGGTGGATAGTGACTGTTCAGTAAATTTTGCAAATCTTGTTATATTTGCTGACAGTCTGAAATTACAACTTCTTCACCATAACATCACCTGTTACTTGGTATCATATTTCTCAGTCAGTAGTCATGATTTTAATCTCCCCAAAGCCTACCAGCAGCTTATTAACTTATGTAAAATTGACCATCCCTATTTGTAATATGGTTGGTTTTGTGCGGTTTAACAACATTTATCAGCACACAATAGATTGTGCATGGCAGCCAGAATACCTGGCAGAGGAAGAAACATTAAGGCAAATAAATGTTATGTTCATTGGGCTGGAAATCTCAAAGCTCTGATTTCCAAGTTATGATTCAGGCATTAAACTCTAGAGTAAGGATTGACCCAAGGTTAATGCCAGTTGCAGTACATTTTCAGGCCCAGTAACTATATATGGTCATTGGGTGTAAATCTAAATCCTGATGCTATGACCCAGGAGTCCCAGTCTGATGTAACACATGCGTCTTTGATCAAACATGTCAATTCCAAGACAGCTCAAGAGTTACTTCATCTTAATGTAAAATCACTCTTACCCCAACCACAACCCTTTAATGTAAATCACTCTTACCCCTACCACAACCCTTTAATGTAAAATCACTCTTACCCCTACCACAACCCTTTAATGTAAAATCACTCTTACCCCTACCACAACCATTTGTCCAACCACCTGCTGGACAAAATCAACATTCCAAGTACTGGCACAATTTTCACCCATAAGAATAACACTGACCCAAGTTTCATGTACAATATAGACACATATAAAATTGTGTGTACCAGATCACAATATCCCCACATAAATAATAGCAAGAGGTCCAAGCAGGCCAAAGATCACTCACCCGGCTGACATCTGCCTTATATGAGACACAAAAAGTCAAATTGAGGGCCTCATGGTAGATTAGTTCTTAGCTAATTGTGTTACCCTCTTTAAATAAGGTCATTATTATTATTATTAAGCTGCAAATTGCAAGAATCTAAACAACGACACATAGTTATTATGCATTTCTTCCACAATTTTCATAAGGAGCAAAGTCTCACACAAGCATCCCCCTCCTTCAACTCCAGCACCCACTGCTACTGTATGCTATAAGCTACAAACAAGAAACCTGCCAAAATTAACTCCTAAGATGTAAATGGTAAATCCTACAGTTTCAAATGGGATAGAACAGATCAGGTCCACAGGGATCAAAGGTCAAAAGTTTCCTAATTCTTCTGACATCAGTACACTGTAAATGACAGAGTGCAAATCTGCTCTATTATCAATTTTGCCCCTATTTTTTTTTTATACAAATGAATTCAATGAAAATGTTGTACCTTAATTTTCTTTCAATTAATCCAGCAATCTGAAACCTGAGGCAATTTTATTTTTTTCCCTGTCCTAAGACTTTTAAGTAACAATTCTACCTCAAAGCATGCTGTTTGACAGTCCGATCAATCAACAACAACCCCCAAATATGTGCTGATACTGATGTGTATGTGGGTCTGATGTCACCTGTTCATTAAATGTGCAATTCTACAGCATGAAAACCCTGTCCAGAACAAACCTGCATACAATTTAGACAAATATTGGTAATGGCAACAGCCATATCTAGCGCAGAAATCAAAATGGCTTCAGGACAGTTGTTGTTGTGATTTGGATTTTTAACGTAGCTTTAACAATTTTTCCAAGGCAGACGGTCTAATCACTAGACCACCGGAGCGGTCGGCTTCAGGACAGAGGGTTGTGCTATTCCACATGGATTTACCAGTCGCCAAACATAGCATTTGCTCTGGAAATATAATGTACATGTCACCAAAAGAACCCTTCAGCCAATGGTTACTCCACATCTGTGAGAAATACCATGTACAGTGATGGGTGCAGCCAAAATTTGCAGTTAATTTTTACCGTTTTAATGAACAGGTTACATCAGCCCCTAAACCGCCAATCAATATCATTATGGGTGAGGGGCTGATTTATCTAGCTGGATGAGGAAGAGCAAAGAAGGTACAGGTAATCTCAATTTTTCACACAGTAGTTAATTAATGCATCATTTATTCACAAAATCATACCTGATGAAATTAGACAGGAAAGTTGTAATTAAATGTTCTAATTTATCGTAAAGTTCTGCTCTGTTGAATGAAAATTTAAATGAATCCCTCAAAGTGACAGATGCTCTATTGGCCTAAGAGAATTCAAAATAAAACCATTTCTTCTTAACTGATGAGTGCTGAAACCATCTTTAACATTCTTAAGCATTAATACTAATTAATCATCATGGAAGCCACACTGGATGTAAGATCTTTAACATTCTTGAGCATTAATACTGTCAAATTAATCATCATGGAAGCCACACTGTATGTAAGATCTTTAACATTCTTGAGCATTAATACTAATTAATCATCATGGAAGCCACACTGGATGTAAGATCTTTAACATTCTTGAGCATTAATACTGTCAAATTAATCATCATGGAAGCCACACTGTATGTAAGATCTTTAACATTCTTGAGCATTAATACTAATTAATCATCATGGAAGCCACACTGGATGTAAGATCTTTAACATTCTTGAGCATTAATACTGTCAAATTAATCATCATGGAAGCCACACTGGATGTAAGATCTTTAACTTTCTTGAGCAAGGATACTGTCTAATTAATCATCATGGAAGCCACACTGGATGTAAGATCTTTAACATTCTTGAGCAAGGATACTGTCTAATTAATCATTGTGGAAGCCATACTGGATATAAGATCAGCCGTACTTTAATTTTGGACAACATTAGCCTTGCTGATGTGACTTTTCATTCTGGAGGAGAAGCAATAAAAAGATTTTCAAGATGGCTGCTGTGGTGGCCATACTAAACATCAGCTGGCACCATTTTTATTCAGGACTATCGGACATCATTAGAAATCTTTGGGTAAAAACCTCATGTCAATGTAACTTTCCATTCAAGAGTAGTGACCATAACAATTTCAAGATGGATCCTGCAATGGCCATACTAGAAATCAGATTGGCATCATTTTCTTTAACTGGCCAAATGAGACACCATAAGAAGTCTTTTGGTGAAAATCCCATGTTGATATGGCCATCAATTCAGAAGAAGTAGCAATAGAAGAAGTAGCAATAACATGATTTGTGTTGGCCACAATGTATATCCAAGTGGTACCATTTTCATTTAGGACCAACTTAAGACCATGGGATGAATATATCAACAAAGTTTCATGGCAATCCTTCAAGTAGTTTACAAGGAGTAGTGGGAAAAAAACCTTGTGCTAACTGATGAAAAGACAGATGACAAAAATGGACCATCCTATACATCTTTTAAGTATATTACCATTGACCATTTTAGAGCTAAAAATGGTAGGTAACAATTTTGTTTTTGATATCTAAATGACTGGATTAATTTGGATTAAAGTACACTGCCTGGCATTGTTTCTTATATGCATCTCACAGAAAAACTACAAACTCTGCATTTTCACTTTCTGAACTTCAGAGGTAAATCATTATAAAAATGAGCCAGTAACTATGTGCTGTCTGAGCTGAGGAAAAGGACTTCTTTTGAGTGCAGGGAAATTACACTGAAATAGCACTAATTACACCAAAATGAATGCATGATAAAGCACACCTTATATTAGGATAATAACTGAATAACAAGAGGAATAAATTAATACTATTACAAACTGGGGAAAGGATTTGTACAAAACAAGCAAGGTCTTATGGCATGTAATTTACCGTATATTTGTATGTGTGTGTGTGATTTCAATTTAGCTTTAATATTTTTCCAGTCATATCGCTATGATGTCTGCAGTGTGGCAGTTTATCGTGATGTCTAGAATGGGGCATCATGCCGCAGACATGTAGCATCATGTCTCAACATGGTACATTATCCTGACACCAGGCCGACCAGTCCTAACACTAACCTCTTAATGCTGAACACCAAGCAAGGCAACTGTTAGTACCATTTTTGTAAGTCTTTGGTATAACTCATCTGGGGTTGGAACCCATGACCTCCCGCATCCAAGGTGGATGCTCTAACCACTAAGGAGCAGTGTATATATTTGTGGGATCACTTGTTGGTGTACATTGCTATGATGATCTGACACGTTATCCTCAGTTCAAATATATTTTGTAAAATTCTAAATTAGATGGCTTTCATGTATCTATATTAGATGGCTTTCATGTATCTATAAATTATCAGTTCAAAACACTATTAAAGCTATCTGAAATGGGCTGCTTTATTTTTAGCAGCAAACAGATCTATGCTGTTCGATACTGGAAAGGATTTAACATTACTGTTGCGATTATTAACCTGAATATGACCCAGGGGTACCCACAAAATTATTATTGAGGGATCAAAGATGTAGTGGACAGCTAATAAGTTTAACAGATGTGGGCAAAAACATGTATAGTGGTAAAATTGGGGGTGGGGTGCCCCTCTTGCCCTTATGTGCAGGCACTCATGACATGACCTCACCCCACCCCTCCATTCCCATCAAATATTTGAAGAACCATACCTTGGCATTCATGTAATAACATCACAAGAAGTGCACAAGTAGAAAAAAGAAAACAGAAAACTTTATGAATATAGTCTATCAATTTAACATGTATAGGATGAAGTGATATGAAGAGCCAAGATGTAGACAGATAGTAACATACCACATACATAAATAAACCAAAAAATATACAAGTGGGTCCAATGTTTGCCACCCAAAAAAGGAAGACATAGCCTGTATGCACACAAGGAAGGACTAAAACAAACGTTTCTTGTTCTTTCTGTTTAGTTGTCCCTAGATATTAACCAGATGCACTATAATAATTTCAAAACATGTTTATTATTGTATTCTGTATCAATGAGAAGGGTGCCTGTGTTTAAGACATCAACAACTAAAGTATCTTGTTCACTGTGTACTTTTAGGTATATATTGTTATGGTTTGTAATTGATTCAAGTTGAAAATAGTAACATCACTGGGTCATGTAAGGTACACACACCATGTACTGGTTAAAGGCAGTTCCATGTTATTAATGTAGCATCTACTCTGGTAATATAGTGTATCCCCATACAAATTCTAATTATCAACCAAGGATGATAGTCGGGTGAAAGACACTAACTGAAAGAAGTAAACATGGCCACTTACAGTATACACACTGTCTTCATGCAGTTGTACATAATGTGTTTACCTAACTGTTACACCTGAATTTTGAACATCTAAAAAATATGTCCATCACAAGATGAAATTAATTCCTAAATGAATTTTTTAAAATAATATAGAAATGTATGTTTTGTTTATTATGGTAAATACTTCTTCTACCTCAGAATGTTTTATCCTTACCTATCAATTACAAAACAACCTCCCTTAAAAGTGCTTGTTATATTCTACTTGTATTAAGTACATACATGATTTGTCCCACCAACTTAAAAACAAACTACTTCACACTTCTGACTTTGATCTATCCATATGGAAAGCCACTGCTGCCACAAATATGATATTAATATAAAATAAGTAACTTTCAAATAAATCAAGAAAAGTTAAAGCAAGCAATGCTTGTAAAAAGAATACTGAAGTTCAGACAACAAGATCAATCCTCAAATAAAACAAATGAAAATCAAACGAAACAGACTGATGTCAAAAGAAACAAATACAAAAGAAACATACAAACATCAAATGAAACTGTATTTAAAACAATAAGAACAATGCTCAAATGAAACAAATGAGGCATAAATAGAACAAATATCAAAAGAAACAAAAATGTATTAAAGACAGAAGCAAATATCAAATGAAATAACAGTATTGATAATAATAATAATAATGAGGACTTTGTATAGCGCCTAATCTTTAGAAGCTCTAAGCGCTTTACAACATTAAACAACACCTATAAGATAAACAAACATATGATGATATGATTACAAAAACTAACACATGAAATTAGAAAACATTAAAAAAACATGCTGAGAATATTTAAGGTAGGAAACATTAGGTCTTTAAGTTTGTTCTTGCAGTCGAAATAAGTGAGTTTTGAGAGCCCTCTTGAATGTGATCACTGTGTCTCTGTGTCTAAGTTCAGTGGGCAATTCATTCCACATTGCTGGGCCCTAGTATGCAAAAGAACGCTGTCAATATGACTTTGTTTTCATAGTCAGAATAATGAGTATACGACTGTCAGAAGAGGAGCGTAAGTATCTTGCTGGTGTGTACACATGGGTGAGGTCGGATAGGTATGTTGGACTAGAGTCCGACAGTGAAACGTAGAACAGAGAACAAATTTTGTGTTTGATTCTGGATCAAATGGATAGCCAGTGTAGGGTACAGAGCAGCAGGGAGGTGTGCTCTGATACTCTGGTACTCCAAGCATGATCCAAACAGCTGTGTTTTGAACTTTTTGAAGTTTCTGGAGTACATATTGAGATGAACCAGCCAGAATTGAGTTACAATAGTCCAGTCTTGAAAGTACTAATGAACACACAAGTGTTTTAGTGGCATCAACTGTAAGATATTTGCGAACTGAGCTGATGCGTCTCAGCTCAAGATATGCAGCCTTGCATATGTTCATGACATGTTGGTGCAATGTGAGTGTACTGTCCAGAGTAACACCTAGGTTTCGTAATGATTGTGTGAATTTAATGTTGGTGCTGCTGATATTTATAGTTTGAGGTAAAGGATGTGAATGAGAAAGTCTTTGTGCTGTGATCAGAATGGCCTCAGTTTTATCATCATTCATCTCCAGCTTGTTACATGTCATCCATGATTTCACATCAGAAATGCACCTCTCTACACCTTGGATGGTAGCATCAACTTCAGTTGGGTGGCTAGATTTGTATATTTGGGTGTCATCAGCATACAATTGGTGAGACACTGGATGATGATCTATGACACTTGAGAGCGACTGAGTGTACAGAATGAAGAGAACAGGTCCAAGAAGATCAATACTCAAATAAAACAAATGAAGCATGAACAAAATAGACAAATGTCAAAGAAACAAACAAAATACACATGAAACAATCAAAAGTCAAAGAAAATAAATGGTATTTAAATAAAACAAAACTCCCACTGACTAAACTAACATAAAATGAAACAACATAACAAAAAAAGTAAAGAAACACACAACCCCCATGCAAAGACATTATTGACAAATAAAGGTATATCACATTTATTGAGCCAAGAGTGCCAAACATTTGAACATAGCACATCTGGTGAGACAAAATTATTTAACCAATGCTGTGTCAGGTTGTTAAAACAAAACAGCCAATCTGTTGTCACACTCCATGAACAGCAATACAGGGAAATTCAGGCAGTCGCCACGTATTCCAATGACTCCAGTGCCATTGACAACATTAAGATCCCAACTGAACTGACTTGGGCAACATCATCAACGTCAGCTACCACATCAACGGAATCATCAGCAAACACAGTTATTTCTAAGAGTTTCCAATGTAAGTAGGCTTAATAATGTTTGTAAAATGTTCATTTGCCATTTCTAATCAATTTGATTCATCAGAACCTCATAAAAGGTTTAAAATCTGGAATAATGTAGCAGGGTAAATGCCCCTCTTTGTGGGGGTGGGGAGACCTGTTATATGCTGAAATGGTGTTGGTGTGTCAACTATGTATATAATTTTGTAATAGACAATCTTTCCTTGATGTCAAAATGTTTAATTTGAAATATTTTTTCAAAAATAAAATTAGTTGATAATTTATAGAGTGGGAGTGAGGTATTTCTGATAATCTTATGAGTTACATCCTATTAATAAGGCAAAAATAAAAAATATATCATGCAGGTTCGCCGACAGTTGTTAATGAACCGCTTGAGTATGTTCAGAGTTGTTTGAATGAAATGAATATCTCCTTATTTCTAAGCTGACAAGAAAATTTTTTATACAAAAAACTGCTAGAGAAGAAACATGGGAAAACACGTTAACATTATCAGTATAATAAAGAAAATAAGCAAATTTTGAGGTTTTATAATAGTACATGAAGTAAAATCAACAACAAGAATATTCAATTTAAGAAGATGATGGAAACTGTGGTAAGGGCAAATCCCTGGAAAGAAGATAATGTAGTCGTACTTTATAACACTGAATACACATTACAAATCTTAGAAATTACATATTTGTTTCTAAAATAACTGAAGAAAATAAACTCACTTTCAACAAATGTTTAATACGTCACAACATGTGTGTTGTATTTATGTTGTATTGTTATCTAATGTAATAGTTAAAAATGTAGGTAAAACATTTTATATTGTCACTGGTATTACACATACATTATTTTAAATAGCATCCAGTAGTGTTATCTTGTTACATCTGTTTCACACCACACCTTTCATAATACATAATTTATTAAGCTCTTAGAATTTTGTTTGTTTTTTACTTAGCCAAGTCAAGTGTGTACCTTCATTACTTAATTATTAGCATCTTATTACCTCTCCTGACCATTGGTCAATAAGGCAAGAATGGAAACAGACTCAATATTTATGGTTTTCTGAGACACAGGCATGTCTCAGGCAGGAACTTTCAATGATGTGGAATTGTAAATAAATATTTTCTAGGTTTAGACAAATTTGTATTAAATGGAAAACTGTTGTTGTTGTAGGGTTTAACACCATTTTTCAGCACAGGATAGGCTATTGTTGTTGTTGTTCTAGGGTTTAATGCCATTTTTCAGCACAAGATAGGCTATACATGGTGGCCAGTATAACTGGTGGAGGAAGAACCCTGGAAAACCCAGGGAAGAACCACCGACCCAAAAGAAGCTACTGGCAGGCTTTCCCATGTAACCACGCTAGCCGAGCCTTGGACTCGAACACACGCAGACAGAGGTGAGATGGCAGTGATCCGGAACAGTGAGCGCTTTAGACCACTCGGCCATTTGGGGCCCCACAGAATAGGTTATACATGGTGGCCAGTATAACTGGTGTAGGAAGAACCCTGGAAAACCCCGGGAAGAACCTCCAACCCATGATAAGATACTGGCATGCTTTCTCACATACCCACGTTAACAAAGCCTTTAAGATTCAAACACACGCAGACAGAGGTGAGACGGCAGTGATCTGGAATGATGAGCACTTTAGACCACTCAGCCACTCGAACTAGAAAATGAGACTAATCTTAACTGGATGATCATTGCTTACAAAATATGATAATGTATGTATTAACAAAAAACTTTAAAAAAAACAATTCTACATTCTGAAATTGTAGTCAGAGATTCCCTTGCAAATATGCAGTGAATAGTCTATGGCTATCAAACTTCTATCAAACTCCTGTGTATCATGATTGTATTTACACACATAAACTGAACCATGCACATCTGTATAATTGGGTCTCGTAAATATACATGACTATTTGTCACAAACTTTTTGTCAGTTTCGCATTTCTCATAAGAACTACTGGAAATTAATAAGCCTAAAATGTGTCATACTCTGAGGCTGCCAACAAACCTGAGCTTATCAACCATCCTTACTCCATGTTCATATTTAAAGGGTTAACCCAAATACTTCCAAACAGACAATATGCATCGGTGATTCTAATTCAACCTTTAGGCCATTTCTAGCTGTTCCACAAGACCAGATCTTGGTCACTATGGTATCTATTTTGTATTAGTTTTTTCACCAATAACTTTACAATTCAATGTTTGTCTATAAACAAACTGGCACCCAGCCATATACTGCACTCACTTATACATACATTCATGTAGCGTGTGAGTGTTGCAGATGGCCAGGTACCATGATATACATGGAAGAAAAACATCTTTTACTTGATGCCACACCCATACTTCATTTTCCCCTCACATGGGGAAAAGGAGCTGCTCAGATTAATGTAATAACTTTTTTTTAAATTTCAAAATGCTCACACTTTTGTCAATTTCAAATCTTTGATTAGTAAAGCATTACAGTACTGATTTCATAACAGAAGAAATAATTCCGATTTTTGTGTCTGGGTGTGGGAGTGCTGATGCCTAACAGCAACATCCACAATGAATCTAGGAAATACAAATTAAATGCTATAATGTATTACTCTGAAAAAATTCTCAACTTAAAGAATAAAGAAATAAACAATTATCAGTGTATCCCCTAGGGGTGCAACACTGGAGGTCAAAATGCCCCTTGGTGTCACAAAAATGGGGGTCAGATTGAGCAAAAAACAAACTTTGACATCAAAACTGGGGGTGAAATAAATAATCTGGGGGGTCTCTAAAGCACAAATGAGGGTAAAGGGAAACACTGAATTATTCACTGTTACTGATGATTTATACAACTTTAGTAAGGTACGTCTTGTTTTTGTACTGGTCCTCCACATTTTTTATCACTGTGTAACAAAAGGCAAAATGGAAGCACTGACAAATTGTTTCACCCTAGTGGCAGACCTGAGATAGTATGTGAGTAGATTGTCATGTTGGTTTACCATAGTGGTTATAGGTAACTATGGGTCATATGTTGTTTACTGCATGATCCTATTTCCTCATGCAATCACAAGAAGAAAAATCACCATTCTGTACATGTTTACTCTGTGTGTGTGTGTGTGTATATATATATATATATATATATATATATATATATATATATATATATATATATATATATATATATATATATATATATAATTTAGGAGCTACAAGGCAAATATAATATAATATAATATAATATAATATAATATAATAAATCAAACAAATGAGGAATGAAATCATTATATTCAACTCTAGACTCTTCAAACTCTACAAGTAATGAAATTAGAATTACATATAGAGCAGCAGGTGGAAAACATTTCCTTCATGTATCTACGCTTTAATCCAATAACAAATAATTTTCCAATTAAGTTACAAAAAATTGTTGTTAACTCAAGTTAGTTCCATTAAACTGTTCTCACTCTTGTCTTAAAGTGAAATTGACACTGAATTACACATGTGCATATATCCCACTAATCAATATATAACTGACACTTTTCAAAAATATTATTTTTATTAGTACATGCTTATCTTTCATTTTTGTGAAGGTACTTTCTTGGAAATTCCAGGGAACTGCCATAAACCATATTTATACTGCTGTTATAATGATGTTGCCATTTACCCTAATCAGTGTTGGAAAAGACGGTAAAAATCAAACCATGTCACCAAAAGCCCATTCTTTTCAAAAGTATTTGGAGCCTACATTTTCTAATGTACTGATTTTTCACCAGCAAGCTCAGTCTCAGAATAGGTAGCAAATCTGCTCATTTGCTACAGTGCATTTTTAACCATTTGTTCTGCCTATTAACATGGAAGCACAATAAAATGATGCAAGATTACATTGACATAAAAACTGCACTGAATAATGAATTCCTTTCATATACCATATTCTGTGTAATACTCACAATATACACTAAACTAATTCTGATCTGTGTAAATTTTGTGAATTTAAAGCTAATCAAATTAGCAAACACCTATTACGTCACTCCCCATCATGCACACGTATATGACACAGGAATTATCTCACTTTTTGGAGATTAATTCTTGTTCCCAATACAGCCATGCCAATAAAACATTGCAACAATCTATATAATTGGCTGATTTATCCCACAGGACTGGTAGTAGGTTCTGAAAAAACCATAAAGACAGGTTTTAACTGCTGCTCTCACTGCAACAAGGCACACGAGGATCCAAACATTTGTGCTCACAATTGGCTATTTTTACGCTTGTTTACAAAAGGAGTGTGCATTTATTATATCCAGTGTTCATTCTAGTCTATACCAAGGTCCCATTGACCCCAATTGTTTATCTTTGGCACAATAAGGTTACTCCACAAAGGTCTCTGGAGTGCATAAAAAACTACAGAAAATAAAGATAACAGATCACATTTGAGTCAAAACTCAATCAAGCGCACCTCAAGCTGGCTAATGAATCAAGGGCATAGCATGCCAAAGAAGCAAAAAGTGTTGCCTGAAAGAAGTCTTACCAGGGTCAATTCCTGAAGGCAGCTTTGCGTTGATTCCCTCTAATTTCTAATAACTCACCAAAAAATAAACCCAAGGCCCCAAAATGCACATATTTTCAACCCCAATCTTTATTTCTTCAACCCCAACCTTTATCCCCCCAACACTTTATATCTGGGGACTTAAATCCTTTTCTTCAATGGGAGAAAAGAAAATTTTCATCCTAAATTTTCAGTTCTAGAATAGATCCTGGTCTTATTGGCTTTGATAGCTTTGATTTGACTGGGCAATGATCAATGGTCAATGACTATGGGTACATGTAAAAGAAGATGAACTTTTCAAAACACTGCAGTCATTTCCTAAACAGCATACAGGGTGGAACAAATGTAAATAGATGCTCATAATAAATTCTATCAGGGAGTGGACACCCTAGTGTGGAGACTGAAACTTTGGTATAGAATATCCATGATAGAAGTTGATACCATCACAGGCACTTGCGTAGTGCATTTATTTACATCCCAAAACATTCAATGATGGGTACATCAAGGGTCTGTTGCTTTACAGTACTACGCTTAACTGCACCTATACTAATTTCTGAAGGAGATAAATAATATTTGGTCTGAAATGCATGCACAGTATTTAACCATGCATACTTTCCTTCCAAAACAACGAGACCAAAACAGGATATAGTATAATATGGCAACAGATCAGACAGGACCTTTGCAGCTCGTTTTTCATGCTATGACCAATTAAAAACAAATTCTATGTCTCCAGTCAAGAGCTTGAAAAACAAGTCTGTATCAGGCATCTTCACTAGCCTTGGGTCACTTCAGGCCTCTTTTTGACAACCCATCTTCACTAGCCTTGGGTCACTTCAGGCATCTTTTGACAACCCATCTTCACTAGCCTTGGTTCATTGATTCACTGTCCTACACTTACCACTGACATGTGCTGCAATTCGAAACAGAACCTGCTGATCTAATATCTGACTGGATACAGCAGAAAAAAACTGATCAAATCTGACGTCTCGTTTTTACCTTGGAAGAAAGTTGGTAACAGTCATCACAGAACCACAGACAATGATACATTTCACTTGCCAGTCAGTCATTTCAACCATTCACATACAAGTTTTTCTTCGAGTCAAGATATGTATAGATACTACGTATTACATTATGTTAAATACTCAATATGTATAATAAGTTTTATTATTGGTCAAATGATTAGTTCTCTAGGGGCAACTAGTAACTCTTTCATCTACAAGAGGGCCTGTTCCAAGCACTGTCTGCCTTAAGCTATATATGCCAATCGTTTATTTACATAGAATGAATTAAGTGTCATGTTGTCCTTGGTCATTAAAGAAGACATTGGACAATATAGTACTGTGATAAAGAATTATTTCTGGACAAGCAAAATAAAGCAACGTTTGAAACTGCAAAACAAAAAGGCCACTTACTGTTCTTTCCAAAGAAATCCTTTTCCAATTCTCCATAAATATCGTTAGTTCCTGCCTTAAGCTGTTGTCTGCAAATTTTGCACCACATAGACTCACGAATCTCATGACCAGCATCCCAGTTTGTGGAACGAACTGCCAACTTTAAATTTTTCTCATCATTTATCTTGATGTACTGATCAAACATTTGTGCCCCAGCCTCTAAATCATCATAGCCCCAAGATTCTGCTGATAACTGTGCTTGTAATCCCACATCTACGTACAATGTGAAAGGTTTGCCTATTGTTAGGCTGTCATCTGTTTCAACTTCCACATCTATTGCATGTTCCACATCTACTTCATGCTCTACTTCTACTTCATCTTCCACATATATTTCATCTTCCACATGTATTTCATCTTCCACATCTGCTATGATGGTCTCCTCATGAGTGGCTTCACTATTGGCATCCAACCCATTTGGAACATCTTTGCCATGTGTGTTATAGATCTCTTTTCCAAGAACACAATGCATGATAAATATATTAACACTCCAAACAATAATGTGAATTCAAAAGGTGAAGAATATTCCAGTTCTTGTGTATAAACAGAGAATATCAGTACTTACTGATTATACACAATCTGGCCGCACAAATCCTGAATTATCCTTGGCAGATTTGGCCTGCCTGCAGGTGATGTATTAACACTAATCCTGAATGATCCTTGCAAGCAGATCTGGCCTGCAGGTTATGTATTGACACTAAAAGTGGCCACAAGATTATGCTAATAAGCAAGTCGTTGTAAGTTAAAAAATTTGTCCCATAGTATGTTCATGTCGCTGTCACAATAAACCTGAAAAACATCACAAAAGAAGCAATTCACATTAGGTTTTAAAGGAAAATAAACCTTAAATAAAATTCTGTATCTAATTAATGCATACCATGTGACTATTTATAACCATAGTAATTATACAATATCAGCCTAATGAAATGCTTGTCTGTCAATACACATAATGTGAACCCACCATCACTTACTGACATTACCATTTTCCTTCAGAAATCCACTGCAACAGTAAACACCCTTGCTACAGTTCAACTATCCCTAATTGGTTCTATTCAGTACAGGGCAGTCATTCCTTTTCCCTCTTTTCTTTCTTCATGGGTAGCCCTTGATATTCCCTCAGTATCACCTAAGTGTTACAACATATCCATATATGTAACTTGACACCTGTAACATGATCACTATTCATATAGTACACATTTCTAAGCAAATTTACCTGTTACTGTCATACTGTCATCTATCTCATGAACATGTAGTTGTTCTTTGCTTAATGAGAGCCAAGTACATGTATTACAATAGCCTAGTCCTATTGTGAGGTCACAGACACTTTCAACCTCACCCATTTCCAATATAGTTACTTGACTGTGGCCATGCTTTTTTTATGGTTCTATTTTTATCAAAGTCTGTCATCTCTATGCAGGGTCATATTTTAACCTACAAAGCCTTCTATATTTAGATTTTAAAAGATGCTAACAATTGTGTAGATTAACTTATGGGGGCATGCACCTATTGTTTACACAACTATTTAGAGCTGGGAAGGAATGGAATGATGATCAGTTTACAAGAACAGTACAATTTAAATAACTGTAGAAAAGGAGCACAAGGGAAGCTGTTAATTGCAACATTGGAATTACAGACAACTTTCTCGGGTCTTGATGGGGATGAAAAATTGTAAATTGGCAATGTTACTTGCTATCACTTTTCCAACTCTGACAATCTGGACTACACCAGTAAAAAAGATGACTTTATAAAAAAATTTAAAAAATGAATAATGTGTGCAACCATACTGCCTGTCAATGTGGTAGTGAGACCTGAAGCAGCCTCCCGATATAATTTATGATGTCCAATAGGCACTTGCTACATCACTGTATACAACAAAGATACATATGCAAGGTCCATTATTTTACGATTAAGTTCTGAATCAGATTTAAATATTGATCTTTAATTATCACTAAAGCTTAGGGCTACATGTACAAGTCCAATTCATATCTGTATGGATGCAAATTTCTGTCAATCTATGAGCAGAACACGTTAATTTGGGCCAGAGAATAATTAAATAGATTTATGGGGACAGGTGCTTGTTAAATCACTATACTGCAATGATTTATAATGTCTGTGTCGGGAGAAAAAGTGATTCTTAATTAAGCCTTCGTTTACTTAACCGTTAGACGACTAGAAAAGGGAGGGGAACTTCGATTTTATATCGGAACTGTCAGATTTGAAATTTTCCAGATCTGTTGTCTGGAATTCTATAAGTCATGCTGACTGGAAGTTTGGAGCCCAGTTATAAAAGGTGGTAAATATATTGAATCCTGATTGGTTATGCTAAATAAAGGGTGAGGTTCCCACATGAAAATTTCTTGGGATTAAATTGCCCTCATCAACAGAAATCGAGTCAGTCTGCAATTTTCCTGAAAGAGTGAAAATATAAGGGACTCCAAGACTAAATTTGGAAGAAATTCTCTCATAAAATGTTGGTCAAAGGGATCAGATGTCTGGAAAGTCAACAGACACAATTTTGGCAGTAGAAGCGAACAAAGCTTGAAAGCACAAGGCATTTACGTCAATTTCATGTAGTTCATTGATACCAATATAATGATTTGCTTGAATTGTTTATATTTGTATGAATTTATTTGTTTAAATCTGTAGATCAATTCTCTTGAAATGAGTGTAACTGTGAGTTAATCTGTCTGAATCCATGCAATGATCTTTATAAAAGTTGATGAACTGTTTGAATTTGTCATCTTGATTGTTATAGGAATCTAAGAATTTCATCTATTACTTTAGTTGATATGAGTTGCAAGAATCCGCTTGAATTCACCGATCTTAGATGATTTCAAGTATGATAAAGACCTGAATGCGTGTATTCAATGAAAATAGCGTAGTTAAGCCATGTAATGAATTTCATTCATTCATTTGTGTAATAGAGATGAGAATGGAACTTATGTCACATTTAATGTTAATGGGAATCAGTGATAAAATAGCCATTAAGAAGTACATTAATCTTGTGAAACTAGGTTTGTTTATGGTCTGCCATGTTTAACCTGACCAGACAGCCTTTGGTCTGTTTGAATTCCAATAGAACAATATCTGACATAACGAGAGGGGAGTAATAATCTGTTACCAGAAAGACAACTGGCAGAAGATTTAGGTCACTTCTTTGTTTATTTGTAAGGGGAAATAGCTCCACGGATGTATCCAAGGACGTTTCTATGGAAGCATCCACCGACGTATCCACGTACCTACTTATCCAAGTATCTATGTATACACATACTTACATATCTACCTACCCACACAAAGTTGGAGGGCCGAAAGAGTAGAGACAGTAGGGAGGTTGGAAAAGGGAAAAAAGTGAAAGGACCTAGAGGAACCACCACAGAGAAGGTGGAGTGGACCGGAATAAGCAGGTTATGAAGTTGTACAAGGCAATGATTTCGATTGTTCACTCAATTATATGATGAACTAATTCTATCATTTAAAACAGATCGGCTATTTATATAAATACATTTGTGTTTGAAATTCGGTGAAAGATTTATTCCAAAAAGAAGTGTATTTTCCTAATGTAATGCATTATCCAAGTTATTTATGTAATTGATTCAATTCTTTTGTTTTTCCATGTACGGGGGCTCATGTCATTCTGTTCTATATATCTGTTCAGATCTCTATTTATTCTATCTATAATATCACACTTTATTTTAATATTTACTTGATCCGGGCAGCAATACCGAGATCGATCAACCTCTAGATAATGACAGCCAAATAAAGCGGACACCTTGTAAAAAGGCACAACCTGATAATACCACACCACCAGTAGCAACTGCAGCAATATCATTGTTATATAAACCTACAGCAAGCTGTTGGAGTGAAACAGAAGTACTACCAGGATGACACTGCTCTTGTATCCTCTAAACAAAATGTCCCAATGGTGTGGTGCATCCTTGGGAAAGGCACTTTACTCCAATTGCCTCTGTACAAAATAACCTACTTGCATTACCATATCAAGGCACCAAACCAAACCAAATCAACTGACAATACTATTGCATCTTTCAGCTAAAGAATGTTTTTTTTTCACCACGATTCTGATTGTGAAAAAGGTCAAGACTAATATATAATATATACTGAGGAACAATATTTTATTTTAACTATTGCATAGTAAACCGGAATCTCTCCACTGACAGTAAATATACCAACATGTATATCCTTATAATAATCTTGTCCATTAGATCTCAACAAAAGTACAGTAGTGTGAACAGTCTTCTATGTAGAAACTCTTACTAGTCTTTGCTCTTAAAATAACAAAAGTACAGTAGTGTGAACAGTCTTCTATGTAGAAACTCTTACTAGTCTTTGCTCTTAAAATAACAAAAGTACAGTAGTGTGAACAGTCTTCTATGTAGAAACTCTTACTAGTCTATGCTCTTAAAATGACAAAAGTACAGTAGTGTGAACAGTCTTCTATGTAGAAACTCTTACTAGTCTTTGCTCTTAAAATAACAAAAGTACAGTAGTGTGAACAGTCTTCTATGTAGAAACTCCTACTAGTCTTTGCTCTTAAAATGACAAAAGTACAGTAGTGTGAACAGTCTTCTATGTAGAAACTCTTACTAGTCTATGCTCTTAAAATAACAAAAGTACAGTAGTGTGAACAGTCTTCTATGTAGAACTCTTACTAGTCTATGCTCTTAAAATAACAAAAAAAATTGTGAAAGACAACAAGCTTTGTACAATTTAACAAACAATACAAAGTGAAAGAGAAAAAAGAACTTAGGGTATTGCAAATTAAATATCAAAATAATCTGAGAATTAGATCAGACACAAGTCCTAGTAATTTAAAGTCCTGAATAAAATTCAGTAAATGTACACAATAAATCCAAAAACTGAAGGTGATGATAGGTCTGTTATACCTTATAGAGTGTTGATTTGTCAACAGCCTTTTGTTGAATCATAGTAATATCATTCCAGGTTTGATTCAGTATAAATTCCAGTGAATGTCGTTATCCAAGAATTTTATCAGAGCACTATTGTATTTCCAAAGAAAATAATCACTTGAATTCAATAATTTGAAGAAAAAGATTCATGCCAACTGGACACAACAAAATACAACTTGAAAGTGCTAGATGTTAAAGTATTAACGACTCAGTCCTCACAGTTGCAATATATATAGTTCTCTACTTGACCTCAGGTCACAATTAGCATTTTATAAATAATAAAAAAAACATTACCTAATGGAAAATAACCTTTTAGAATGATCCTGATGTTTCTAAAATCAAACCATTACCTGGGTTACACTCAGGAAATTCCAAAACTTCCAAATAAACATATTAACTTTTTCTATTAATAATGATCCTGATATTAAGCCCATACACAGAGAATAATTTAGCAATGTATTACTTGTTAACACAAAATAAAATCTTAAAAAATCAATCAGGTCAACAAGAAATGAACTCGATTTTGGACAAGGGTCAAGTCCAACATACAATGTTACATTACAATAGCATGTAATGAAAAAACAAATTTTAAAAACTAACGAACAATTAAATTAAATTTACATAACAGTACTAATAGCACATTGTTGATTCAAGAGATTAATGAACAAATCGCAACAACCTTACATTTGGATCAAGGTTTACAGTCTTGAACTAAACTTCATGTGCAGTGCCCAGGGCCATAGACAGGATTTATGGGCCCTATGAATCACAAATGGAGATGGCGATGGGACCCTGAATTTTGTCCTAGTTATTCTACTCTGTCTGCAGACCTAGCACTGTCACAAACTGTAGGCATAAAAATACCTTTTGTATTAGATATGAAATGAAGACTGGTTTTCACTGCCATGTGCATGTAGTATTAGCCATGGTGTATGATTTTAGCCTTGTAAATTTCTTAATAGTGATTTCTGTTCACTTATTGCAGCACACACATAATGCATAGATAGGGGGCACATTTATCTGTGTTCTCCTGAGATGGATTTTACTGTTTCCAGAATACCATCTATATTTGTTTATAAGATCAGTCCAACTGCACAGACCCAGATCTGACATACTAGGGGATTCAGTGCTGTGTACACGTCTTCAATGAAGATCTCAGCTGTGGTAATGGTGAAGATGGTGGCAAGCAGTCATATTAAAGTTAGTGATTTTGAGGTCAACCTGCCCAGTCACCGAATTGTAGTCTACAATAATTTCATGAACAGCGACCTGTATTTTGAGCGTATCTATGTTGTACTGCCCATCATGAATGAGATGGTTTGCCAAGTAAAGATGGTGGCAAGCAGTCATATTAAAGTTAGTGATTTTAAGGTCAACCTGCCCAGTCACCGAATTGTAGTCTACAATAATTTCATGAACAGCAACCTGTATTTTGAGCGTATCTATGTTGTACTGCCCATCATGAATGAGATGGTTTGCCAAGTAAAGATGGTGGCAAGCAGTCATATTAAAGTTAGTGATTTTAAGGTCAACCTGCCCAGTCACCGAATTGTAGTCTACAATAATTTCATGAACAGCAACCTGTATTTTGAGCGTATCTATGTTGTACTGCCCATCATGAATGAGATGGTTTGCCAAGTAAAGATGGTGGCAAGCAGTCATATTAAAGTTAGTGATTTTAAGGTCAACCTGCCCAGTCACCGAATTGTAGTCTACAATAATTTCATGAACAGCAACCTGTATTTTGAGCGTATCTATGTTGTACTGCCCATCATGAATGAGATGGTTTGCCAAGTAAAGATGGTGACAAGCAGTCATATTAAAGTTAGTGATTTTAAGGTCAACCTGCCCAGTCACCGAATTGTAGTCTACAATAATTTCATGAACAGCAACCTGTATTTTGAGCGTATCTATGTTGTACTGCCCATCATGAATGAGATGGTTTGCCAAGTAAAGATGGTGGCAAGCAGTCATATTAAAGTTAGTGATTTTAAGGTCAACCTGCCCAGTCACCGAATTGTAGTCTACAATAATTTCATGAACAGCAACCTGTATTTTGAGCGTATCTATGTTGTACTGCTCATCACGAATGAGATGGTTTGCCAAGTAAAGATGGCAGATCATTGAAAAAAAGTCTTACCAAGCTCAAAGTGTTCAAAGTTTTAAGCCATCCTGGTCTTTAACAGTGATGTGAAATACATCACACATGGCTTCTTTAACTATTTTGTCAAAATCTATCAACTGTTGCTCAACCTCAACATATATGTGTGAGATGGCATCTTGTTCACTTGACTGAGCTGCTAAATGACCAATGCTACTTTAATGTTATCATCATCTGAAATAATAAAAGACCCAGAAATATTTCTGATCAACCCATGATCTGGTTACCCTGCTTTCTGCACTCACTAAAAGGTCTGATGAAACTATCCTTGAATGTTTGGTATCATCACATGCCCTGTTGCTACATATACAACTATATGTATTTACTTACGAAATCTAATCATGTCCAAAAATTAATCAACTTGATATAAATCCCTACATTTTAGACACCAACAATTCAGCCAGTAATTACAGTAATATCATCCCAGATTTTGAATCCAGCTATATTCTAACCCGAAATGAACATTTTGCTCATGCAACTTTCTGCTAAGTGTAATAATACCCATCTAATTACCATACGGACAAAACAAATATTAAGTCTTGCTGATTCCCACCCAGCAGTTCAGGAGGCCAAGTGCCTTCTGACCTGCCCTTCTGGGTGGGAATTCTGATGGTGATAATAACTGCACCTTATTATATGTGTATCATTTAATTAATAGCCCCACCTTAAACAAAGCAGGAGCTATTTAAGACTGCACTTCATACTTAATGTCTACAGACAGGTCTTACTTCATGTGTGCAGTCAGACAGGTCCTACTCTAGATGTAGAGACAGACAAGTCTATGTTCTAGGTGTTAACTCAAACAGACCATGACCAAACTGTACAGAAAGGTCTTGCTCTATGTGGGTGCACAGCCAGGTCTTGCTTTAAGCGGATGTAGTTAGACAGGTCATGCTCTAAGTGGGTGTAATCAGACAGGTCATGCTCTAAATTGGTGTACAGTCTGACAGGTCTTGCTGTAAATGGATATAGTCAGACAGGTCTTGCTGTAAGTGGGTGTACAGTCAGACAGGTCTTGCTGTAAGTGGGTGTACAGTCAGACAGGTCTTGCTCTAAGTGGGTGTAGTCAGACAGGTCATGCTGTAAGTGGGTATAATCAGATAGGTCTTGCTCTAAGTGGGTGTAGTCAGACAGGTCTTGCGGTAAGTGGGTGAACAGTCAGACAGGTCTTGCTGTAAGTGGGTGTAGTCAGACAGGTCTTGCTGTAAGTGGGTGTAGTCAGACAGGTCTTGCTGTAAGTGTGTACAGGCAGACAGGTCTTGCTGTAAGTGGGTGTACATTCAGCCAGGTCTTGCTGTAAGTGGGTATAATCAGACAGGTCTTGCTGTAAGTGGGTGTAGTCAGACAGGTCTTGCTGTAAGTCAGACAGGTCTTGCTGTAAGTGGGTGTACAGTCAGACAGGTCTTGCTGTAAGTGGGTATAATCAGACAGGTCTTGCTCTAAGTGGGTGTAGTCAGACAGGTCTTGCTGTAAGTGGGTATAATCAGACAGGTCTTGCTCTAAGTGGGTGTAGTCAGACAGGTCTTGCTATAAGTGGGTGTACAGTCAGACATTTCTTGCTCTAAGTAGGTGTATAGTCAGACAGGTCTTGCCAAAATTAACTTGTCTAGACAGAGCTTACTCCAGGGATGGATGCATTTATGCATTGACTTGCGACAAAATTCAAAATCAGATTATCAACCTACATGATTCTAACCTGCACTGTACAGATTATCAACCTACATGATTCTAATCTGTACTGTATCATCAACCTACATGATTCTAATCTGCACTGTACAATCATTTATATCTTTAAGTGTGTGTGTGATTTTGATTTTTAATGTAGCTTTAACAATTTTTCAGTCATATTGCTATGATGTCTGCAGTGTGACAGTTTATAGTGATGTCTAGCTCTGGGGCATCATGCCGCAGACATGTAGCACGATGTTCCACCCAGTCACATTATCCTAACACCAGGCCGACCAGTCCTAACACTAACCTCTTAATGCTGAGAGTCAAGCGAGGCAGCTGTGAGTACCATTTTTGTAAGTCTTTGGTATGACTCAGCCAGGAATCGAACCCACGACCTCATGCATCGAAGGCGGATGCTCTAACCACTAGACCACCGGAGCGGTACACATCTTTAAGTAACTGTAGACAGAACAATAATCCATATGGCAGTACAAAAAAAATATTCCCCAATGTGTGAAAAGGAAAGGGTCTTTTGTTTTCCTACGGATGCAAGATTGTGTTAAAAGTCTCCTCGGTATCAGAATTCCTGGGGGGGTCAAATTAAAAATGTGGGGTCTCCGTTGCAAAAATGAAGGTAAAGGAAAACAATGATAGCATATTGTTCATTCCATGGTGTACCAATTGTGGGGGCATTTTATTAATTACTAATAAATGTCCAATGAATAATTATACTGTGGAAACACTATGAACCCCTTATTAAAACACCAACTTTTCAAGCAACTATGAAAATTTATACCCAGAACATTAATGAGCATACAATAAAATATTACACATTCTAGACTTTTTATGTCATACAATAAAATATTACACATTCTAGACTTTTTATGTCATACAATAAAATATTACACATTCTAGACTTTTTATGTCCTACTCCTAACTAAATCTATCCTGTTGCATTTGATTTCCTTACATAAAGGCATAAACATCATCCATCCCAATGCTATGGAACAATTTCTTGCCTCTGACCTAAGAGAATTCCTAATTTTCATCCTGTTAAATTACTCAGTCATAATAGTGACACACGCCAGACTCTTAAATCCTAATGTATTACTTTGTCCAAGTGTTCCATGTCTCCCATGGCAACTAACTCCAAATCAATGATGAAGACAACTTTGAAGCTAATGACTGCAAAAATGTCTAAAATTTATGAAAAGATGCTTTAGCTTGATTATGAAGATCCTGGTACCAATGCATTATTAATCTGGAATTCACACTACCAACCTCTGCAAACACAGGTCAACTTAAACTGGCTAATGGTTACTGAAGAATACAGAATTATAGATACAGAGGCACAACTGGTCATTCCTAAATGACAGTTCATTTACACATATAATCCAAGTCTGGTATTACCTTTCAAGTAGGTTCTTTTCATTAATTTGTTACTAATTCCAACACAGTCAGCAGGGATACACAACTGAACTGATCAGGAGTCCACCCAGCTTGCATCTGTTGCAGTGTAATAAATAGACCAATGCCTACAGTCACATGTAATGAGCTGGCCAATCATGAAGAATGTTGCAGTTTAATGTTATGACATCATGCAAAAACTGGAGAGCCCAATTTGAATGCATAATGCAGATTATGTGACATAAAATTAGATCTATCCAGATATATGTGTGTGCCATCTCAGTGAATATGCCCCACTAAGAATAAATGTATGTGTTGATGATCATGCTGTAGTGATCAGGTATTTCATAAACAGCTTCAACTACATAATGCATGTGTACTCCAGACCTTCTTCAATTGCAGTTTGTTAAAATTAAAAAAATTAAATTCACTAAATAACCAAATGAAGACAATGTCTAACATATTGCATTGGGTTTGCCATATGCACATACCTAGAGTGTGATGTACTTCACAATGTGTTGAAATGTAGCACTGCATTATATAGATCATGTGACTTTTTAGAGTTTGTAATTCATTACATGCCCTTTTTCTTAACTATGTCACTTATTTCTGTCAGGATCTATTCTGGAGCTGAGGATATATTTTGGCAGGGGGTGCAGGGGTGGGTGTCTCGCTCAATCCCCATCTCCACCCATACATGCATAGAGTTAACTGGAATGAAAGCTTGGGTCATTAGGATGAGATTACATTTTTGAAATGGTAATGAATACTTACTGCAATTATTTTCAGACTGCCAATTACAACTCCATCAGTAAAAGAGATAGGACTAAAATAAATATTCACAGGTCACAGTTTTATGTTTTGTAACAGATACCATATATACTCACTGATAAGACAAGTCCAACTGCAAAACTGCACACACCCAGATTTGCTGTCACTTAATTTGCTGACAGATCTGGGTCTGTGCAGTTTGTCAGGAGTAATCTGTAGACCAAACAATACAGACCTGATCAGCTATCACTTTATACTACATCAGTTCAGGATCTACACTGTTTACAACTGGACTCGACTTGTAAGCTAGTATATACAGTAATGAAAAGCTCGTCAACAGATTTCTTCCATATTCCATGTTTAAGCCATCACACTAGGTAAAGTAGTAACTTTATATGGTGGATTATTAAAAAAAAGCCAGACTGGAAACAGAAAGATGGGTGGATAATCAGATATATATCATAATATAATACTCTGTCTTATGGCAGGTGTATACTTCCATCATGAGTAACCATTTTACATCAGTGATTTATTGAGAAAGATGTTTATGTCACTGAGTGTGTGTGTGATTTGGATTTTTAACGTAGCTTTAACAATTTTTCAGTCATATCGCTATGATGTCTGCAGTGTGGAAGTTTATAGTGATGTCCAGCACTGGGGCATCATGCCGCAGATATGTAGCATGATATCCCACCTAGTCACATTATCCTGACTCCAGGCCGACCAGTCCTAGCACTAACCTCTTAATGCTGAGCACCAAGCGAGGCAGCTGTTAGTACCATTTTTGTAAGTCTTTGGTATGAATCGACTGGGGATTGAACCCATGGCCTCCCACATCCAAGGCAGATGCTCTAATCACTAGATCACCAGAGTGGTCTTATGTCACTGTGATAAAGTAAATAATGGGAGAGTTAACAATCCCATATAATACTTGGATATTTCTGACTGCTGCGTTTAAACATGAAAATCTCAAAATTCTGGAGAACACCAGTTGATTTTTAATTTTCATCAAAAGTACTGACTAAAAACAAGCAAAATGTATAATGAAAAAGTGTAGAATTTGCACAAACATGAAAAGAAAAGTTAAAAAAGAAAAGTTACTTATGGACATAACTTGATTGGGACAGTAAATGATATGATTCACAAATAAGTTCAAATGACCATCTGCTAACTTTACATATCAAACATTGTACACAATCTGCCCATAAGTATTCCATGCAATTTTTTAAAAACTGTTTGCCAGATAGGTCTTGCTCTAAGCATGTAGTAAGATACGTCTTACGTTAGGTGTACAGACAGAAACATTTTGCCAAAATTAACCCTGGGCTCCATACAACTTACTCTTGGGGTGGACAAGTATATCGACCCATATGACTGCTAACTGCACATTCATTTATATCTTTTGTACCAAACAGTGAACAGTACTGAACAATAATCTGACAAAATCTACCTTTGCATTTGATTTCCTGACATACACAAAACCCATGAAGACATTATTAATCACAATTCTGTGGAAAAACGTTCTTTCAGAGTTCACAAAATTCCTGATTTTCTTCCTAGTTAAATTACAGCCATAACAGTGACACAAGCAAGGTTCTTAATCCTAAAGTACTACTGAAGTATTCAATATATCCCATGGCAACTAACTCCAAATCAATGAAGTGAAAGAAGCTATTGATTGCAGAAGTGTTCAAAATCGATGAAAAGAAACAGCTCGATTAAACAGATCATGGAATCAAAACATTAATAATTATAATTCAAATACCAAAACATAGAACAGGTCAACTTGAACTGGCCAGTGGTTCTCAAGAATAAAGAACTATAGAAGCATAACTCGACATTCATGAATGACAAATCATTCAAATACAAAATCCAAGTTTTTAACCCCAAATATCATTTTTAACCCCAAATATTTTGCCTTTTGTGTGAAATTCCTTGTTGTAAAAGCTATGACTATATTCTGACTCATTCAGCAGTGTGACACTTCAGTAAATATATGGCTGTTTTCAGATAATGATGCAGTGATCAGATGTGTCAAAAACAAATTGAATTGCATAATGCACGTGTACTTGATGACAATGTTTACTTATTCAATGCTAAATATTTGTTCACCTTTCAAAATAAACAAGGGTGACACCAAACTGTCTAATGAATAGCAGTGGTTGAACTTTAAGTTTAAATAGTGAATGCTTAAGTACAAGTACATATATGTTCGCATTCCAAAAAGAAACGAGGACTAATTGGACAAGGACAAAATCAAAATTGTTTTATACAAAGCAGTTGATTTGCCCAATGTCAAAATCTGTAATAATACGCTTATCAGCAGTTATGGCCATGTGCAATTAAAAAGCTGTGATATCTGATTTGCTTTCCAATGTGCACATCATTTGATCTCTTCAATATTAAATACCTTATTCATGACAAGTTTATTTTAATAATGTAACTTATTTCTGCTGGGGTCAAGTCAAGAACTAAACATTTTGCTATGGTTGCCATTCTAGCTCTTTTTCCCAGATATGTCCTCCTTATTTGTCCTTAAATCTATAATTATAGATAAATGATAGAGATACGTCCACCCCTCCGGAGTGTGCTCCAATTTAAAGTTCAAATATGGTAACTCTAACATCATGGAACATTGCCCCCCCTCCCCCTGTAAAAAGGGTGGAATTTTCTAAAGGAGAGAATTATAATAAAGAAATAAGAACAAGATTTGAAAACCAGAGTTGCAATTTTCTTGAATTTTGTTGATTTTTTTGCCACCACAAATCAATCTGAATGCTGCAACCATGAATTCCTGATAAAATGCTGCACTGTACATAGTATGACATAAAGTGTGTCATTTTTGCATATAAATTTTGTGTTAAATAATCAAGGAATGCCCAATGATCATGAATTCTCATGAGAGCATAGTAAAGAACTGACTTGCTTATTCTAAACAGAATAAAACATTTATGATAACACTTACGATCTAATTTCATATTTCACGATGAATACAATCTTCTGCGTTTCTTTGTTTAACTGATGTGAAAACAGAACTGTTATGACAATGTTTTCATGTCAGGAGAATATAGTACCAACCTGGTGGCCTAAGCGGTTCAAGCATCTACCTCAGATGAGGAAAGTCATGGGTTTGAACCTTGCAGAGTCATACCAAAGACTTGTATAAATGGTTCTAAATCTGGTATGTTTAGTGCTCAGCATTTAGAAGTTAGTATTAGGACTGGTTGGCCTGGTGTCAGGATAATGTGACCAGGTGGGACAACACGCTACATGTCTGTGGCAAGATGCCCAAATGTTAGACATCACTATAAAGTGCCACTCTGCAGACATCATAGCAATATGACTGAAACATTATTAAAAGCTACATTACATATCCAAATGACACACACACTCAAGCAAATATATATTTACCATAGATAGTAAACAAATTAAACAAATTAAACTAGTCATAAAGTCATGATGGTTAATACATGAAAGGAACACAGTTATTTACATACTACACAGTTCTGATGAATTGTTATTGTTGTTGTAGGGTTTAACACCATTTTTCAGCACAAGACAGGCTTTACATGGCAGCCAGTATTAATGGTGGAGGAAGAACCTGGGAAAACCCCGGAAGGAACCACAGACCCACGAGAAGCTACTGGCAAGCTTTCTCACATGCCCACATTGGCTGAATCTGAGACTCGAACCCACGCAGACAGAGGTGAGATAGCAGTGATCCGTAACGGACAGTGCTGTTGTAGACCACTCGGCCACTTGGGGCCCCAGTTCTGATAAATGTAAAATGTATCAATAAGTATAGCACAGTAATTTTCTGCACAAAGTCTGTGGGGGAATGATGATTATTATAGTTCATACTGTTAAACTTGACATAATGATTTCTTTTTAAATAAAAGTTAGCATTACATTTAAAACAAATTATGTTGCTTGCCACCTGAATATTGTTACCGTCTGCCTCCTGAATTACTGTATGCTCCCTGAATTCCATAACTACTCCCTGAATTTCATTACTGTGTGCCCCATGAATTCTATTACATAATATCCCAAAAGACAGATTCAAATTCCAATGTAATCAATATATCATGTCTCAAATGTTTTGGAATCTGCACTTCAAACTGGTATGGGAGTTGCAGAAAATTTATATGCCACACCTACCCAACCCCCAAATGCCATGCACTTCAAACTGGTACGGGCATTGCACAAAATGTATATGCCACAACTACCCAACCCCAAATGCCATGCAAATCCAGTGATGAATGGACTGAAAAACAAGGCTGATCAACAATTCCACCAGTTTAAAACAGGAGAAATAGCAATTATACAATCACTGGCACTGCCATCATCAAGCAAAAACCCGAAGATGTTCAAGCAATGTCAACAATTCAGACCTTTTTATCCTGACAAAATTCTTTTCCTAATTTAGCAAAGTGCTGCATGTAATTTTAGCCTTCTTTCCTTCCTTTATGACCATAAAACTGACAGCTAGTCTAGTCTTAACAATTTTGATGAGTGTGCAAAGCATGCATGTTGCATGTCAACCACAGCTGATTCTCTCTAGCCCAAGTCCCTTGTTCTCTTCCAACTACTGTCTGCATGCACTGGCTTGTGCAAGTTCAGAATATGAAGTATTTATCTTCACTTTTAAGAATATTTTATCTGTTATTTGGAGTAATCATAAATCTGACTGCTTCACTGTCTTGTTGACTGTCTTTCCCTATGCATTCCTGAATAGATACTACTCTGTGCATTATCTGACATTCAGGAAAATTTATTTATTTTTTAATAATTCTGGAACTGAGCTGAGCATATCATAAATACCTGACTTGCTTATTCTAGACAAGAATGAATTAATAAAGGGGTATCAATGATGGCTATTATTTTCTAATAGATAATGGAATTTAGTATTTTAATACTAAACATGTTAAAATAAAAAGTAATTATTGCTATCTTCATATAATGTGCATTGTTATACTCTCCTTAAGAGGGCCTCAAGGGAGAATAGTCCTTGACCAATGAGTCACCCTCTATAAATAAAACATTATTATTATTATTATTATTATTATTATTATTATTATTATTATTTTCTGTAACTGAGAATGTAAAGCTTCAAATAATAATGGGGAGTGATTTTTCACAAAAATGTGCACACTACAGAACACTATGGACTCTGAACTTACATTCGTCAATTCAGAGTGTAAAATCTGTATTTCAAAATACTGTGCGAATTACACATAAATGGACATGCCACCCCCACCCCACCTGCACATGCTAATCCAGTGATGACTGAACTGACAAAAAAGATGGTATGTTAACAAGGTATCACAATTTCACCTGTTAAGAGCATGAGTCAGAGCAATTTTACAAAACATAAATACATTTACCAGACAACTCGCATGAGCCGTAAGGTCATAATGGTTAAAATATGAAAGGAACATGCACTGTCATATACATACTATAGCATTGCCACTCATGCACTGTCATATACATACTACAGCATTGCCACTCATGCACTGTCATATACATACCATAACATTGCCACTCATGCACTGTCATATACATACTATAACACTGCCACTCATGCACTGTCATATACATACTATAGCATTGCCACTCATGCACTGTCATATACATACTATAGCATTGCCACTCATGCACTGTCATATACATACTATAGCATTGCCACTCATGCACTGTCATATACATACTATAGCATTGCCACTCATGCACTGTCATATACATACTATAACATTGCCACTCATGCACTGTCATATACATACTATAGCACTGCCACTCATGCACTGTCATATGCATACTACAGCATTGCCACTCATGCATATAAGTTGCATCTATAAGTGAAGCACTTGAATTTTTTTGACAAAATCTGTGTAGTAATGATGACTAGTATATGATTCATATTTCAAAACTTGGAATAATAATTTTGAGTGATTTTTCACATAAATTAACAATACATACAACAAAGTAATTATAGCCACTTGATAAGATAATAAATACTGCATATCTATAAACTAGATAAAACAGGTTTGAAATCCATACTTAAAATGGTGTGGGAGTTGATGCAAAATTTCTGTCTGCAGCCCATCCCTAAATACATGCACACAAAATGCTAGTCATCTAACCTTTTGTAAAAGGCTGCCTTACTATGATATTATTTGTAGATATATTCTGATTTAAAAGGGTGGTGTCATTCTAACTCATATACTCTGCAGGTCTTTACAATTTGCTTGAAAGATTACTTATCCAAGAGCAAGTGATATTCATACATTTATTTGCCCTTTTAAATTTGCACTTAACTCCATGCTATGAGCTACATAAGTACTATTATCAGATATCCTGACTGGGTATTTGGCATTCTGAAAGATCAACTTACCACGATCTAATTACATCTACCCGTTTGAAGCAAGCTCTGTTCTCATCAGCTGATTACTGTCATACTTGAGCTGATAGGGCACACGGTAACAAAATGGCTTCATTCTGTGGACAGGAAAATAAAATTCCAATATTTATGCAAATAGAAGTATCACACGAATCCAATTAAAAATGAATGCTTGCCTATATTGTACAAGTTCCTTATATTTTCTCTCTCCTACCCAATTTTGTCATTTCAAGTCAGAAGCCACAGTGGCTTGGTGGTTAGCACACCAAATTCACCACCACAAGGATGCAGGTCTGAATCTTACATTAGAACCGCCAACTTCAGTTATCTTCACGTGTTAACTGTGCCGAGCACTTTGCTCCAATTGTTTCAGTACATGGACTACATAACCTAACTGTATTGCTCTGCTGTAAAACAGCTGACCAAACCAAACCAATCTTTCTTTGGATCTTTATGTACTTGTATAATGTTATTTACATGTACTGCAAAAACATATATAAGGCAACAAAAAAATGAATGTTTCTGCTAATGCCCTGAAAAAAGATATGTAGGTAGGCTTACTTTTTTTCCCAAAGTATGCCATATTTATATGAACAGAGCACAAATTAGTACATGTATATATTTTCTTCTATGTGCAGAATAAATTACAGAATGTATCAAAGTCATCTGACAACTTTTAAGTTTATTTTTTAAATTGGGTCAGTGGGTAAAAATATGGTCAGTAGGGTTAGCAGAGACACATTTTTGGTTAGGCCTGCCACCACCAACAGGTATAAAGTAAAGGCATTGTATCTTGTTAAACTGACAGGATATACAATATTCCCTCTTTATAATGTTATTCATATAAGTCATGTGACCTACATTATAAGTGAAGGAGACTCATAATAATGGATATTCCAAAAAAGGTAAAAGTACTGATACTACAGTAAATTACAAACAAGAGCCCCTCACAGAGGCTGATGCTCTTCAGGAAAAAAGAATTCACCAGAATTCAAATTAAGTCCATTTTCCCTTTTAAATGGATAGTGTTTATATCATCTGATATTTATGAATGACAGGATTTTCAAATTATTCACTGTGGCAGCCACACATAATGTTTGATCAGCATCATTTTCACTTAAATGCACTGGACACATTACAAGACATTTGGTGAAAACCCTATATTCATATGACCATCCATTCACAAGAATTAATGACAAAATTTTCAAGACGTTCATTGTGGCAGCTATGTAAGGTCAGCAACATTATCAATATGACTAATTTCCATCCAGGGCAAGCACCGTTATCAATATGGCTAATTTCCATCCTGGACAAGCACCGTTATCAACATGGCTAATTTCCATCCAGGACAAGCAACAGTATCAATATGGCTAATTTCCATCCAGGACAAGCACCATTATCAATATGGCTAATTTCCATCCAGGACAAGCACCATTATCAATATGGCTAATTTCCATCAAGGACAAGCACCATTATCAATATGGCTAATTTCCATCCAGGACAAGCACCATTATCAATATGACTAATTTCCATCCAGGACAAGCAACAGTATCAATATGGCTAATTTCCATCCAGGACAAGCACCATTATCAATATGGCTAATTTCCATCCAGGACAAGCACCATTATCAATATGGCTAATTTCCATCCAGGACAAGCAACAGTATCAATATGGCTAATTTCCATCCAGGACAAGCACCATTATCAATATGGCTAATTTCCATCCAGGACAAGCACCATTATCAATATGACTAATTTCCATCCAGGACAAGCAACAGTATCAATATGGCAAATTTCCATCCAGGACAAGCACCGTTATCAATATGGCTGATTTCCATCCAGGATAAGCACCATTATCAATATGACTAATTTCCATCAAGGACAAGCAACAGTATCAATATGGCTGATTTCCATCCAGGATAAGCACCATTATCAATATGGCTGATTTCCATCTAGGACAAGCACTGTTATAAATATGGCTAATTTCCATCCAGGACAAGCAAAAATATCAATATGGCTAATTTCCATCCAGGACAATCAACAGTATCAAGGTTTTCAAGATGGCTTATAATGGTAGCCATATTGCATGTCAGATTTTTCATTAACTACTACAGATATCACAAGAAATCTTGTGAAAAGACAATGTTGATATAAATTTCCAACTTGGAGAAATAGCAACAAGATGGAAAATGGATTTCTAATTTTAATCACTGTATCACAACATAGTGATACATACCACTTGACTGTTGTATTATATACCTTGATCAAACCATCACACAATGTACCATTTGATCATGGTACTGCATAAGATGACACAGCTCACTCGATCACTGTTTTTTATCACACCTTTATGGTATTCCATACTATCACACAATGTATCTCTATGCACCCCAATGTACCATGAGTCCACTGTAATTCATACTATAACACAAGGTACCACCTGAAAACTGTATTTCCACACCACACAATGTACTGTTTGATCACTATATTCCATTCAATCACTTAATGTACCACTTAAACATGTCATGGTATTCCATACTATCACAAAATGTAATTTATTCCACATCACATAATGTACCACTTGATCACTCTATTCCATACCATTACACATGTACCATTTGATCATTTTATTTTATACCATCACACCTAACACTTTATGTTCCATACCATGACACCTACCACTTGATCACAGTATTCCATACCATAAGACCTACCACTTGATCACAGTATTCCATACCATGACACCTACCACTTGATCACAGTATTCCATACCATAAGACCTACCACTTGATCACAGTATTCCATACCATAAGACCTACCACTTGATCAGTATTCCATACCATAAGACCTACCACTTGATCACAGTATTCCATACCATAAGACCTACCACTTGATCACAGTATTCCATACCATAAGACCTACCACTTGATCACAGTATTCCATACCATAACACCTACCACTAGATCACGATATTCTATAGCAGTGTTGTCCAACCTTTTTGACACCATGGGCCACTGAAAAATATTTTTTTTGAAGCCGAGAGTCGAAAACTGAAAAGCAATGACAGTATAGTTTCTCGAGCTCTGGCGGGCCATTTAAAATCAGCCTGCGGACTGCGGGTTGGACAGCACTGATCTAGACGTATTGTCATTTAAAATGAGCCTGCGGGTTGGACAGCACTGTTCTATACCATTGCACAATATACCACTTGATCACTGTATTCCATACCATAGCACAATATACCACTTGATATTGGTATTCTATCTAGGATTTTAAAAATGCATTTTCAGTGTTACCTTTGCTGGTCTACATATTTTTCTGAATAATAAAAACACCAAATATGAAAAAATTGCAGAATACATATTGAAGCCATACCAATGTCATTAAGTTCCTCCCATACTCAGAAAATTGCCATTTTCCTTCTTCAAATAGATGAGTGGAATTCTCACACACACGATAATTTTTTATTCTCAAACAGAGCCTGCATTTCTCCCCAAACAAAGTTCAATTTACAAGAAACTGAAGGCCAAATTAACAGAGCAGGGGTGTGAAACCTTTTTTGGCCAAGGGCCAGATTGCATTTTCTAAGACCATTGAGGGCAGCAAACACTAATTTCTTTAATACAATTACTGTTCACAGGCCAGATTTCTGTGTTGTTTTAATTTGTCCAGATGGCCGGACAGAACATGTTCACAGGCCAGATCTGGCCAGCGAACCACAGGTTGTACACCCCTGCAATAGAGAGTGCTGTGATTATCTGATTAGATGGCTTGGAACTCATTCAAAACCCTTCTGTAGGTGGTATATAGTGATCACTGCCTCAATGAGCTTTAATAACTGTATACACTAGCTTGTACATTCAGTCCAACTGCAAATTGCACAGACCCAGATCTACCCACTGTAAGGAGTAATCAGTAGAATACACAATAGACACCCTGAAATACCCAATGTAATTAGTAATCAATTGAATACACCACAGAAACCCTGAAATGTAAGTGTATAGTGCACTAGCAGATCAGGGTCCATATTATTTTGCAGTTGGACATGACTTGAAAGCAAACACATACAGTACCAATTCTCAGACACATCAGACTAACAACATGGCAACTGTTTTAACTAAAACCATGATCACCTTGAAGCACCAACACCTGGGAATATACCATTAAAAAAAAGACAATCTGACCTCTAAACATCATTCCCAATTGCATGCATACATGGAACATAGCTCAATGTTAGAGTTTCCAGCAGTCCCAGACCTTTAATTGTCCCTGCCTTCAGACACCATGGACATTCAGTTTTCTGAAACTTAATCTGGTGGACTATTTCTTCCCTAACAGGTTGTTAAAGAAGCCCCAAGTGGCAAGATAGTCCAAGTTTCCTCTGACCCTTGCCACCCCATTTTTGATGTTTGGACATTTATGTTGGGGTGCAGGGTCAGAGTCCATTCCCTATCAAAATGTTGGAATTTGCCGACACCATTTTGTGTCGGCATGGGGTAGCTGCTAACTAGCCGGCTCAGCAATGACCTTTCATCGAGATATAACTGCATAAAATTGACAGGAATATGATTTATTTTCTCAGAAACTGTGATCATAGCATTCGTTGTCTTTAATCTGCTGACAGACGATACAAAAGAACATAACTTCTGAAATTTTACCTGGATCTGGCCATTTGCATTCCTAGTCATGTGACTACACAACTCTCACAAACTGCATATCATTGACATCAGAGGTCATACAGTCACATGATATCAACAATAAACAATTTCTAGTGTTACTGTAGGAAAACAAATCAAACATATTCTTATGTTACTTGTTTAGGCTCGAATAAACAGTAACACAAGAAAGAGTGAAAACAACAAGCTTTGAAAAAATAAAATAATTTATTTCCCTGGAAACTTACGGTTTTATAGAATCAAATCCAAAAATGATAAAAAAATAATCCGAGTCCTAATAACAAAATCTTCTACTGATTTCATGTTTGAATCCCGACGAAGTATCCAAGATGGAAGACGATGACATATGCTACAATCTGTAGTGTTGAAGTCTACAGCTCCTTGTAGAAATAAGAATTATCACTCCAGTTTCTGATAGCTGAATAAATTTTTATATAAAAAAAACTGTCTTTGTTCCACAATATTACATGAGCACATGTATTTTCCAGAAAAATAACAGAATTAATCCTTTTAAATCCAAGCAATTTAAAATAAACTCCAAACAAAGTAATTTGAAATAACTCCAAACAGCACAACATACAACTAACAGTTTAACAGCCGAACTTCTACTGAGATTAATTCTCCAAAACATGGGTTATATGGGCTTTCTAAAACATAAACAAGGGTCACGTGATCATCTTCTGGAAGTTTACAGAAGCAAACACTTGTTACAGATCATGTCTACCCAGTGTGACTCTGATGAAAACCAATCATTTTTACTCTAAGAAATAAAAAATTAAAAAAATTGTTTATATCTTAAAGACAAGGTCCCATAATGACCTTGGAAACAACAAATCATTTTAAAACAAAACAGAACTTGTTTACAAAGGTTGCTACAAATTCTGAAACAAGGTCAGGATTTAGATCAACACTTGGCGTTTATAAACTAACAGTCAAGTCAAACTATTTTCTGAAAAAAGTATCATCTCTAGTGAATAAATTTACATTACAATATCATGTAATGAAAATATTTTTTTTAAAACTGACAAACAATTAAATTGAAATAAATATATATTAAATCAGATATAATTAAATCAAATATACATAACAATATAAATGACAGTCATGTAATTTTTATAGAAAAATGAAAAAACAAACTTCTCATAATATTTATTGTGAAAAAAAGGACCAAAAATCTGTAAATGTTGCAGCATTTTGAAGAAAACTAGATTCACTACGCAGAGAGCACGTCAATGTGGTTGTCACGTGACACCAACACAAACATCGCTGACATGTGCTCTGTACTTCCTGAAAATGGTTCTCTCCACCCTGTTGCAATAGCAACAGGTTTCTGGTCATTGTTCTCAGAATAAATATGTTGAGAATTAAGTGTGCACTATATTTATTTACAAACATTAAGTGACTCCTATATAATATGTCCAAATTCTATGTACAACAACTTTGGAAATGTGTTTATTGCCGATAACATGACTATATGACCTCTGATGTCATTGACATGTTGGTTGCAAGATTTGTGTAGTCATGTGACTCGGGATACAAATGGCCAGATCCAGGTCAAATTTCAGCAACAACGTACCTTCATCTTGTCTGTCAGCAGATTAAAGACAAGACAAATGCTGTGATCACAATTTCTGAGAAAATAAATCACATTCAAGAAAGTGGCAAGAAAGATAATTACATTCATTGGAACAAAGAATTCTTATATAAAAAAAGTGAAGGAGACAAAATGAAACTTTAAATTAAATAAAAAATTGGCAACAAAAACTATACAGACAATAATATATACTATAATAAAGTTTTAATGATTTTATGCTCATCAGGGAAAGACTATTTGTCCTTTTCCCACTGACCACCAATTTTTTTAATCATAACTCTGAAGTAATGAACACTGATCATCATTGATTCCTCAGTAGCAAAAGCCCAGTGATAAAGCTCTGATGAACCCAAACACAAACTTGCCAAGTAAGCCCAGCCTTACTTAAAAAAGCCTGTTAAAGGAGACCAGAAATAAAATTTTTCCTTTTATGAATGTAATTCTCTACAAATTTTAATTAGACTGTAATGTTTATAAATTAAATATTGTAGGCAGGTTGAGACTATACTGTGCGGAGGATACCACGAATTCCGTAAATTGCCGAGTTTTTCAGAGACGACAGATCATGTGGTCCTGTGACGCAATACTAGCCAGTCCTCGAATACAAACAGAAACATGGTGAGCCAGACAGACAGGATGAGACCAGATTTGGGTTGCACATTCAAAAGTTGAATCTGCTTCTGAGACATGCTCATAACTATATGTTGAACTGAGCGCTAACAATGTGTTTAGACCTGACATCAGACAAGTACAACAGTAAGAAGGTGCTCATATTTCATATTTTGGAAATTTAAAAAAATGCAATGTAATTTTAAAATAAATACTTATACACTGTGTGCTGTGCAAAAATGTGATAAGGATTAATAATAATTAATAATAATAAGGACTTTGTAAAGCGCCTAATCTTTAAAAGCTCTAAGTGCTTTACAACATTAGACAACACATATAACATAAAAAAACCATATAATGAAATTATTACAGAAAACAAACACCATGAAATTAGAAAACATAAAAACATGCTGTAAATATTTAAGGTAGGGAACATTATTAGGTTTTAAGTTTGTTCCTGCTGTCGAAATAAGTGAGTTTTAAGAGCACTCTTGAATGAGATCACTGTCTTTGTGTCTAAGTTTAATAGGCAATTCATTCCACGTTGCTGGGCCCTGGTATGCAAAAGAATGTTGTCCATATGACTCCATTTTCAAAGTGGGAACAATGAGTATACGATTGTCAGAAGAGGAGAGTAAGTATCTTGCTGGTGTGTACACATGGGTGAGGTCTGATAGATATGTTGGACTGGAGTCCGTCAGTGAAACATAGCACAGAGAACAAATTTTGTTCTTGATTCTGGATTGAACTGATAGCCACTGTAGGGTACAGAGCAGCTGGGAGGTATGCTCTGATCATGGTAATCTAAGTATGATCCGACCAGCTGTGTTTTGAACTTTTTGAAGTTTCAGGAGTAGATATTGAGAAGAACCAGATAGAATTGAGTAAATAGTCCAGTCTTGAAAGTACTATTGAACATACAAGTGTTTTAGTGGCATCAACTGAAAGATATTTGCAAATGGAGCTGATGCGTCTCAGCTCAAGATAAGCAGCCTTGCATATGTTCATGACATGTTGAAGCAACGTGAGAGTATTGTCCAGAGCGACACCTAGGTTTTGTACTGACTGTGAATTTAATGTCGGTGTTACTGATATTGTTTGAGGTAAAGGATGTGACTGAGAAAAACTTTGTGATGGTGCCCAATGTAAAAATAATTTTTGTTACCTTAATGCAATAACTTAGTTTAAGAAGGATGAGGTTCAATCGTATTTTATGCAAATGACATATTCATTACCTACCCCCAACACACACACACAACCTAAGGACTGCATGCCTTGAAAATATATATCCAACACTGAAATGCTGAGAGATAATACTGAATTATGGGCAAAGAGACCAGAACGGCGACCAGCTTGTGTGTGGAACAATACCCATTACTGGCGAGGTGTCAAAGGCATTGAGAACTGTTTTCATAGGTCGTAACTTAAGCATTAGTTTTTCACACAAAAAACACAAAAATAAATATGCAAAGCAGAAATCATAAGTAATTAATTTAAACATTAGGGCTTCCTTCTTATGATTCAATTAGTGTATTTTACAATGCAGGCTACAGTTAGCATATTGACAAATCTGATAGTATATACATGGCTGGTATAAATAGTTTATATACTGTACTGGTCAGTGCTGAAAGACATTTTTTTAGGCACAGGCCCCAGATTGGTGACTTAAATAAACTCACTAGCCCTGAATGAAATTACACAAGCCCGAACAGTTCATACCTGTCAGCTCTCAAGCCGGGAGAAAAACCTCCCAATTTTGGGGTTATTTCCACATCTACCTCCCAATCTCATACTATTATCCAGAGTTTTCACAGAGAACTACCTATTATTACATTAAGTCTGTCAATTTTCATTTCTCTGAAGAAAAAAAACCAAACCATACATAAACAGATATAATGTATGCAATGCACAGATGCCATGTTCCATTTTATCACTTGTAGTGACAAAATAATTAACATCACACGAGTTTTTTTCTTTTCTTCAGTAAATAGAATGTTAAGATTAAACATTATTCACGTAAATTTCAGATTTTTATAAAACAACTACAACAGTAATGTAGTAAACAAAACAAAAAATACTGTCACCAATTAGCTAAAATCCCACGATCACTATGAATGCTGCGTAATTTTCTCTGCAAACAAAATCGCACCTCCACATCCACCATAGAAACTTGGCCAGTTAACACCTGACATTTCTCTACCATATATGTAAAGTTTAATTACCATCATTAAATTAAAAGAAGGAATAAAACAAAACATACCATGCAGTATATGTGCCCCCAAAGAAATAATTCAGAATAAATTATTCAGTAAACAGTGTTACATGCCTTAAGACTTGAAGCTAAGGAAATAAGGTGGGATATAAAATGTGGGAAAAACAATTGCCACATGTATGGTAACTTGTGATTGCAGATTTGAACTGTTAAAATGAAATTCTGGGCATCTAAGTTAAACAAAAAGGGCATCGTTTATTTGCCAATCAATTGCTGATTGTTTCTTTGAAGTATATCCAAAGGGCAGTCCTTTTCACAAGATAAATGCATTGACAAGGATTAACTGTTAATTGGTCACACTGGCCTTATGCTTGTGTACCTAAGTCTAACCTTTAGCTATTATGCAGTTTAGTCACAGCTGACCAGAATATGAAAAAAGGTCTTGTCCTGGGGGAAAATAAATATGGCATATCACAGGGAGAAACAGTGCGTTCCCCCAATTTCTACTGTCAGCCAGTTAATGTGAAACTTTGATTTTATACCTCTTTTTTTATTTGCTATTTGAACATACCAAGGAATAGTTTTATATCAGTTCCAATCATTACAGATTACCATTTATACATACTATGTGTAACAGGCATAGACTGAAAGGTATTTTTTTGTTTTTTAATTTGTAATTTTTTAAGATTACTGAAAATTGTGTTTTCTCGAAACAGCCCTGTCAGGGGTTTAGAATCGTATTTTTAGCAAAGCTTCCATTTGATTAAAATCAGATCTCAATTTACCTAGGACAGTGGTGATTTGATTTAGACTGTGCCATGTGAAGACATGTATGTCAACACCTTGAAAATATGTTTATTCATTTCATCAGCACGATCAAAGTCTCCTCAGGCAAACAATTTTTTTGGACAATTCCGATGGGCACCTCACTCTGAATACAGGATGAACCCGAACTAAACTTAGAGGGATCCCAGGTCTCGAGCTATCAGATTTTTTTTAGCACTGCTGGTGTAGACAGAAGATCTGTTTAATTGACTGTTGCATTTTGTGGTCACTTACTCAGCCTTCTGCCTATTTTTTTAACTCAAACGTTTAACACTTTTCCCAGGAATTAAAATATCCATTGGTATGTCTGGAACAGTGCCAACTTTTAGTCTAGGCCTGGCATTTGTGTATCCTAGAGCCATTTTTTCAGGATCGTTCTCGTAGCATTCCTTTGTGAAATGTAATGAGCACATAGTGCTGTATGGCATTGCTTTGAAATCGACTCACTTGTAATAATGTATCCATACTTTCTTTATGCCTTTATCTTTTGGAAAAGAATAAAAAATATTGTCCACAGCCTTTTCTTAATGTGCTATTACACCAGTAAGCAATGCAAAACAGCATTCTCTTTTACTCTGGCAACTGCCAGTCGGGATGCTGGAGTCGCAACTATGACGTGGTATCATAAAAGTAACTGAATAGGCATGGAAATTTTGCATATGATGTCACAGAAATTCAGCTCCTAGAAGATATGCCAATATTTTAATACTGACATTACGGTCGCAGATGATACTTCAGAATACGGTTTCCTTCTGTAGTGCTTTTATTACTATTCTATATTTTCATTAGTTTCTGGCCTCCTTTAAAGAACCACAAATTGAAATTCATTACAATGACACTTTCTTTAAAACATCAAAATTAACAGTGTGTGTGTGTTTTGGACTTTAACACTGCTTTAAGAATTTTTCAGTCATATCATTAAGATGTCAGCAGTATGACAGTTTACAGTGATGTCTAGCAACTGGGGCATCATGCTACAGACATGTAGCATGATGTCCCACCCAGTCACATTATCCTGACACCAGACCGACCAGTCCTAGCACTAACCTCTTAATACTGAGCACCAAGCGAGGCAGCTGTTACAGTACCATTTTTATAAGTCTTTGGTATTACTCTGCAGGGGATCGAACCCACGACATCCTGCATCCGAGGCAGACGCTCTAACCACTAGGCCACCGGTGCGGTCTCAAAATTAATGGAAATGAACTCTGCTGTTGTAACTATAAGAGTCCCAAGAAAGGTTACATATAAGAGTGCCAAGATTAGACCCAGCCTGTATTCTAAGTGAGGTGCCCATCTGTCTTGGCAAAAAAGATTTTAATTACCGAGGAATCTTTTATCGTGCTGATGAAATGTCTAAATGGATTTTAAAAATGATGACATACATGCCATAACACTGCACAATCTAACTCACCACTGTCCTATGTGAAACTGAGATCTGATTTTAATCAGATTGAAGCATGGCGTGTCATGCTCAAAGTATGATTTTGTACTCCCACCCACCCCCGACATGATCATGTTTTAAGAAAGGAAAATTTTCAGTAATCTTCAACAACAAAAAAGCATCCTTTTCAATATATGCCCATTATATGTAGCATTATAAGGAAATGGTAAACAGTCATGATTGGAGCTGATGCAAAACAAGACTTTCAAAATGGCTACTGTGGTGGCCATATTGGTTATCAGATCAGCATCATTTTCATTTGAGACCAACCAGGCATCATTATACGTCTTTTGCAGGCATAACTGCCATTTTTGACAATATAAAAAGTATTTACATCAAGGTTTCATTCACTAGTTTTGATCACAATGTTATTCACATTCAGCAAACTGGGCCTATGTAGGGTGAGTGGGTTATTTTCTATTTTAAAATATGGGATCACAAGCTGCCCATCAAAGGTTTAGGAGTTATTCAGGTGAACGGAAATCAGAAGTCAGTGTACTGTCTACATCATGCAGAGGAAATGGGAGATAATCTCCTTTCAGATGGATACACTGGGCTGTCATCATAAAGCACTGAACCAGCCACCCTTTGAATACAAATCTGATGCTCTACAAACTGAGTTACCGCAGCTCCCCATTAGTAAGTTTAACATCCAATTACCACAGCTCCCCACTAGTAAGTTTAACATCCAAATACCGCAGCTCACCACTACTAAGTTTAACATCCAAATACCGTAGCTCACCACTAGTATGTTTAACATCCAATTACCACAGCTTCCCACTAGTAAGTTTAACATCCAATTACCGCAGCTCCCCACTAGTAAGTTTAAAATCCAATTACCGCAGCTCCCCACTAGTAAGTTTAACATCTACTTACCGCAGCTCCCCACTAGCAAGTTTAACATTCAGTCACCACAGCTCCACACTAGTAAGTTTAACATCCAATTACCACAGCTCCACACTAGTAAGTTTAACATCCAAATACCACATCTCCCCACTAGTAAGTTTAACATCCAATTACCACAGCTCCACACCATTAAGTTTAACATCCAATTATCATAGCTCCCCAGTAGTAAGTTTAACATCCAATTTCATAAATGGTTTGTAAAAGTCTTTATACTCTTTATTGCTAAGAAAAGTAATTTCAAAACTTGGAAATGGATAATGGGCTTGGCATTTGTACATGTATCTAAGTTTACCTTTTTACATAAGGACACTACATAATGAATTATATACCTTGAAAATCCAAGAAAAATTGTCCTATAACCAATTTAGCATTAAAACTACCAAAATTAATATTAATCCCCTGATCTGCAAGAATATTATTAATTTAAGTATGATAATATTCAAAATATTTTCTACAGAAGTCCCATACAGTATATTCTTGTTGATAGGTCCAACTGCAAATACAACTGACCCCGATATGACATCACATAATGCAACAGCAGATTTGGGTCTATGCAGTCTGGAACCGTCCTTGACTGATAAGGGAATATATAAGGTACCCCATTAACCCTTATAAATGACTTTATCAATATATTTGCTTTCATAAGATTGATTTGCCCAATGTTTCAAAGAACTGTCTTATTGTTTCTAATTTATCATTCCCATTTTATCCAAATCCGCCCAAAACCTTACAACCAGTAAGGCCCAAGAATGTGTTTCCTATTGGACTGGTTATAAAATTACAGTTGAGTAATTTTTAAAAAAAAACATATATTAGAATGACTAGCATTTATAATGTACTATGTGCTTCAATCACTGGACTAAATCAGTTCAATTAGATGCACTTATCAATTTCTGGAATTTTTTGGGAGAAGTTTCTTTATCATGGGGAAAAAAGTGCTGGGGAGAGCAACAAGACTGGAAACACACATCTTTATTTTGCCAAATATAAATTGAGTCACCCACTGTAATTTTAAGTTTCAGTCATAAGATCCTTACAATGAAATTTAACATGAGATCCTTGCAATGAAATTTAACATAGATCCTTGCAATGAAATTTAACATGAGACCCTTGCAATGAAATTTAACATGAGATCCTTGCAATGAAATTTGACATGAGATCCTTGCAATGAAATTTGACATGAGATCCTTGCAATGAAATTTGACATGACATCCTTGCAATGAAATTTAACATGAGATCCTTGCAATGAAATTTAACATGAGACCCTTGCAATGAAATTTGACATGAGATCCTTGCAATGAAATTTGACATGAGATCCTTGCAATGAAATTTAACATGAGATCCTTGCAATGAAATTTAACATGAGATCCTTGCAATGAAATTTGACATGAGATCCTTGCAATGAAATTTGACATGAGATCCTTGCAATGAAATTTGACATGAGATCCTTGCAATGAAATTTAACATGAGATCCTTGCAATTAAATTTGACATGAGATCCTTTCAATGAAATTTAACATGAGATCCTTTCAATGAAATTTAACATGAGATCCTTTCAATGAAATTTAACATGAGATCCTTGCAATGAAATTTGACATGAGATCCTTTCAATGAAATTTAACATGAGATCCTTGCAATGAAATTTAACATGATATCCTTGCAATGAAATTTGACATGAGATCCTTTCAATGAAATTTAACATGATATCCTTGCAATGAAATTTAACATGAGATCCTTTCAATGAAATTTAACATGAGATCCTTGCAATGAAATTTAACATGAGATCCTTGCAATGAAATTTGACATGAGATCCTTTCAATGAAATTTAACATGAGATCCTTTCAATGAAATTTAACAAGAGATCCTTGCAATGAAATTTGACATGAGATCCTTTCAATGAAATTTAACATGAGATCCTTTCAATGAAATTTAACATGATATCCTTGCAATGAAATTTGACATGAGATCCTTTCAATGAAATTTAACATGAGATCCTTGCAATGAAATTTAACGAGATCCTTTCAATGAAATTTAACATGAGATCCTTGCAATGAAATTTGACATGAGATCCTTTCAATGAAATTTAACATGAGATCCTTGCAATGAAATTTGACATGAGATCCTTTCAATGAAATTTAACATGAGATCCTTGCAATGAAATTTAACATGAGATCCTTGCAATGAAATTTGACATGAGATCCTTGCAATGAAATTTGACATGAGATCCTTTCAATGAAATTTAACATGATATCCTTGCAATGAAATTTAAAGGAGCACTACTGCATAATATGAAGAAAACAAAACTCTCCAAAACTTAAGAAACTGTAGACCTTTAAAAACATATTTATCTGAAGCATAAATTACTATAAAATAGATTTTGAAAGCATCAAACATCATTTTTTACTTTATAAATAGTGCACAGGAATAAGGTATACAAATACAAACAAATGCAGTTATTCATGTAGATGATGATTCCATGTAAACAATAGTGTTATGAAAACCCACATCCAGAAGAGGAAATGTGTTTTGTGGAAAAATCATCTGTACAGATGGGATTAGTCTCATGAAGGAGATGTAGAAAGAATAAATAGCAGAAAGTACAATATATACAACGGAGCTGCACATTTCCAACCTATGGAAAATGATGAAGCTGATACAAGAAAAAGGGCATTTCAAAACAATTAACTACAAATACTCGGTTAATAATGATCTAGTGTGTGATTTAGATTTTTAACGCAGCTTTAACAATTTTTCAGCCATATCGCTACAATGTCTGCAGTGATGTCTAGCAGTGGGCGCCATGATGCAGACATGTAGTATCATGTTATCATGATACCAGGTCACCAGTCCTAGCACTAACGTCTTAATGATGAGTGCCAAGCAAGACAGCTGCAAATATATTTTTTATAAGTTTTTCGTATGACTTGGCCAGGGGTTCAAACCCCCAACCTCATGCATCCGAGCAGTCGATCACGACCTAGTTGATAGCATGATTTTGAATCAATGTTTGCAGCAAATTTAAATCACATTGAAAGTTACATAAATTACTGACAGAGGAAATGATATGCAGTCAATATAATGGATAAAGGACCGTTAAAATCAGTGCTTAACAGAATTAGTAATAATAATAATCAACTTCACTGTGCATAAGTTGTTTCTTGCAGTTTTCTTTTACCTATACTCTATCTGTGGGTACCTCACAACAATTCCTTCTACAGTCAAAAACTGAATAGAAAATTTATGTCATGAAAGGCAGGAATATCATATTATACGGTTAGATGGAAAATGTTTCAGCAAGAGTTTCTGTTGCTTATAATGAAAGTATACTTAGTACTAAACATCAAAATAATAGTCATGTCATTACAGTTAATGTGTGTAGTTATGATGTTAAGTTCATAGATATACTAATTTACATGACTTTCCATATCCAACTTTTAAAAGGTGGGGCTTATGTTATGTCTGTATGTATGTCCCTCCATTATTAATGCAATTTCTTACACTAGTAAAGACACAAACTTGTAATTTTGAGATAAGATGCCAGGTGGCCCTTAGATACACAGAGCGGATTCAGAATCTTGAAGTCTTGTAGGAAGAGATCTGAAGTTGGTCTGAGTCAACTTCAACGTCATACTTGATTCTTTCAAAGTATGTTTCATTAATCCCAATAAAATTAACTCTTGAAAAGTAGTAACGAGTTCCGACCTGCTCAAAATATTTCTTCTATACTTTATGTCAATCAGCTGGTGGTATATAGGATTTACTTTGTCCCTCTATCTGTGTTGACTAATCTGTCTTCAACTCTTATTCGGTTTCACTTACTAACATTAAACTTTCACTGACAGTAAACTTAGGACTATTATTTGTTAACATGTAGATAAACATGTCCAGTGATGTGATAACGTAAGCTTTCAATCAGTACCACATTGAGATGACCCCTACGATCTAATTACACAAGAAATTTACTTGCTTATCCACTGCTCTAAAACTGTGTATAAATTGATTTAGTTCCAGTAGAATACAATACTTCACATAAAGCTATTTCATTCAATGTGTGACAGCAGTAGGTAATATCCGATTGTCACATAAATTAATGTGAAATCATAAACATCCACTCATACCATTTGTGCCTTAGATTACTGGTTTGATTTCGTGTATTAACAAGCTGTAATTTTTAACAAGGAAAACCCTATGTATGCTGAAGTGATCCCTTAATATATTAAAAAGATTTCAGACATTCAAAGCAATCATCAAAAATTAAAGTAATATTATTTTTCAGCAGTGACTAGTGAATACTGTATTTGGTTGATTTTACTTTATGACTTTTTATGCTTATAATTTTATTTTCAGCTCATTTTAAATTTAAGATGTAAGATATTATACCATTCAATACTGACTTAAATCTTCTGTCAGTACATCCTGGTGCAATCTGATGAGTAATTAGGTATGCAAATCCAATCTCTCAGTAAAAAAAGATCTAGTTCCATATCTATATTACTTGTCTAACAGAAATACCTCAAAGTCCAAATAAATAAATGTGAAAAAATATGCTGTGAAAATATCTGACCTTGCGTTATTGTTATTTTCCCAACTTTATAAATAATCTAGGACATTTGTTCAGTTCCTGTACCTTCTATTCTTAAAGACCGCTTGCTCTTGCTTATTCCTTGGAGTTTTCAAGTAATCTAAAAACCTGCTCTTGGTCATGCCTAAGTATTTTAATTATTTCATCAGGTCATTCAAAATCTGTATCTCAATTTCATTTTCCTCATGTAGATTTTCATAATAATCATTAACTTACATCAGAAGATCAAACTGAGTAATCATCATTTTTGTTTTCATCTTAAATTGGTTTTGTAATTATTTTATTCACCAAATTCCCATTTTCAATGTGCCAAAGTATCCTGTCTTTTTCTACCCATTTCACTCTGGTTATAACAATACTTCCTCAAACCTGTTCATTTCTGATACTGTCAACTTTTTTAGTGCAAATTTTTAAAAAGTCCCACAAACATCTTGTGTTGTAAAAGTTTTCCTTATGACTTGGCCCTAAGGAATTTGGGAGGGTTATAACATAAAGAAAGAAAAAAATGCATTATTTTGGTATATGAATAGTACATGAAGATCTGAATTGTTGTCGAAATGAATTCACACATATACTTAAGTATCACCAATCAAATGAAACTTTCACCTTTTTTCCTTCATTTTGTTGGTTCCTTTTCATCACAAGTTTGTTTCTCGCAATATGAAAAACAGATTTTGCTGACATATTTTTGCATGTCAACATACCTATTTTTGCACTCTTTTACAAAGTTTATACTTGCAGTGCCATCTAAAAGTCATGCATGGTTAAAATAATTATTATCATTATTATTATTACATATAGATTTGATAATATTGTCTAAATCTGACTGAAAAAGCATTGATTACATTTGTCACTCACTGTCAGTATAAACATCATTATGTAACATAAGGCATTGTTTATTTGCCAACTGCAGGTGCTTACATACACATTCAACAGAAAAGGGTGTCTTTAAATGTTATGTCAGAGGGACAGTCTTCTTTACAAGATAATTGCAATGATAAGGATCAACTGTACTGTTAGTTAGAAACATTGGCTTCTTGCCCATTTACTTAAGTCTACCCTTTAGCTTTTGTGTAGATTGGCCAGGGCTGACCAGATTATGAAAAAGTAGAGATGGGTTAGGGCTACTTATTGTCAAAGAGAGAAATGATGCATCATTAGATAATTTCACACAAATTTAACCCAGAAGCTCAAATCCCTGAGATTCCTGCTATTTTATTTTTGAGTAACATTTGTTGTTGTTGTTGTTGTTGTAAGGTTTAACGCCATTTTCCAGCACATGATAGGCTACACATGGCGGCCAGTATTAATGGTGGAGGAAGAACCCGGGAAAACCCCAGAAAGAACCACCGACCCATGAGAAGCTACTGGCAAGCTTTCTCACATACCCACATTAGCTGAATCTGATTGAGTAACATTTAATTTCAAATTGTTGTTGTTGTTTTGGGGGGTGTTTAATGCAATTTCTCAGCACAAGATAGGCTATACATGGCAGGCAGTATTAATGGTAAAGGAAGAACGCCAAGAAAAATATAGATGGTGCATATTTTTGAAAGCTTCCTGTGAATTTATTAAAAAATATAAAGATAGGCTCAACTTTTATTTTTCACAAATAAATCATATAAAAACATTCCATTTTTAAAAGTAACATATATTTTAATCTTGTACATGACATGGAAAAATGTTGGAGGGGGCTTCGCTTGATAAAAAGCATATACAGGATTCAGAAGTAATCGGAACAAAGTCAGTTTATACATAAAGCTGTATGTCCACAAAATATTTCTATATAACCGTCTGTAAATAGAAAAATTTCAGCTGGAAGCAAAAGTGAAAAATGGTGGAAGGTGCAGTGATTGAATGCATTCTATGAATTTATTTTAAAGATATTCATTAAAGATGTTCATTTTTTAATCATGCATACTCAACTTATGCAGAAAATATTTTACAGTTTCAACTTGTAAACAACTCAAGGAAATGGAAAAATGTTGGGTGATGCTTGGCAAAAGAAAAAGGCTTCAGCAGTAACTGGAACATATGAACAATCAATTTATGTTTAAAGTTGAATGTTTACAAAACATTTTTTTATATAACCATCTGTAAATACACAAATTTTAAATAACAAAGTCTAGAATTTACAAAAAATGAGCAACCACCACCAAATAAAAATGGTGGATGATGCATGTGTTTGAATGTTTCATGGGATTTTATTTTAAAAAGATAATATAATGAAAGGTTCATGTTTTTAATGTACACAAGTTATGCAGAAAACATTCCATTTTCATATATTGTTTTAATTTTTACCACAATAAAATAATCTCCTTAGGCTTAGCTGTATTGTTTCTCAGATTCCCGTATATATCAATTACATCAGTCCAGAAAAAACTTTACAGCTTCAATGTCATTTGTGATTAACAGATAAATACTAAATTGCAAAGTTTTTTAGGCAGTTGGCACGGGAGAAGAAAAAAAATCATGTGATTATTATGTATTCGAATTCGCACCACCCACCACCCTTCACGGTCCCCCCAAAATAAATGTTAAAATATGCAAGAAAACAAAACAAACTGTCAAAGAAATAAAATGAGCATTATCAGTTGAACTTCTTGTTTACCTATGGTCATGTTGACTGTATGTCTTTTCTTTCTTCATTCAGATAACACCAGTTTGATTAAGTTCCCACAGAGAGAAAAAAAATGTTCAAAGTTCAAGGACGAAATTTAGACTGGTGTAACATGACGTTAGTAAACGGAATATCCTCGGCCAAATCGGAAAGAGAAGAGAGATTTTCGAATGATGACAGCAAACATTATTCCGGTTTCCGACCGCTCTCCGCTCCGCTGCTCTTCGTAACGTAGAAAATTGAGTGAAACGCGACCACAAAACCAGACTAAGCACAAATAAGTCTTACAATGCATCGTCGCACCTTTGCAAGCTGATCTGCTATCTGGATATTATCCTTACGCCGACCAACTCCTATGATTCGTCTTATGTTAAGGGTAAAATAGTTCCAAATACTTGGTCCTACTACTTTGTTAAGAAAGATTAGCTTTATCTAAGGTAAGCATGATTTAAAACAACAATTCAACATAAGCTGTGAGCTTGTTATTGACGTTACATAAAATAATTCAAGTCATTAAAAGAAGCATGATTTGCAAGATATACAAACACAGCATTGAAAAAAAAAGTATCACGATACCAATTGTTTTTTCTATATACCTCAATGCTAATTTTTTGTGAAATTAATATATTTTCTATCCTACCTCAGCATGCATGTCACACACTGTCAGAGAGAACAATGTCAGATTGTCAATTTGACAAGGACAAAACCAGGTACTCCATTGCATTTAAGAGAGATAAATCTGCTGGAACTAGACGGGTAAGAGTTATCTAGTCACAACTGAGACAGTTTCAGCCATGTGTACCACATTTAAAAAAAAAATAATCATAAAAAAATACAAAATATGATATAGGTCTGAATTAGCATAATCTCACATGTTGCCAAGAGGCTTAACTTTTTTAAGCCTAACAGTAAGTACAACTCTTACATAATGCACCAGTCACAGCTAGTGTTGCTCTTTATTTCTGAATGCAGTCTTCCTACACCTTATGCTCCGCCCACCTGGACTTGCGCAATCGATACCGTTATACCATAAGACCAAACAGAGTGAATAACTTGAAACAAGAATAAGCAAAGCATTTTAAAAGGCATTGCTTAAAAGTGAATTTAGTATCTAGATAATTAAAAACACATCTTTTGGTGATAATTTCAACCCAAAAATAATTATTAGTAAAAATTGCCATTTCAACTAAATGCAGAAACACCAAAATTAGGACTTAAAGTATGCTGCTTATTCCTTACTTAAAAAGAAAGGATATAACAGTAGGGCACTTGACAGTATATAAGACAAGGACAGATTTAAAAAATTGTTTAAAAAAATACCCCAAAACAGTAGTATGAAGCTAGAAGTATTGCCACACTTAACCAATTTTCGGCCTTTCAACACGTGCTCTTCCTCGTCCCTACCGTCGCTATGACAATTTAGCCTCTACATGAGCGTTGTCTGTTGTTCACATTAAATTTGGACCATACACACACAATCACCCACGTGATTCAGTCGTGGTGGGTTGAGTCTGCTAGATAGAAATGCCCGCAAAGAGGGCCAGTAGGGACAAACTATTTGTGCTCGTAAATGTCGTTGATTTTCCATTTCCGTCTGCACAATCTCAAATTCAAAAGCACTGACTATTTTACAACCGAGTACAATTAACTGATTGTACTGGGACTGTTCTGTGTGGCCGCAAGTATTTCGGAATAGAAGCATATTCGTGAATGTAGCCGCATCGAAATTAATTTGCTCTCACCACCAGAGACACCGGACTACCGATATAGCTCAGCAGCAGAGGGGGCGAATCCTACAAAGGTCTAGAGACCACCAAATGATAAAATAAGCCTTAAAAAAAAAGCTAATCCTACAACAAAACGAGACTTCCAAATGCTAAAATAAGCCTTCAGAAAGGGGGGGGGGATTCTACAACAGTAACGAGACAAAAAAACGCGACCCCCCCCCCCCCCAACTTGTTGTCGCCGCCCGGGGCTGCTCTCTTCGAGTTTCTCACGTTAACCATACAATGTATCAAGTCCGATACGGTATCGTGTTTTCGGGTCGTGTAAATTTATTGTTACAAATCCATGCGGGGTTCTTTGAGCGCGACTAAAGAAATTTTTGAATTTATTTATGTCCATATCACCGCTACACCATGTCTGATGAATGTTTCTCAGCGTGTGAACATCAACTCCATTAAACACCGCAAGAAGATTACAGTTGTCTCTAATTACTTTAGGAATTTGTGTATAACGCTGAGTAACATAAATCACATCAGTGTTTTTATGACGACCTCGTGAAAATATTCTTGCAGGATTTTTTTGCTTGTCCAGCATCACATCATCATACACTACTAGGTTATTTATTTCCCCGTTAAGGTCTTCCACGGACGGAGCTTCTTCAATATCAGTTATAAATTCAACAACATCCTCGCCGTCTTCACTCAGCGCTTTTGCACTCTCATTAAAATCTTTTATAACATCATAACAACGTTGATCATCCACAGACGGAGCTATCAAGTATAGTTTGTCCCATTTCATCCACTTCATTATCATGTTCAGTAGCAGTTGCGTTTTACCTGATCCTGACGGTCCTATGATGATCATTCTGATAGAATTTGGTAGCACGGAATTATGCTTGACTGGTTCTTTCCTTCGCGTCGCAGAAAAATCAGTGATCTCCATTTGTATATAAGGAATAATAATTATGGATTTATATTGTGTAAAGTGTAAGGCACGAACCCCTACAAACGACATAACAACCATTACAACAAAAAATAACAGACAAGCACTTTCTGGTAAGTGTGCGCGATGTGGCACAAAAAAATTTAGATTTCAAAAAAAAAGCCTGACAAAGTCAGCGGAGGTGACATTGCAGCAACCCTCGGACGACTTCCAGGTACCCCTTGGGCTAAATATCCCGGAGAAAAACATCTTCCGGGATACAATTACTGCGGTCCAGGGACACGACTAGATATCAGACTTGATGAACAATCTAAACCAAAACCGGGAGAGTATCCGATAAACGCTATCGACGCAGCGTGTCACATACATGATGTTGCTTATCGAAGTAAAGATCTACAAGACAGGCATATCGCGGATGTGAAATTAATTCATGCACTAAGCGCCATAAAAAATAAATCATTTAAGGAGTCACTCGCTAATTGGTTAGTAAGATCAGCGATGAAATCTAAATTAGTATTAGGCGCTGGATAATTAAATAAAAATGCAAGCGATTTATTATTCCCCAATCGGATACTGGAGAGGTAACTCAGCAATTAATAAACTCGCCAACGCGGCATCAGTAACACGCGAGGTTGCCAAAAAATGGCTGTCAAAACAAGCAATATGGCAAATCTACTTACCACCACCTCGACAAATCAACTTTGCACATTTTGATGTTAGTACCCCCAATGAAGTTCATCAGGCTGACATACTATTCCTGCCTCATGATACTGTCCGTAGAAAAACATACAAATACGCGCTAACAGTAGTTGATGTTGCTAGTAGATACAAAGAAGCAGAACCGTTAGCGACTAAAACAGCCGCTGAAGTTGCCTCTGCGTTTAAACGAATTTATCAGCGAGGACCTCTAAGCTGGCCCCGATTATTACAAGTTGATCCTGGTAAAGAATTTCAGGGCGCGGTATCATCACTGACAAAGCAGCATAACGTTGTTATACGACGAGGGCATACTGAAATTCATCGGGATCAGGCAATTGTTGAGCGATTTAATAGAACACTCGCTGAGAGATTATTCGGATACCAGTACGCGAGGGAATTCATTTACGATACGAGATCTCGTGAATGGGTTGCAAGACTGCCAAACGTGATAGCCGCACTGAATAATGAAATTACCAGAACAACAAACATGAGACCTGTAAATGCAATCACAAAAAAATATATACCCCGCGTCAGTGAACGCGGACATGTTTCAACGCAGCCAGGGACGCTAGCGTCCCCACTGCTGGGTAATGTCACCGTTAGGTATTTATACGAACCAGGCGAACTAGAAGGAGGAAAAAAAAGAGCAACCGATCCCACATGGAGTGTTACCACACACAAGATATCCAGCATAACCAGATCAACTGGGAGAAACGCAATCTACAGATTAGATTCAACTGCTCCTCAGCGTGGATTCACACGCGAGCAACTTCAGGTGATTCCCACGGATACACAATTACCACCTCGATCACTTAAATAACTGCAGCAACACCTCTGCGTCGATTACACTCAAGACAGGTCAGCATTACATTTTCACGCGTATGACCAAGGCTACTATCTATTCTATCTACGGTAAATTGTCTTGGGTCGTTTTTCGAATACTGCCACAGCAATAAACAATTACAACTCGCACAGTGATTATTCTGCTGTTGTTGTAATTGTATTACAAATTCAACCTCCAAACTTTGTTTGGGATCAAACTCTCTACCATTTTTTTTGTCGCTCTGTTTGTAACCGGCTAATTTCTTTCTTATTGTATCATCAGCGATTGATCTGTTGATGCTGTCGTTGATAACATCATCTAATACAATTCTTTGTAACTGAGCTATCCTTCTTACTCTTGACACGGCTAAATAAACTAAATTTGACCACTCGATGCGATCATCAACAATCCAAACTGTTGTATCTGAAATAGTTAGTCCCTGCGAACTGTGGATGGTCATAGCGTATCCTAGCGTCCACGGGGATTTGCTCATTTTCAGTGCCTGTTCAACAGCATCAACATCAACTGTGACAATATCATTTAATACTAAATTCTGTTTCTCCGGACCCGACGCAGTCAGGCGCCCTGGAATATCAACATCAATATTCTGCAATCGCGTATCAGCTGGTCTATAACACAACGGCACTGGCAACATGGGAAATTTCTTCTGATGTAACTGAAATAACCGCTGCTGAAGTGTGTCCCTGACTATCTTTCTACTTGCCACAATTAAATCACCTGGTTTCCACGTTTCCCAAAAGTCGCTCAGCGAAGTCTCTGGAATTATTTCACGCATTATCTCACACTGGACTTTATTGGTTTGTAGCCTGATCAGTGCCTTAAACTCTTTCAGCGTTTCATCGAGTGCTCTAACATCGTTAGTTATTTCCTCATAATAATCTACAAAAGTTTTCAGCCACGTGTGTGGAGATTCACCTGTAAATGGCGGTGGTTGACCATGATCGCCGCACATTACCACTGCGGTATTTTTCTTTAGCAACCAATCCAGAAACTGTTTTAATATATCTAACGGCACAGTGTCTATCTCATCCCAGATTATTTTCTCGGGAATATATTTCGTTCCCATTCGTTCAGGTGTCCACGTGCCGCCGCTGTATTTGAAAAAACTGTGATACGTGCACGCGTTAACATCCCGTTGTCTCATCTCCCTGGCAAGTCTGTGTGTGGGAGTCAGCACGACCAAGTCAGAACCGCGAAATAATTCAATCGCTCGAGTTGTTTTACCAGAACCACCGGGACCGTTCAGATAAACTGTTTTGTGTCTTGTAACAGGATCGTGCACCGGCGGCAACAACGACGTCGAAGACATTTCTGCGCTGCGATACTCATCCACGATTTCAACGTCAGCTGATTCACAATATCCGTGTAACATTTCATTCTTTATTCTCCACGAGCCCCACGATGGATCATCCGATATAACATTATTCAACACCGCTAAGTGTTTTTTATTAATATAAAATGAATCCGTTGCAACTCTTACTGCGTCAACGGGGAATCTATTAATCATCGACAACAAATTTATGGATACATAAGCTAGCATCGAAGATCTCAAATGTGTGTACTGAGATGATTCTCCGTCGATATAACTAAAAATAGTCCCTAGTTTTTCCCCGTTTGACAGAAACACATCTTCGCGTTTACAGAACATGTTGTTCGTGGCTGCATCAGCGACAATAAGATTCAATTCAGTCTTGTCCATGATTAATCGACTGTGATGTTGTTTATGATCATACGCTCCACCTTGAGTGAATTTCCCTATTATTCTTCGTCCTAGATCTTTTGCTGTGCTTTCGTCATTTCTGAGTTTGTTTTTAAGTACTTCAGGAGCTTTCTTGATAATATCGTCGATAGAAGCTTCTGGATATTCTCGTGACCAATCTTCGATGACTTCTTGTGACGTAACCGGAGTTGGCAACCAAACTTCGGTTTGACGACAATAACATATAATCGCTTCGCTGACCGTCAGCGACAACAGTATTCGACTGTCAAGCATGTATCGCAATAACACTATCGGTGCCCATCGCTGTTCAACGAAATGTCTGCCAAACCAAACATAACACACAGGATGTAAATCCTTAGCGAATTTAAACGACGACACACAAGCAAATCCGGTCAAGTCAAAATCAGGCAATGGTCCGTTTACAGCAACTCTTGTCATCGAGTTTGTAACGTGGCCAAACCGTTTAAAATATTCGCTGCATTCTCCACGCCCAAGGAAACTTCCTGGATAACACGCCGTCATGTCCACGGATATCATATCGCGGTAATTATACCGAGTATTCCACAAACCGCCGTGTCCGTATTCGACACAGCTCTGTTGGATATCCCCAAGGAAACTTTTCGGAGTTGGTCTCCATGAATTTCGTTCCCGGGCTACATGCGCGGCAACACCCGGGACAGTAAAACAGTGTCGCAGTAACGTATCAGTGTCCGTCGCATGATATTTTTCTGCGAGTTTTTTCATTTCGTGCTGTAACGCCGCCGTTCTGTATATTTCCCCGTCGGGTCTCACAAACTGATTATATTCTCCATCTTCGCTCGAGAATAACCACACCGACACTGGATCGGTTTTACTTATCCGATGAATACAATCAAACATATTTCCCGAGTAATACTTCACAACACGGTCTCGCGGAAATATTCTAACCTGGTCAGTCCAAGCGTGACTGTTATGATCGATAATATTTATTGAAGCTCCATTGCGATTATATTTTGACTCGTACAATACCGTACCGGTTAACGATGAAACCGTTATAGGAAATCTCAGCGAGCGTTCCAACGCGGCAACATCATTTATTGACGCTCCTGTATCCGCTACTCGTTTAGCCCATTCTGTTATTTTATTTTTTCTGATCTCGGTTAGACCATTTCCACGTGGTGCATTTTTAAAATGTTCCATTACTCGCTCAGCTACACAATTCATCCTTGACTCTGTCAACGGCGACACCCTCATCGGGGCGAGTTTATCGACACTTGGTTTCTTTATCGGATAAATTCCATAAACGACCGCGGTCACAGGATACGCTCTGGCATAATACGGTTTATCAATCCCAACAAGTACTCCCGGGTTTGAGTCTTTGCTCAACAAAATGGTTTTTCCGCGCGGATCAAGAACAGGGTCTAGTTTGTCTCTGATAATCCACTTTCGGGTTCCCTCGTCGTCGACTCCAACAATAAATTTTATCTGCACGAAATATCTTCTCGTGTCGAGATACTCAATTATATTACGCGCGATTGTATCGTTGATGGTACCATCAATGATGAAACTCAAGGAGTTTTCACGGGAAACTCTTCGAGTTTCGCGGATAATTTTATACGAAGACCACGTGTGTGCGGCACCATCACGACGAAACTCTTCTTTGGCATCCTTGATAACACCAATTACCGTTGCTAACTCTCTTCGTCGACGATCAGTGGTTAACCGGTCAAGATCGAATCGAGAACCTGCGGGTTTTATTCTGGATAGTCTTTCAAAACTCATTATTATAATTAAGACAAGTATTTAAATAGACAAATATATTATATGCACCAATGCAAGTGGATCAAACTAAATTCATCAGCGCCGTGTAACAGACGTTGCAGAGGCGAATACTGTGGACAACATGCTCAACAGGTCCGCGGGGGAAGTCTAGGACCGATACCGTGTATCAGATGCGGCATTGGAGTACGAGGAAAAACGCAATTATGTTCAGCGTGTGGGGGAAAACGCTATCGAGAACTAAAACGGTATTATGATAAAAAAAATCCAGCCTCGAACGCTCTCTCGGAGCGTGATTACATAAATAAGTTTTCAGACAAATTATGAATTAGACAAATGATTTGCTTATAGTATAATGAATCAAGAATTCGTCCCCGAACAAGAATTTGTTCCACATCCAACTATTCCAAATTATGAGGCAAACCGAGATGGCATAGTACGACACTGCACGCGAAGACGACCAGTTGGTGGAGTTGATAATGGTGGTTATTCAAGATTTACTGCCACGTGCGGAAAGAGGTATTTATGTCATCGTTTCGTCTATGAATGTTTCTTTGGAGTGATCCCTAAGGGTTTTGTCATTGATCACATTAACGGTAACATACTTGATAACTCTATAAACAATCTTCGCGTGGTCACTCAGAGCAAGAACTGCCTACTGGGTAACACAGGGCGTTGTAAAACAGTTGCAAGAAGAGCTATTAAATCTATAAACGCAATTACAGGTGAAGAAATTGTATTCCAGTCAATAAACGCCGCCGGTAGGTATTTCGGTATTTGTCCACCTGCTGTACAGCATGTCGCAACCGGGATCTACAAAACAGCATTTTCCAAGAAGCTCAAACAGAAGATTTCATTCTGTTATATCATTGACACAAACAACGATAACTCAGTATAATACCTGTAAATGCAATCACAAAAAAAAATCCTAACAAAGAACAGTAACCGGAAGAGTACCCGGTTGAAACACAAAGTGTTTCCAGTGATAACCGCTTATCTATGTGTGTGTTTTTGTTATCGTTGGAAACTCAAAGAGTTTCCACGCTCAGTAAAGCATTTCTCTGGAAGTCCAAGGGACTTCTCATGCATTTAAAAATATGAAAATATATAATAATATGAATCACGAAAACATAAATACCATACTTGTTGAAATTAAAGAATTACAACAGCGAGGTTTTAATATTTTACTAGACACTGAAACAATTATGTCAGATTTTGAATCCCTGAATGAGCAATCACGGTTGGGGAAGAACAATCTCCCTGCGTGTTATAGGTTCATTAAAAATGTACAGGATCACGTTTACAGATCACTTGCCACGATAACGTCCAATCAGGTATCTGAATTTATTCCACTGTGCCATGCAGTTGAGAAGATCAGGCTTGGATTGTCAAGCGAGTATGAGACTCGAAAATTAATTAACACCAGGGTGAGACTGTTAAAAGGGTATATAAAGAATCTAAGCGTGGTGAACCACGTCGACACGGAAATGCCAACAAATACTAGTATTTGTGACGCCCAAGTATAAATACCACCCCGATCACTAAAGTGATCGGACTCACACCTGAAAGTAGAACCTGAATTCCGGGTAAAAAAAAAGTGTATTATTTTTTTTTCCTTGGAAACTCAAAGAGTTTCTCTGGGAACCGTTAACGGTTCCAGGGGCGTTTTCAGATTTTGGAAATGTTTTACATTTTCAGGATTTGCTCGAGCGCGGGCGCATCAATACAACAATGAGAATAGTTCATAATCTGTTCTCGTTGACACCAAACTATGATCATATGATTTTGCTGTAACAAAGTCAATTGTGACGGAGTTAACAAGAAGTCTTCGTCGCCATACACGTCAACGATTATTTTAACGGGGAAATACTGTTCCGAGAAACTCTTCGAGTTTCCAAATGCGGTTTTTATTGCCTCGTGAAGAATTTGCTTATCATGAATATGAACTCGTGCGTGAATGTATTCACATTGATACATTATATACAACCGTTTTTTTTAAATGCGCGCTAGCACGAGAAACTCTTCGAGGAGAAACTCTTTGAGTTTCCAACGATAACTTATGCCGAACCACTCGGGAGAGCATTTTAGGATTTCACCAGTAAGTTCACGGAGACAGTCTCGCCACGCAGGTCCAACAAATTTCCCCGTTGGTCGGTGAGTTTGAAATTTATCGTTGACAACCACGGGTTTTGACACCGCAGATAGACCACATTGATTGGTTCTTGCACAATCAGAAAACCAGGGGGGTCTTTTGGTGTGAACGTGTACAGGATAAACCCCTGTTGGGCCGTAGTATTATCTGATGCGCTGTAGCTACCGTCGATGACGTCACATACAAGATTGACCGCAATAACATCTGTGATATTTACGATCCCCGGCGAGATGTCTCTGCCATCGGATGCTGTACTGTTGTCGTGCTTGAGAATAACAGGTTGTGGTTTTGTTCGCGTGTACGTGGCAGAAATATCTTCGAAAGATTCCGCGACAAGATCAGAGACCGATTTTCTCAGCGTGTGCGCGTTATATCCAGGAAGTTTAAAATCTGAAATCTTCTCCACGGGAATACCAAATTGGGATGCGAACTTGGATCTTTTTTCGTTTCCGTAATCGCCCTTGAGATTCAGTAGATGCTGAATTATTTTTTGATTTATAATTTCCATCGCGGATGCGAGTTTGTTTAGTTTTTCTATGGCTGTGATAATTTTATTGCGCGAACTTGTTAAATCAGAAATATAATCTTGAAAATATACTCGCAACAGTTCTAGCTGTTGTTTATGTGCTTGTTTGATCGGATTAAAAAAATGAGCTTCTATATCTTCTGGCCGGTATTGACGGTATTCCCCGCCCGTGAAAGCTGCCCCTATTATATCTACGGGAATTCTAGGTGATGTTGAAAACCAGGCTTCTCCGGATATTAATTTATCTACAAATAATAAATAATCCCCGACGAGGTCGTGTGGGTCTTGCTTAACGGTCTCGAAATCTGATTTTTGGGGTGGTGGTGGGCCCGGTTCAGGTTCGGGTCGGGATCGTGGCCATCCTAATACGGTCCGAATTGAGCTGTTGTAAATATCCACGGCGTATCCCGGTGTTGAGATTTCAATGACCGCAGACAGCGTTGGTTCGTGCGCGGTCACAGATATTTTGGCTTCCTTGCCGGTGATTCGTTTTATTTGGCGTTGTATCTCATTGTTGATTTCTTCGATCTGATAACTCCCAGTGGGTAGCGTAATTGTATCCCATTCAAGTTCACCCTGTTCCCGGTCCGCGCTGGGTTTTCCGAACACGAACGAATTATTCGGCTGCAGATCACCAAATGATGCCGACCTGATATTAGGCCAGCTGTGATACACGCTGAGCTTTGCCAACGCGATTTCACTCACACGAATTGGAGTTCGAAAATTAATGCTGAATTCTGGCTTCGTCGAACTTGCTGAGATCATTGTGGTCCTTACCGGTGTTGTGTTTGTGACTATTTGTTGAAGCAGTTCTATTGACATTATTTATTTGTTTAGTTTTCAAATAGTCATTGTACGCATCTGACATTAGTTTGAATTCAGAATCTGATATCAACGCAACATCGCTACTTTGCACGTCTAACGATGATGATATCAGCGATGATAATTTCTGATATGCGGTCGTGGCTGTATTTAATTTTGTCGTGTAATCGTGTAATTTTGTGTTAGCACACGAGGATATTTTTTTTGCTATGATGCCGAAAACTCCTGCCGTGGTTGTGGTCGCACAAACAGAGATCGTGGCAGCGACTACTGCTGTTACCGGAGTGACCGCTGATAGTATTACTCCCGCGGATGCAACAACGGCAGATACTGAATAAACCATAATGTCTAACACTGTTATGCGTCTGCGGTATTTTTTTACCTTTCGACTGGTTACTTCGATGACAGTTTTTAACTCAGATTGCCACTCACGGACTTGATTGTATCTATACGCGGATGCTTCCATTATTACTTTACCCGGTGACCAATTAAGGTGTTTCGGCGACAAATTCCAGACAATACCAGTAATTGACTGTGGCTAATCCTTCCGGATTTTCGGCTTCCAGCGTAAAAGTTTCTTCGGTTCTTTTGTTTATCACCACAGACGCAACTCGGGAAAACTTGCTAGTTAAATCATGTCTGGTAGATATCTTAAATTCTACAGCAGAGAGTACTGTCAGTCTGTATATTCCAGTAACATCTGCAGTATGTGTAATAGTCTTGTTTTGTTGTGACCATGTTTCCCTTCCTGATTTTATCGTACACACAAGGTTTTTTGGGGTTACTCCGGCAGGAATTTTAATTAAATTAAATTTTTCCATTATCTGCGAAATTCCATTTACTACGTTATCTAATGTTTCCTTAATTTCGGTGAGTTTCATACTGACGGCATTAGGTTTCCCGAAGAACTCATCTACGGTGTTAAGAACGTTTCTGCGAAGTCTTCCAAACTGGGTCACATGAACATCATACTCAGCTCGTAACGTGGATAATTTGGTATCTATGACGCTGTCGGCTGTGTCCACATACTGTTTGTTTGCTGCATCGTCGTTCGAGGCTGGATCTCTGAGTACGGTTATTTTGTTTCCATTCATGCTGAGTTCTCCTGTCATCGTGTCACCGTCTTTTTTCACACATTTATCAACACCTTTATCAATACTGTCTTTGATGCTTGCGATTGATATATTCGAGTCCTTGATCCGGCCGCCATCACTAAATGCAACGAAGTTATCCTTGGTAGCTCCAAGAACTCTGCGAATTATATCATTCCACTTAATGTTGCTCGTTCTTAGTTTTCCTTGCCTGTCTTGAAAAATAGCAACTTCATCTGGGTCAACTCCAGCTATATTCAAAAGATTATCGACTTCATCTCGGGTCGCATATTTTGAGAGATCAACATCTGTGCCTGGTTTTACTTTTCCTGTGAAAGGTCTTCCGTAAATATCTACCATTATTTGTTATTGCTGTTTTTCAAATGCTAGCATTTCTCGATGCGGTATACTCGTGAACGACCTTATGAGGTGGTTTCCCAGATTTTGTTATTGCATCAAGAACGTTCAATACTTCGCGACCACAAATGGGCGGATCAATTAATGTTTGTGTTGGTAGCGTCGACTGCCACACTGGAACATTAGAAAATCTGCTGTTGAGAGTGCGAGGCACTCCGCGGACATACCTGAGAAACTCAGTTGGCGGTGCTAAACCGTACGAATCAAAATAGATAATTCCACGTGGATCGATCGCGTAAGCAACCCAGTGAGTTCCAGGACCGTCTTTGTTGTCGAGATTGATAATGCCAGTTTCTGGATTATTCGGTTGTTGCGATAATTGATCTCGCATAAATACTCCTCTGAAATGTTTTATACGCAATTTTTTAACAGCATCGAGTAAATCAAAATTAGAAGCTGGAAGCTTCAACATCGGGGACACTTTGTGTTTCAGCGTTAGAAATTTTTTGGATACCATGATGCGGGAGTTCCCGGTAGTCTTAGCCCTGATCCGCGAGCGGATCTCCCCTTTTTTTTGTACCCGTGTCCGGTTGCTTTCTTTAGTGCCATTCCAGCTGCGGTTCCAACTGCACCAAGTGCTGCTGCCTTTGCTACGGCTGGTGCTGCTGCTGCAATCAATGCCGGTATTGCTGCGAGAAGAGGAAATATTCCACCGGTTTTAGTCATGTCCTTGATAGCTGCAGCAGAGAAATTAAGTCGGACACCGGTTTTTACTGTTAGTGCCTTATTAAAATGTTTAATCTGAGTATTAGTCAACGACAGCTTGTCTGGACCACCAACAAGTTGATCTCGTTTTAGTGTTATTGATGTCCCGCACGTGCTTGCGTTCTTCGATTGCAATTTCTTTGTCTGACCGGAAGTCAAGGTGACGTTAACGTGACTGTATGACATTATATTTCAGAAACTAATCTAATTGTTACATGTTTTCTACTGGAGCGTCAATAACTCTCATTCGTCCGCCAACACCTTCAAGCAGCATTGCTTTATCGGAGAGTATAACCGCGACAGCTCTGAAACCACCAGCGGGAAACTCGCCCACGTTAGCTTTGAAGTGTATATCAACGACCGATTGTTTGGTTAGATCAAGATGTTCCAGCGAAAAGTAATAAATCGGATACAACGTTGTGAAATCCAGTTGTGATATCTGCAACCCGGTATCAATATTTTGATCACGTCCCATAAATGTCATCAGACGATGATACGCACGTGCAACTTGATTATTTCCAAAATCTATCGTTATATCCTCGGATGGTTCTTGATGCCCGTTTATTCGCAGCGAAACTTCAGAGACATTAAGTTTGTCAAATATCATATGCGATCGTGTTTGACTATTTACTCTTGCGTTAGTCTGGAGTGCCACGAAAATATGTCGTGGTGCTGACACCCCCTGCTGTGATGCTATGTGCCACGTGAATTGCCCAGCACCGGCACCCTGAATGGAGTCTGTAGATGTTGTCAGCCACGATATCAATGATTTACCACCTGAGTCCATGAAAGAGAGTAACCGTTGCTCCTCAGTGATCGATGGGGACATCACTGGCATCCACAACGCAAGCTTGAATAATATTACTTTACCGGCAGCGACACCAGCATCATCGTCTCGCCAGATAGCGTCGTTGTCGTCACCCTTTCTAACAAGTACAACTGTATGCTTGGCTCCAAAAATAACCTTTCTGACATTTCTGCAGAACCCAAAGATGTGAGACAGCGGAATTGCACATGAAAATCTCCTTCGTACATCCGATAACATTAATTGACGTGTCTTAAATCCTAAATTATAATTAGGGTTGGGAAATGATAAATCTTCCACGGCGGCATCAGCAGGAGGAGCAGCACGGTCTTTTGGTGTTCTCACAATGCTAGGTCTACCATCTGGTTCATCGTAATTATCCTTAGCAAACATCATAGTCGGACCAGCTGATCTAGTGTAATCGTCTGAGTATCGTGCTAATCCCACGATTGTTGTGGCAACATCAACGTTATCCTGAATCGTTTCAATTTCCTTTCCATCGATGCTATATGAAGCACTTCTGAATAGCGCCATGATGCCGTTATTAACAAAACCAACTTGGATATTAGCGTCGTATGGTGTATCAATAGGGACATCTGTTACAATTTCCCCCGTGACTTCAAGAAATGCTTCAGCGGGTAAGAAATATCTACTTGTATCATGTACTTGTAATTCAATTCGCCCCCGTTGATTGGCTGATCTTGCTTCATAAGAATAATACTGATAATCGCGCACAGACTCATCTTTGAGTATTGGTGCATCCATGTCGAACGCTGGGTCAGATACACGTTTGAACATTTTTATATAAAATTATCGTCTTCTAAAACGAAATCCGCTTCCTGATATCAGGCTTGTATTTATTTGTTCGGGTGTTTGGGTTACAAGCTCTGCAAGTTTTTGATTGGCAGCCTGATTTATTACTTTACTGACGTCCGCGGACATAAGTTCAGTACTGGCCAGTTTCACCGGTGGCGGTTTTTTTGATCTACGAGTTAACCGTGATAGTCTATCCTTGATTGACGCGAATGCCTTCCCGGCGAGATCACCAACAGATCCAAGGGCTTTATCCTTGACAACATCAATAGCTTTCATCGACAATTGTTTTGCAATCGGTAACATCTTAGGGGCTATTCTTGAAAACAAACCAGTAACTGTATCACCGAGACCATCTCCGTAGGTTGCTCTGTAGACTGGTAATCGCGAGTTCACTACGCGGACTGGTAACACGCTAGCGTGTCTAGGTTGAGAATTGTGCACGATCATTTTATTTAATTATTGTTTCTCTAACTAAATTTGCTAGTCGCTGTAGTAACCATCCGCGAGTTCATCAATGAGTCCCCGGTAGATGCCGATATCCATGATGCCACGCTGAAATAGTCTCTGACAGATATTTGCGGCTTCATTTATAATTTCCGGAGAGTTGTTTCCGGCACGTCTTCCTCCGATGAGAACTTCCAACCGTGATACGTCATTGACGATGCTATCAGGACAGATATTATGACCGTGACCGGTGTATCCACTTCCGAATTTCTCTAGTTGTTTTTCTATTTTACTAATTTCATTAATTACAATTTCTCTATCTTTCTTTGCTTGTGCTAAATTAGATTTAACATCTTTTTTTCTCTTATCCCCCTTTTTTAATTCTTTTATTTTCTCATTCAATTCCATTTCTTTATCAATTAATTTGTTTTGTCGCTCTTCTAGTTCTTCCTGTGTCGTTGACGTATAGGGTTGCGGAGAAGTAAGAGGAGATTGAAAATCCTCTTCTTCTTCTTGGGGCGTTAAAAATTCGGCAACTGGATCGGTTGCAGGTTCTTCCACTTTATAACCAATCGCCGGTCGAGGGCTAAATTTTGGAGTTTTTCTCGGTGTAAATTTTTTCTTCCCCCGGTCTAATTTAATCTCTTTAACTTTAGCATCATGAGCTATGGCTCCCCTCATATAGGTCTTATAAATTTCACTTTTTGTGTCCAATCGCTCCATATTTCTATTTATTTTATATAAGCCATCAAGAAATTTTTGTTTAGTCACCTCCTGTTCGGGATCTTTTAAGGCTGTTTCCTTTTCATGATAATAAGCAGCAGCTCTTTTTCCAAATGCTTCCACTTCTTCGGGAGTATTAATTGGTATCGCTTTTATCCCAGCAACAACACTATCAAGAAGATCAGTCTTCCAATTAAATCCCCTAACAGCCTTAGTTTGTTCTTTCTTAAGTCCTTCTATGGCCTGAAGCAAACTTAGTTGTGGCTTATCAGCATCGGCAGGATCAGGTTTTCCTACAATTGCAGTTGCAACTGCCTTAGTAGATGCAGTCACGGGTTTAAACAATTCCTCCGCGGATTCTACAAAAACTTCCTTTGCTTGCTGTCTTGCTTGTAATTTTTGTCTAACACTATCACGGACAGGAAGAAAATTCTTGATTGCTTTGAGTCGTTCTCGAGCTAGTCTGGTAGTAAATGATTCTCCAATATTTGCCATTATTTATTTGTCAATGATTTAATTCCGCTAACGTGAGAAACTCGAAGAGTTTTTGGAAATGTTTCCTTGGAATTTTCAATTTCGCAGCCCCGGGCGGCGACAACAAGTTGGGGGGGGGGGGTCGCGTTTTTTTGTCTCGTTGCTGTTGTAGAATCCCCCCCCCCCCTTTCTGAAGGCTTATTTTAGCATTTGGAAGTCTCGTTTTGTTGTAGGATTAGCTTTTTTTTTAAGGCTTATTTTATCATTTGGTGGTCTCTAGACCTTTGTAGGATTCGCCCCCTCTGCTGCTAGCTCTGACAAAAATATCGATTGATGCACCTACAATGCTTGATGTTGTGATTCTAGTCACAGCGAGACCAACAGTTGATGCCTCAGCAAGACCGCAAATACCATCTACGACCAAACGCGCGTTTGTATTTCACAATCAGCGCAGTTCTCTTGTTGTTCCGCTTCTGTTATCTTTTTTCACATCGAGGGTCTGTCATGTTTCTTCTATTAATAATATAATCGCGTATTTTAATTGCACGACATGCAGACCTTGTCCGGTCTCATCATCACGTGAAGGCGCAATATGTACTTATTCTTTTTTATTGGCACAATTGTCATACAGTCATAGAAAACATCTGCTTCAGAAATACTTAAATCTCCGGCGATTATGCGTTCTGGTGGTCTGACAGCCTTTTCATTCATATACACATCGATTACGTCAGCATCTTTAATATATAACGATCGTCTTTGCCCAATAGCTGTTACTCGACCAAGTGTGTCCTTGTTGAATAGCAGTCGAGTCCTTTCTTTTCTCAGTTGAGTCAATGTTGGTTTAAAATATTCGATGGTGAGCGTGACTGGGGTGGATATATCGGTAAATGCCACTTCACCATTGTAGAAACAATCTCGAAGTGTTTTCGCACCTGGTACTGCAGTCAAGGCTTTGTCGTTTTCACGTGCTAATAATATAACACCTAGCTGACCTCAAGTTGGCATTGGTACAACAGTGTGGTTTTAACTATCATTTTTATCTTGTGCTAAGCATCATTATATAATAGTGTATACGACGGCAAAATAACACCACTCTGAGTCAGATATTCGTGGGCAAGTGGAACAAAATTATCATAAATGTTAGCATCCGCCGCCAATTGGTCCAATACCCCGCCAATAAATTCCATTAAGTATATAATATGATAAAATCTAATCGTGAGCACAAACACCAACGACGGTCAAATACTCAGCAAGATAGATGTGCATTGATTCGAACTGAACTTCACCTTTATCTGTCAACGATATTGCTGTTCTATATGTACAAGATTTTGGAAGGACAGTGTCAGGTTCATTACGTATTATTACTCGTTTTACAGGCTGCTTATTTACGATTGCTATTGTTTGACTCCATACGCTATAATAACCAGATATATTCAAAAAATCCGATCCAGACTCGCACGCTTATAATCAAAACCATTTAAATTATCCCCCAAAAATTCGACCATTTGTTATTTTACTACCATTAATTACTATCGTTCCTTCACTGATTTATGGAATTTTTAAATGACGGACATTTCTAAATGACCAGCATGATACTTGCTTAGTCCACCAGTGAGAAAACTGTCTGGATATGAGGCTATCCGCGCCAACACGTCTCGAAATTTATCCCAAAAATTACCATACGTGGTGGTGCGGTCACAATTGTCACCATGAACATACTCTTTCATATACTTGTCTCTTATTGCATCATTTTCGGTGACCTCAGCCAGATTCTTTGCGACAGCGCCTTTGAGCTTAAAAGTAATATCCTGAATGTACACATTAGACGTTTCAGTTTGCCAGATTGATCTTCAGATATCCTAAGCTCACAAGAATAGACACCAACAATAACATGACTAGTAAACTCAGACCAATCCGCTTTGGTGGCAAATCGGCTCAGATCCACATCAGCACCGTGTCGTTGGGCAGAGTAACGTCCGTAAATTTTAGTAGAGATTGTTGTGTAATATTGCACATATTTTAATGTGAAATCAATAAATATTCGCTGGGTCAGTGAGCGTTCTAGTGCACGAAACACTTCAAGAACAAGATAACCGCAAAGAGGACCATCAAAATGAGTTTGTACTGGCACGGTCGAATAAAAGAAAAATGGATGTTTACCACACATGGATAACTGGTGGTTCAAGTCCATACGAATCCAGATACAGAGTATGCTGACATGTTACCATGAATGCGACTCAGTGAATGTCATGGTCTGTTGGTGAATCCAGATTGATGAATTCCAGTTTCGCGTATGCGTCGCACTATCGATGTAAATCAATCTCACATAAAACACCATGAAAATGTTCAATCGATTTTGCCATCTCGAGTAGATCAAGATTGGTCATTGGACGCTTGAGAAAGTTATCTTCCATCAACGGTATGATCTTATGCGACCCGGTGATCGAAGACCTCTGCCCTAGGGTATCTGACAACTCGTGCCTGGTAAACGAAGGCCTTATCCTTTTATGCTTCCAACTATAGCTGTTTTCACTGCGATCCATGGTGCAGTTCCCACAGCTCATAACACTGCAGAATTGCTGAAGCTGCTACTGCCAACAGTAATGTAATCTATGTAAGGAATGGTAATATTCCACCGGTCTTATGCACGTGTACCACTTCTGATTTGGATAATATTAATGTTCCTGTTTTGGGTTTGTTTTTGTTTTTTTTTTGTTTTTTTTTTTTGTGTTTCTGGCCGCATTAAGCACAACGAGCTTTGTTTGGATCAACCACACCGGTGCATCTCCAGTTAATCTTGCTGGAGAAAGTTTCAGTGTGACCCCACAAGTGTGTTTGGTTGCGTGTTTGATTTTTCATAGCTGACTTTGAATAAGGCGTACCGTCACTTCGTGATAGGACATTATTATTCAAATATGTAATACGTTTGATAATTAATTTTCCACAGGTGCATCGATGACCCTCATTCGACCACCAGCAACCTCCAACAACAGTGTTTTGTCCAAAAGTATCAAAGCATTGCATCGATAACCACTTCCAGCGTTAACGACACGTGCATGAAAACATGTCGACAATGGACTGCCTGAACAAGTTCAGACGTTCGAGTGAAAGATAATAAACTGGATGCAACGTACAAAAAGTCTTGTTGAGAAATCTGCAGACCCTTGTCGACGGTCCATGTACGATATGCCCGTGCAATATGCAGAGTCGCTTCTACTGAGATAAACTGAATTTCTTTGAAAGGTTCTTGATAACCGTTTAACCTCAAAGAGACCTAAGTCACTTCTAAGTTGTTTTTACGAAAAAAAGGTGAACGTGTGTTTAGCTCGAAATATAAGCTTGAGAACATCTCGTAATTGATATTGTTCCCGCGTACCAGTTTTCCATCTATTTCTACAAATGCAAAACAGCGAAAGAAAAAGCTAGATGTGCCTTGCACTTGGAATTCTATTCCTAATTGATTGGGGTCCCTGGTTGGATATGAGTAATACTGAAAATCATTCTTCTTTCCGCCTTATAACACAGGCGCCATGTGGCAAATGCTTTCTTATGTCACGCGTTTAGGGTCGAACAAACAGTAACACAAGAAAGAGTAAAAACAACAAGCTTAGCAGCAGAGAGGGCGAACAGACCAAATGATTCCGACAAACAAATAAAACAAACAAAAAAATAAACACGTAGAAAGGTCCAGATTTTCACAAATAAGCGTTTCCTTGAGATGATTTTATTTTTTGTTGAAACCAACCCCATCAATAAAACCCCATCGAAAAAGGTGGCTGAAAAATAAAGTACTCTACGTGTTTATTTATTTTTTTGTTTACTTACTGGACGACCAACATTGGTAGGCGCCCTCTCTGCTGCTATTAGTTAAAAGATTGTTATATTAAAAATAATGGTACATCCAGAATCTCATACTGCAAGAACAGCACGAGAACGATTAGAAGCAATTAAAAAATTTCTTCCCGTGCGAGATTCATTTAGAAAAAATCTACAAGCGCAACAAGAAGCACAAGTTGAGTACGAAGAAGACACTAAAAAACTGTTTAAGCCCGTCACTGCAGCTACTGAAAAAGTTACAACTGTCATCAAAGAAGATCTTCTTCCGGTATCAAAACAAACAGCAGAACAAACCGAAAAAATAGCAAGAAGAACTAAACAAACAAAGAAGATTTTACGAGATCTTCCACCTGGCATAGCCAGAGAAATAGCTGCGGCTCAACCTCCACCTGTCGGTGAAGAAATACTTGAAGAAATTGGAAAACTTCGTGCTGAAGTCGCCGACGTGCAAAAAGAGCGTGCACATGAACCCGAACTAGTAGAAAAAAACGTGGAATTGATTGCAAAATTCAGAGAAGGATCTGTTGAAGAAATTAGAAATACTAAAAGAGAACAATTACCCGAAAAAATATTAGATTATATATCTAACAAATCTGCTGTTTTAAACCCCCCTCATGAAAAAACAAAAGATGATAATTTTATTAAATGGATATACCGCATACATGCAAACAAAAGACGGGTTGAAAGTAATGATTTGGAATACAGAGCTCTTTATAAAGAAGTAAAAAGACTATAGAGAGAGGGGGGAACAAGGAGAACTCTCCCAGTTTCAGCTTCCTCCATCTCTGCAACAAACAGAACAAAAACAATCTTCTTCATCGCTGTCAAAAATTGAAAAGCTATTTAGAACAACACCATCTAAGAAATCAGACGAAGGAGCTACTGGCAGTGGTCTGGGAAATAATTTTATTTGTCCTGATAATATCATTAATGATGTGTCACGGTTAGAGGTTCTCATAGGAGGAAAACGTGCCGGAAATAATTCACCAGAAATAATTAATGAAGCATCTGATATTTGTCGGCGATTATTTCAAGGTGGTATCATGGATATCGGCGTTTACCGAGAACTTATCGATGAACTTGCTGATGACTAGTTGTTAAATAAATGGTAAATTAAAAAAGATGATCATACATAATAATCATCGTAAACCTGTACAGGTCAGAGCGGTGAACTCACGATTACAAGGATAGCTCCAAAAGCAATACCTATTGCAAAACAATTATCGATGAAAGCTATTGATATTGTTCGTGATAAAGCGCCTGGTGCAATTGTCAATGTTGCTGGTAAGGCGTTCTCGGCGATCAAAGAAAGACTAGCACGATTATTGCGACGAAAACAACAACCGGTGAAACTGGCAAGTACTGAGGTGATGCCAGCAGACGTAAGTAAAATAATAAATCAGGCTGCAAATCAAAAACTAGCGGCGATATCTGAAGAAGCAGAAAAAATATAACAGCAAATTTAATGGCAGGAAGCGGTCTTCGTCGACGATGATTTAGATCACCATTTGAAAAATGGTAACTATAATAAAAATGTTCAAGCGCGAATCAGACCCAGCATTTGATATGGAGGCACCTGTCCTTAAGTATGAATCTATACGTGATTATCAGTTTTATTCTTATGACGCAAGACAACCAAATCAGCGGGGGAGAATCGAATTACAGGTTCATGATTCAAGTAGATATTTCTTGCCCGCTGAGGCATTTATTGAAGTAGAAGGTAGACTTGTCACGAATGTTGTAGCTAATACGCCATATGCTGCTAATTTACGTGTTGGTTTTGTCAACAACGGGATTATGGCGTTGTTTGATAGCGCCACATACATGATTGATGGAAAAAATATTGAATCAGTTCAGAAGGATGTTGATGTTGCCACATCAATAATTGGTCTAGCGAGATATTCTGACGACTTTACAAGATCGGCCGGTCCAACAATGATGTTTGCTAAGGATATTACCAACAACGCTGATCATGTTCAGTATACCAAAATACGGACACCTCGAGATACTGCATCTGATCCACAACCAGTTGATTTTGAACACGCAGACAGACCAGGTGCTGCTTTTGATATTGTAGGAAGCGTTAATGCGACTTACAACCTAGGATTTGCAACACGCCGAGCAGCGCTGTTAGGAAATGATAGAAATTTTTCTTGTGCAATTCCATTATCTCACATCTTTGGATTTTGCAGAAATGTTAGAAAGGTCATCTTTGGAGCTAAACACACAATTGTGCTCGTAAGAAAAGGTGATGATAATGATGCAATCTGGCGAGGTGCTGGTGTTGCTGATGGTAAAGTAAATATAACAAAACTTTCATTGTGGATGCCAGTAATGACTCCATCTATTACTGAGGAACAAAAATTACTTTCTTTTATGGATCAAGGCGGTAAATCATTGCTATCATGGTTAACAGTAACCACAGATGCTATTCAAAGTAATGTTAATGGTTTATTTACATGGCATATAGCATCACAACAGGGTGTTTCTTCACCACGACATATTTTTATTGCGCTGCAAAATAATGACCGGACGAATAATCAAGAACATTCACATATGATATTTGACAATCTTGGAGTTAATGAAGTTTTCTTACGGATAAATGGACATCAAGAACCAGCCGAGAATATATTGTTAAATTTTGATCAAAATCATGTAGCGCGCGCATATCATCGTTTAATGTCATTCATGGGACGTGATCAAAATATAGATACTGGTTTGCAAAAATCACAATTAGATTTTACAGGTCTATATCCGATTTATTATTTTTCACTAAAACATCTTGATTTATCCAAACAATCTGTCGTTGATATACACTTTCGAGCTCGTGTTACTAACCCACCAGGTGCTGGTGCCTTCTACAGAGCAATCGCGGTCGTACTTAACGATAAAGCCACGTTACTTGAAGGTGGTAGTGGTCGAATGAGGGTCGTTGATGCACCGGTGGAAAATCTTTAATCATGTTATTTAGAAAAATATATTTTATATAAAAATGTCGTATGGTCATGTTAATGTTACTCTGACTCCTGGTCAGGTAAAAAAGCTTCAATCAAAAACCGCCAACAAATGCGGAACTAAAATATCACTAAAACGAGATCAAATTGGTGGTGGTCCAAACAAATTATCGTTGACAAATAATCAGATTAAACATTTCAATAAAGCCCTGGAATCAAAAACTGGAGATTAATTTCATCTTTCCCCGAGCGCCATCAAAGACATGGTTAAAACGGGTGGTATATTTCCACTTCTTGCGGCTATACCAGCGTTAATAGCTGCTACTGCTCCAGCCGTAGCAAAAGCAGCCGCGTTAGGTGCTGTTGGAACAGCTGCTGGAATGGCTCTAAAGAAAGCAACTGGAAGTGGATACAAAAAAAAAGGACGGGGTCTAAGATTACCCGGATCTCGTTGGGGGAGAGGTCTGAGGCTTCCACGTTAGATACTCCAGCATCAAATTTTGATTTACTTGATGCTCCTAAAAAATTAAAAATAAAAGCCTTTAGAGGTGTTTTTATGCGAGATCAATTACCAAAACAACCGAATAAACTCGAAACAGGTATTATTAATCTCGATGAACGTTCTGGACCCGGTACTCATTGGGTATCATACGCGGTTGATCCACGTGGAATCGTTTATTTTGATTCGTACGGGTTAGCTCCACCTGCTGAATTTATCAAGTATGTCGCACCACTTCACGCAAGAACCTCTGGTTGTAAAGTTTGGTATTCAACACACAAACAATGACAGATCCGCCAATATGCGGCCGTGAAGTAATTAATGTACTCGACGCTATATCAAAATCATCCAAACCACCACATAAAGTCGTGCATGATTATACAAGTAACAGATTCGTTTCGCGTAAAGCGTTTTAAACAACATGTGTTATTATAATGGTTGATATTTACGGAAGAAGATCTTCACGCGTTAAGAACAAAACCGGCGACGTTGATCTGTCGAAGTATGCAACTAAGGATGACCTCGCTGATATTATGAACCTGGCTGGAGTTGACCCAGATGAAGTTGTTATTTTTCAAGATCGATATGGTAAACTAAAAACGAGCAATATTAAATGGAATGATATAGTTCGACGAGTACTCGGTGCAGTCACAGATAATATTCCTGTGTTTACTGACGGCGGCAGAATCAGAGATTCAAGTGTATCATTTACAGCCATCAGAGATGAAATTGGAAGAAGCGTTGCTAATCGCGTGAAAAACACCGGCGACACAATGACGGGTGAACTCAGCATGAACGGAAACAAAATAGTAGTTTTAAGAGATCCAACATCCGACGAAGACGCAGCAACGAAAAAGTATGTTGACATTAGCTATGGTACCGTAGATAATAAATTATCCACGTTACGGGCTGAGTATGATGTTCACGTAGGCGCCTTTGGAAGATTTCGAAGAAATTTTCAAAAAACCGACGAATCTATAGATAAATTCTTCGGCACTCCGCACGCCATGGACATGAAACTCGTTGATATCAAAACTAACCTAGACACGATCAAACAAACACAACAAAACATCGTAGCGGGGATTCCTGAGATCGTTAACAAAACCGGTCTGATTAAAATTCCAACCGGAATAACTCCCGGACATATCACAAACATCGTATACACAGTATCATCGGGATTTGCAACGTGGTCGCAGCAAAATAATACTATCAAATATACCGCAACAGTCACTGGCGTGTACAGGCTGTCCGTGTTCAGTGCTGCGCGATTTGAGATCTTCACAACGTTTCCATGGCGTCATTCCACCGACAGGTTTTCCGGGGTTGTATCTATTATATTAAATAGCGGAACCGAAGAAATATTTATTCTGGAAGCAGCTGATAAGAAATTAACCGCAACATCTTACTGGTGGTGTTTGGAATTTGTAGCTGAAACACCTCAATTGGTTACTGCATAAAAATATATGGACGGTGCACAATACAGATACAATCAAGCGCGTGAATGGCAGGCGGTGTTGAAAGATCAAGTCGAACAATATACAGTAAAAGTAAAAAAAATATCGACGACGATTAGTTATCGTCGACGTGATTGGTTATTCAGTATCCGCTGCTGTTGCTGGAACGGGTGTTATATTATCAGCGGTGACAATGATGGCACCAGTAGCTGTAACTATTTGTATTTCAGCGGCAACAACGATTGCAGGTGTGTTCAATATCATCGCAAAAAAAATATGTACTTGCACGAACGAAAAATTATCCGATTGCATGATATAATTACACACAGCGACGGTAGCATACTCGAAATTATCCTCGTTGTTATCAGCGAGTCTCAGTGATTGAATTATATCCGATTTCGAGTTTTCAATGATGACTAAAATATACGACGAAGGTATCGGTATTAAAGATACAAATATTAATAATGACAGAATTACTCCAGCAGATCGTGACTAACACAACTCCGCCAAAGATAACGATGATCTCGGTAAGTTCATCTAATCCTGAATTTAGTATTAATTTTCCTACTGCAATTCGAGTAAAAGAAATAGCGTTAGCTCAATTACGGGTATATTACAGCTGGCCAAATATCAGATCAAAATCATTTCATGGTACACCAGCAAATAATTCGCTCGTATTTGCCAACGAGAACAAACCAGATGGTACTCCTGATTGGATAGATGTTGGAATACCCACTGGTAGTTATGAGATTGAAGATATCAATGAGGAATTTCAACGTAGAATAAAATCAATAACCGGAAAAGAAGCAAAAATATAAATTAACGTTCATGAACCGACGCTATCTTCGACGGTTGAGATACATTCTCCCGATTACGTCGTTGATATTTATCAATCCACGATACGATCCGTACTAGGTTGGCCGGATGTTCCCCCCGTGTATGAAGTACCACCAGAACCAAAAAAATCTGATTTTACATCATCGAAAAGTTTTCATCATAATATTAAAATGAATTATACAAGTTTCTGGTGGAACATAGAAAAACGTGTATGGGATAAACGGGATCAATTTCGTGTCGATAAAACCGGTGAGTACTACTGGATCTTACACAACGTTGCTGGCGGTAATTCGTTTTACGATTTGAATATCAATAATGTCATTCATATCGTAAATTCAGATCATGAGGAACAACTGGTTGATTTACGTATCCTCTTTCATGAATATTTGTCCGATGTGACATCTACGCGTGAAGAAATTATTGAGCGAGTAGAAATTTTAAATAATATAGCTGATACTATTGAATATTTTCATAATAGAATCATAAACCTGGTTTTTGAATCGTCGGGCGATCATAGAAGATTTTTCGCAACCAAATACAAAATACCCGAAGCTGACATTGTAACGTTTAAGTTCCCTGATTATAATCCGGATAAATTAAGAAAATCTGTCAGTGATGTCATTGATGAGTTTTATCCTAAAATACTCGACGCATGGAAAAAAACTAGCACCACTAGCATCTGTTCTCAGACATGATAACGATCCACATGGCGGCGGCAGACACGTATCTCCGGGAATCGTTAATATAACCAGCACTATCGTGGTCAATCTGGTTTGTGACGTAGTCGATGGCAGCTATCAAATAGATCTCGGAAGATCAAATCAGGCTCAACAAGGATACATTTTATATACATTTACACCACAAGTTTCCCCCGGAAGTTTAATCGTGCAAGAACCAACTAATCCTGTTTATCTGCGGTGTCACAATAATATGTTAACACGAATAAATTTTAAACTCACAGACCACCTTAATCGCTTAATTGACATACGTGGAGAAGAGCTCGTGATAAATCTGTATGTGAAATCGTAGATCTTTGATCTCGAATTAATCAAGTAAATATTATATAATATACCAGCACGTGAGGGTTTTTATACATGACAAAGAAGTACTTGAAAACGCCATCAGAACAGCGTTTTCACAAAACATTGAGCAATTTAACGTTAATTTAGTTATTGATGAATACGGAAGTGAGGATTTCTTATTAACACAAGAACAGTTAGATGAGCTCCGTCAAAAACATATTATCGAGATCATTTGTAGCAGAGATCAGATTCTAAATTATGCACATTCCTGCATTAAAGTCGATCAACTTAAAAAATAATATTCCAGAATGAATAAAATAAGGAGCGGATTAAGAAATATTTTATTTTATTTTATTTTATCAGAAATATTTTATTTTATTTTATTTTATCAGAAATATTTTATTTTATTTTATTTAATTTTATTTAATTTTATCAGAAATATTTTATTTTATCAGAAATATTTTATTTTATTTAATTTTATTTTATTTACTTTTATTTTATCAGAAATATTTTATCAGAAATATTTTATTTTTTCTGAATTTCAGTGAAAAATCAACAAATTTCGTGTTTTTGATGGGTATTTTACCCACTGGGTGATTTTGTCCATTAGATCGTCGGGGTAAGTTGCTTGATTCTCTAATTGATTTCAATTATATCAAAACCAGTAAAAACCAATAAATCAGTAAAAAATTACATATTTTTTGAGATAATTTTACTGATATTTGAGCTAATTTTACTGATATTTGAGCTAATTTTGCTGATTTTTTCTAATTTTTGTTGGTTTTGGTATTTTATTCAATTGAAATCAATTAGAGAATCAAGCAACTTACCCCCCACGATCTGATGGATAATTCAGAAAATAAAATAAATATTACATCTGAGTACCAACTAACCCATCAAAATTACGAAATTGTTCATTTTACATAAATCTGAGTACCAACTAACCCATCAATCTCAGAATAAATATATAATATTTCAGAATAAATATAATCTCAGAATAAATATAATAAATCTGAGTACCAACTGACCCATCAAAATTGCAAATTTGATCATTTTACATAAATCCGAGTATCAACTAACCCATCAAAATTACGAAATTGATTGGTTTGCATGATTCAGAGTACCAACTAACCCATCAAAATTACAAAATAAATATAATATTTCAGAATAAATAATATTTCAGAATATAATCTCAGAATAAATATAATCTCAGAATAAATAAATAATAATTCAGAATAAATAAAATATTTCAGAATAAATATAATCTCAGAATATAATCTCAGAATAAATATAATCTCAGAATAAATAATAATTCAGAATAAATAAAATAATTCAGAAAAAATAAAATAAATAATAAATCTGACTACCAACTAACCCATCAAAATTACGAAATTGATTGGTTTGCATGATTCTGAGTACCAACCAGCCCATCAATTTCAGAATAAATATAATATTTCAGAATAAATAAATAATAATTCAGAAATAAATAAAATATTTCAGAATAAATATAATATTTCAGAATATAATCTCAGAATAAATAAAATAATTCAGAAAAATAAAATAAATAATAAATATAATATTTCAGAATAAATATAATCTCAGAATAAATATAATATTTCAGAATAAATATGATCTCAGAATGAATATAATACTTCAGAATAAATATAATGTCAGAATAAATATAATGTCAGAATAAATAAATAATTAATTCAGACAGGGGTGCTTTGGTCGTTTCCCGCTGATACAATTTTTCTTAAGTATCTTATGCGGGTACTGATTGTTTTATTCGTTTCGTACTCGTGTGATAACAGCGATCTGACCTTTTCTACTGCAACAGAAAGAGGAACAAATTTATTTACTTGATCATCGCTCACCATAGCCAGTGACTGAAACATAGCTGACTGAATCCCCTTTATGAACTTATATTGAGATGATAGAACGTACTTATTTTCGTCCTTAAGCTCTTCTAATGTTTCAAAATCAGATATTATTTTTTCAGGATTTAGTTCATCAGATATATTAATTCCGTTTTCTTCTAGTTTTTTGATAGCAGAAATAATATCTTCGATATTTTCGTGGTTCATTATATAATATATAAATCTTTAAAATAAAAAAAAAAAAATTATCCCTAGAACCCCTATCGAGTCTTTAGCGAGTTCGTCGGGATGTTTCAAGGACAGTACAGCCAAGAACTCGCAGATTGCCATCGCATTCTACCAAGTTCACCAGGCACACAGAACATTTAATGAATGAAGAGCCCCTATCGAGTCTTTAGCGAGCTCAGATTATGCATGGACAGTACAGCCAAGAACTCGCAGATTGCCATCGCATTCTACCAAGTTCACCAGGCACACAGAACATTTAATGAATGAAGAGCCCCTATCGAGTCTTTAGCGAGCTCAGATTGTGCATGGACAGTACAGCCAAGAACTCGCAGATTGCCATCGCATTCTACCAAGTTCACCAGGCACACAGAACATTTAATGAATGAAGAGCCCCTATCGAGTCTTTAGCGAGCTCAGATTATGCATGGACGGCACATATATTATGAAATGGAACCTCTATTCGAATCTTTTAGCAGGTTCATTATGCAATGAATGACGGCACAAACATATATTATGAAATGGAACCTCTATTCGAGTCTTTTAGCAGGTTCATTATGCAATGAATGACGGCACAAACATATATTATGAAATGGAACCTCTATTCGAGTCTTTTAGCAGGTTCATTAAGTATGTAATGAGATGTAATGAAATATATATGAGATGAAATATATGTAATGAGATGTGATGAATGAATGAATGAAATGAGATGTAATGTAATGAGGCCATTTTCTCCGCGAGAACACCCACCCACAATAATCAACCCGTGGGAAATACAAAAACATGTATCTACCACGTTTGACATGGCAGGATGGTGTTCTCGCGGAGGGGGGCTGGCGGTGCCGCAATTAATTATAAAAATCGCTAATATGCGTAACCACCCGACCAATTGTCGGTCATGGGATTCGATCCTGGACCGCGAGCGTCACAGTCCAATACGATACTGATTGAGCTCTCAAATCTTGTTAGAAACATATGTTTCGGAAGTTAATATATAACTAAGGAACTAATTTCAAATATATTTACACTAAAATAGCGGTTTCTGAATAATAATAATAATTTCTACATTTAAATAACTACCCTGCATTAAAATAACGGTTTCTGAATTATAACAGCAGTTTCTGAATATATCTGTATTATGCAGACTGCAAACACCTGCGAAATCAATAACGGTTTGTGAAATGCACCTGTACACTAACAACGGTTTCTAAGCTGATTGCATATAGCTACCTGCGGATCAATAACAGCGGTTGTAAAATTGCCCTGATTTCTCGTAATGTTGTATGATGGGAAATATTTAAAAACCATAAATATGCTTCTACGAGTAATTAATTACGACGTAATTAGTTAAACTGACCAATTACGATCATAAAAAATCAAAAATCTACGAAGAAAACTATATATTACAAAGTAATCCCCCCTTATATAATCAAAAATTCAGTGGTGTATGGAGGGCATACTGTGACATAAATTAAAAAAATTAATTCAATGTGGTGATGATAGTTAATAATGTGGTGATGATAGTTAATAATGTGGTGATGATAATTATTGATACTGAAAGATGATTTTCTGCTTATATTTCTTTGATAAAGCGGTTTTATATATATTTTCTGCTACTTTTTGTACTGAATGTGAGTGAATATCAAAATATTTCGCAGCAGCACACATCGAACGAAATGTAATTACTTTGCCAGTTTCTGTGTTTGTGGAATTTACCGCCCTTCTAGAAACTGTCTTACATCTTCCAGTATTACCACGTGTATTATTCTCGCTGTGTGTGATAGCTTGTAAATTGGATAAATTATTGTTTTGAGTGTTCCCGTCAATGTGATCGATCACAAGACCGTCATTGATCACTCCGAAGAAACATTCGTACGTAAATCTATGACACAGATAATGTTTCTTTTTTCCATTGTATGTGAACATTAGATAACCAGCATTAGTAATATAACCAACTGGTCTCTTCAACCTGCAATTTCTAATCATACCATTACGATCTGATTCATAGTTTGTTATTGTGGAATGTGGGACAAATATATTTTGCTCCATTATAATAATATTATTTGTTTAAATCATTGTTTGTCTGAAATCTTGATATATAATCCTCCACGGATTTTATAGCGTTTTCACCATTATTATTTTTTTTGTCATAAAATCTTTTAAGCTCTCTGAACCGTTTTCCCCCGCACTTTCCACATAATTTTGTTTTGTCTCGCACTCCAACACCACACCGCAGACACGGTATTGGTCCTAGACTTCCTCATCGTATACTTTGTAAGTGCATCCAACAAAATTCGCCTCTACAGGATTTATTGCATCGATTTACTGAACCTATCATCAACCATCTGCATTGAGACATTGTATATATAATATTTTTTATTTAAATATTTGTTTTAATTATATGAACGAGTTTGAGAAATTATCCCAAGCTAGGCCTGTTAAGTATAAATTCAACCTTGACAGATTATCTTCTGACTTACCAGTACGAGATCTGGTTGATCCGAAAAATAAAAGTCTGATCTCGAAAATTCACGACGCCAAGAAGGAATTTTACACAGATGGTGCATCTCACACATGGTCAACGTTCAAGATTATGCGCAACACTGACAAAGTCAGTGTCGACTCTGTCAAGGACGCCACAATGAATGACAAGCGAGCGGCAACTATCATTAACTACATCACTGAATACGAGGGTAATCAAAAATATTTCTTTAAAGTAAAATTTATTGTATTAACAGAAACAGGTAGTTGGATTATCCGTGACAAATATGATCCTGTCCTTGGTAATAATAAAACTGTCATATTAAGTAAAAATTCCAGACCGGGTCTATTGACGGGTATTGACAAACCGTATTATGAGCGAGCGTATCCTGTAACAGCGATTATTTATGGAATCTATGAGATAAATAAAAAACCCAACGTTGATAAACTAGCGCCGATGAAATTTTCAAGGTTAAATTGTGTAGCCGAACGAGTAATAGAACACTTTACAAACGCGATGCGTGGAAATGGATTAACTGATTTAAGACGTAAAAAAATAAAATCGTGGGCTGATTCAGTTAAGGATACAGGTTCCGCAATAAAAGATGTTGCTGAGTTAGGAAAAATATTAAAATTTCCAACAGCAGTATCAACAATAACGGGGGAGGTACTGTACGAATCCAAATATAAATCAAAAGGAGCTCCAATAAATATTATTGATCATAACGCGCACGCATGGACCAGCGCAGTAACAATATTTCCACGTGATCGAACTGTTAGATTTTACCCCATAGATATGGGGGCAGACATGTTTGATTTTATCAACGAAATAAGTAAAAACGATCCTGTATCGGTATGGCTATTTAAAAGTGATGAGGAAGGTGAATTTGATCAGTTTGTTAGACCAAATGGTGAAATATATCGAACAGAATCTCTCCATGACGAGATGAAAAATCTCGCGGATAAGTTTTTAGAGTGCAAACACGCGGAAAATACCGATAAATTACTAACTAATTGTTTTACCGTTCCATCTGTTGCGGCTCATTTCGCTAGAGAAGGAAATTCATGGAAACCAACACGATTTGATTTACTCGAGGACGTACGCGCAAGTTGCGTCGAATACGGACACGGCGGATTATGGAATATCAAGTATAATTACGATGATGTTATTTCGGTTGATATGGTTGCATGTTATCCAGGAAGTTTCCTAGGATACGGAGATTGTTCTGTGTACTTCAAAAGATTCGGTCACCCCACAAACGAGATGACTCGAGTGGCAATTAATGGACCATTACCTGATTTTGATCTGACTGGATTTGCTTGTGTTGAATCATTCGAGCTTAACGAAAATCTTCACAAGATTTGTTATGTTTGGTTTGGCAGACATTTTTGTGAAAAACGTTGGGCACCTATAGTTTTGTTACGATATATGATAGATTGTGCGATACTGACATCGTTGGTGGTCAGTGAGGCAATTATATCATATCATGCACAGACCGAAGTTTGGTTGCCCATGCCAGATTATATCAATCTCGATGAAGTTATTAGCGAGTTTAAGGAAAAATGTCCTGATGTTTCCGAAGATGATATCATCAAAGAAGCTCCTAAAATTCTCGAGATTAAACTCAAAACCGCAAAAGATCTCGGTAGAAGAATTATAGGTAAATTTACTCAAGGTGGTGCATATGATCATAAAAGACATCACACACGATTAATTTTAGATGATGCCGAGTACGATTTTATAATCGCTGATACAACAGCGAGAAATATATTTGTAAATCGAGAAAATGTTTATTTATCGGACGGAACAAAATTGGGCACGATCGTTAGTTACATAAATGACGTCTCCCCACAGTATACTCATCTAAGATCTTCCATGTTGGCTTATGTTTCTATAAATTTATTATCGATGATTAATAGATTTCACAAGACCGCAGTCAGAGTCGCAACAGATTCGTTTTATATTTCGAGTAAATATTTAGAATCCGTTATGAAATTTACAAGTAATGATGAACGATGGGGTTCGTGGAGGATAAAAAAAGAAATATTACACAATTACATAGAATCAGCAGATGTTCCAATGAGAGATTTTTATCGTGAGGGTAATAAAATATCAGAAATGTCGAAAGCGCCGCCGGTGAGTGATCCAATAACCAGATATAAGACAGTATATCTCAATGGACCTGGTGGATGCGGCAAGACGACTCGAGCAATCAATGTTTTTAGAAATTCAGATATGATCGTGCTGACACCCACACATAGACTTGCACGTGAGATGAAACAACGGCAAGTACAATCGTGCACGTATCATAGTTTCTTTCGGTGGCGCGGGGATATATGAACTCCTGAACGAATGGGAGAAAAATATATACCTAAAATAATTATTTGGGATGAGATATGTACGGTGTCATTGGATACATTAAAAATGTTTCTTGATTGGTTGTTGACGAAAAATACCGCTATAATAATGTGTGGCGATCATGGTCAACCACCGCCTTTTGTTGGATTATCTCCACATGATTGGTTAAAAAATTTCGTTGATTATTACGAAGAAATAGATGATGATCATAGAGCTCTCGATGCAAATTTGAAGGAGTTTAAAAAATTAGTCAGATTACAATCAAACAAAATTCAGTGTGAAATATTACGCGGAGTAATCTCAGAGACATCAATGGGTGATTTTTTTAATTTATGGAGACCCAACGATTTGATCGTAGCAAGCAGAAAAATAATCAGAGACGATTTACAATAGCAGTTATTTCAACTACATAAAGAAAAATATTCAGAATTACCCGTACCGTTGTGTTATAGACCATCAGATACACGAAAACAGAATATTAATGTTGATATTCCAGGACAGACTGAAAAACAGAATCTCGTATTAAATGATATTGTCGCCGTTGATATCAGTGTGGTCGAAGATGCACTACACGCTGACAAATCTCCATGGGTGTTGGGATACGCTATGACGATCCACTCTTCTCAGGGATTAACTATTTCTGACACACGAGTCTGGATTGTGGACGATCACATCGAGTGGTCAAATTTAGTCTATTTAGCGGTATCGAGGGTCAGAAAAATATCTCAATTACGTAGAATTATAATTCCTGAAATCGCTGATAAATTTAACATCATCGATGATGATATAATAAAAAAAAATTAATCGGATATAAACAATCTGATAAAAAAAATAAGCGCGACTTTGATCTTGATGTTGAATTTATTATTGAGTTAAAACATCAGCAGAATAATCATTGCGCAAGTTGTAATTGTATAATGTTATGGCGGTATTCGAGTAATGATTCAAGACAATTTACCGTAGACAGAAAGGATAATAGTCGCGGTCATACACGAGAAAATATGCTGACCTGTCTCGAGTGTAATCGACGTCGGGGTGCAGGCAACCTTGGCGCTAGTGCTAGTTAAGTGATCGCGGTGGTAATTCTGTATCCGTGGGGATTATTTGTAGTTGTTCACGTACAAATCCGCGTTGAGGAGCAGCCGAATCTAATCTGTAGATTGCAGGTCTACCTGGCGATCTTGTCACGGTGGATATTTTGTGTGTGGTAACACTCCAAATAGGATCAGTCGCTCTCGCTTTACCACCTTCAAGTTCACCAGGCTCATATAAATATCTAACTGTAACATCACCCAATATTTTCTGTTTTTCAACATCTTTTCGTTGTGTTGGTATATTTTTTTTCGTAATTGCATTAATGCGTTTCATGTTGGTTGTTCGTGTGATCTCGCTATTTAATGCAGCTATCACGTTTGGTAATCTTGCAACCCATTCGCGAGATCTTTTATCCTGAATAAATTCCCTCGCGTATTGATATCCCAATAACCGCTCGGCAAGTGTTCGATTAAAACGCTCAACAATTGCCTGATCACGGTGAATTGCAGTATGTCCTCGTCGTATTTTGGTATTATGTTGTTTCATCAACGATGATACTGGACCAAGAAATTCCTTACCAGGATCAACCTGTAGTAGCTGTGGGCATCGTAGACCACCTCGTGGTCCACCACCTCGTTGATAAATTCGTTCAAACGCATCGGCTACTTCAGATGATGTTTTCGTCGATAACGGTTCTGCTTCTTTATATCTACTTGCAACATCAACTACGGTTAACGCGTACTTGTACGTTTTTCCACGCACAGTATCATGCGGTAAAAACAGAATATCAGCTTCATGAACTTCATTAGGAACACTGACATCGAAATACGCGTACTGAATTTGTTTAGGACGTGGTAGATAAATTTGCCATATTGCTTGCTTAGATAACCACGTTTTAGCAGTAGAATGTTTAACCGCTGCTGCATCAGCAAGTTTACCAATTGCTGCTTTGCCTCTCCAGGGTCCTCTCGGTGAATAATAAATTAATTCCATTTATATATTACCAGCCCCAAGCGCTAATTTACTTTTCATCGCGGATCTTACTAACCAATTAGCTAATTTTTCTTTGATATTTTTATTTTTTATAGAATCTAGTGCGTGAATTAATTTCACATCTGCAATATGTCTATCTTGTAGATTTTTACTTTTATACGCAACATCATGAGCGTGACAAGCTCGATCAATAGCGTTTATTGGTTCCTCGCCTGGTTTTGGTTGATCTTGATTATCGAGCCTGATATCAAGTCTGGTACCAGGACCGCAATAATTATATCCTGGTAGATGTTTTTCTCCGCTGTATTTAGCCCATGGAGCACCTGGAAACTTTGACATCAAATTAGCAACATCACCACCGCGCTTATTAGGTAAAAACGAAAATTTCTTCCTACCGCACACAGAACATTTTCCACCATACGCTATTTTTTTATTTTTTGTTGTAACCGTAGCTAAATCAACAGTTGGAGTTTTAAATCTACAGCGTAAACAATATAAATTCATGATATAATATATATGGATATAATTGATTTCTCAGCGACAAGAAAACGAGAGCCAGTTAAACATCATCCTGCGCTACCGAACTCCATCAGAATGATTATCATAGGACCATCTGGATCGGGTAAGACGCAGTTATTACTTAATCTGATAATGAGATGGTTGAAATGGGATAAATTGTATTTAGTAGCACCATCCGCTGATGATCTACGATGTTATGATGTACTTAAAGATTTTAGTGAAAACGCGCGATTACTGGACGAGGGTAATGATGTTGTAGAGTTTATAACCGATATTGACGAAGCACCGTCCGTAGATGTTTTAGATGGATTTATCAATAATTTAGTTGTATACGACGATGTGATGCTAGATAAACAAGCAAACCCAGCCAGAATATTTTCCCGAGGTAGACATAAAAATACAGATGTGATCTATGTTACTCAACGATATACACAAATTCCGAAGGTGATTAGAGACAATTGCAATATTTTAGTTGTGTTTAATGGCGTAGACACACACACGCTGCGAAATATTCATCAAACTTGGTGCAGCGGTGACATGGATATAATTAAATTCAGAAATTTCTTCTCACGAGCGCAAGCTACTCCGCATGGATTTATAACAATAAATTTACATGATCCAAGAACAAGATATCGTGTGGGTCTTGATAAAATCTTTTAATTAATAGCAGCAGAGAGGGCGCCTACCAATGTTGGTCGTCCAGTAATTAAACAAAAAAATAAATAAACACGTAGAGTACTTTATTTTTCAGCCACCTTTTTCGATGGGGTTTTATTGATGGGGTTGATTTCAACAAAAAATAAAATCATCTCAAGGAAACGCTCATTTGTGAAAATCTGGACCTTTCTACGTGTTTATTTTTTTGTTTGTTTTATTTGTTTGTCGGAATCATTTGGTCTGTTCGCCCTCTCTGCTGCTAGCTTTAAAAAAATACAATAATTTATTTCCCTGGAAAAAGTATATAAGAATGAAAAATATGAATTTTTGGTTTCATAGAATCAAATCCAAAAATAATCCAAGAATAATCCACGAATAAAATTGTTGAAGTCCTAATTTAAACAAATGTTCTACTGATTTCAAGTTCGAATCCCGACGAAGAATCCAAGATGAAAAACGATGACGTATGGTGAAATCTGTAGTTTTGAATTCTCCAGTTCCTTGTAGAAACAAGAATTATCACTCCGGTTTCTGATCACTGAATAATTTTTTGGTGAAAAAAAACCTGTTCTTGTTCGACATTTTTACATAAGCACACGTATTTTCCAGAAAAATAACAGAATTAGTCCTTTTGAATCCAAGTAATTTGAAATAACTCCAAATATCACAACATAGAACTTTCAGTTGAACAGCCCAGCTTCTACTGAGAATAATTCTCCAAAACAGACGTTATATGGTGTCTAAAACGTAAGCAAGGGGGTCACGTGATCATGTTCTGGAAGCTCATAAAAACTAAGTACTTGTTAAAGATCACGTCTGCCCATTGTGAATCTGACGAAAACCAATCATTTTATTTTAAGAAATAAAAAGTAACAATTTGTTTACATCTTAAACACATAGTCCCATCATGACTTCGACAACAACCAATCATTTTAAAATAAAGATAGAACTTGTTTACGTGGTTGCCAAAAATTTTGAAAGAAGGTCAGGATTTAGATCAACGCATGATGTTTATAAACTAAACAGTCGAGGTCAAACTATTTTCTGAAAAAAGTATCATCTCTAGAGAATAAACTTACATTAGAATAACATGTAATAAAAAATCAATTTTTTGTTTAAACTGACAAACAATTAAATTGAAATAAATATATTAAATCAGATACAAGTAAATCAAATATGCATAACAACTTGATCAAATACTTATTTGAACTGGTCTATGGTTTATACATTTTTGATTTTCTCTAATGCCATGCAAATAAACACCCCATTGCCAGATTTGCAATACTGAAACTGATATTCGCTGTTCAGCGGCTTCGTTAATGATTTTACTAACTGCAAGAGGCATTGATTCGGTCGATGGCAAAGTACCTGAACCTGTGTTTGATGGTGCTTGTGTTGCTGATCGTCGTAATCGATCTCGAAGCCACTGAAATGCATGTGGGCCTCTTTTTTAATCGACCAACAGTGGCATTTTAAACGCTATCCGCAATTCGCATTGCAACTAGCTTAGCGATGAGAGCATCACGCGACGATAAGGTTGAGAGTGGATTTGGTGCACTTGCAAATAATCCACGAACAACATCACCTAGCCTGTTTCTGTAATATGTCATGCAAACAGGTTTTCTTGCAATAACTACGCGAAGAGGTGCTCTCCGTTACGGATCACTGCCATCTCACCTCTATCTGCTTGGGTTCGAGTCTCAGATTCAGCCAATGTGGGTATGTGAGAAAGCTTGTCAGTAGCTTCTCGTGGGTCGGTGGTTCTTTCCGGGGTTTTCCCTGGTTCTTCCTCCACCATTAATACTGGCCGCCATGTATAACCTATCGTTGCTATTGTTATTATTAAATATCAGGTTGATCTCTTATGTAAAGTTGTGTTGTTGATGGTCTTTTTTACACAGATCAATCACGTGCCCGCCCTGATCAATAACAACGAATATGTGTCAGCCGATTATTATGACATGGAAGTTACAAAGGTGCTGAGGGTGTAATCGGTATCAAGTCATATGATTCCACGGTTGGTGAAAACCCAAACAGAATATAACCCGGAAAAATACGTCAGTCTTTTCCGACCTGTTTTCATATCTACCACTAACAACGTCACGGGTTAAATTAACTTGGGTTGATGCAGAAATTCTCACAATGTCAGGCGCAACATGATATCCCACACGAAAGAATCGTTCATCATCTGGAATGTGGCCAGGCCAACGTAACACTGACCTTACGGAGGACCGTGCAATATCAACCGGATACATTTGAGATTCGATGTCAATGACAAGCTAAGTGTGGGCTCATGAACACGTATGGAAATTTTAGAGTCTCTGCTAGTCACCAGTAAATACCAGTAAATACAAAGGAGAGCCGTTGCCATCAAAGGATTCTCCTAATGTAGCAAATGCACTCGGACGTATTTAGCCACAAGGACCGCTCACATGCCCGTGATTTTTACAAGTGAATCCTGGCAAATAATTTCTCAAATCTGTGGTTGTGATGCTGTCAAAATCCATGTGCGAATACGTGTGTGGACATGTCAGTGTACAATGTGACCAAGCTATTGTCGATCGATTTAATAGCACTCTTGCAGAACGGTTATTCGGTCATCAGTACGCACAACTATTGCTATTGAGGCCAGAACGGTCTCGGTAATGGGTATCACGCCTTCTTTTCGTCATAACAGCCTTGAACAATGAAACCACACGTATCATTGTATTAAAATCAGCCAATGTGATTCGACAAAAACCGTTAATATTAGTCAGAAAATGATGGCACAGCCAGCACCGTTACAACCGCTCAGAGTCAAGCTTGTTCGGTTCTGTATGCACATGGAGAGCTAGAAGGCGTGCAACAACTTCGTGCAACTTACTCGTATGGTCCGTGGATGTGTTTACGATTTCGGAACGTATTGATACCCCTAAACAACCAACTCGTTACCTATTGGGGCATACATCACCTGGTAGACCTCGCCCTCTCAGCCGTGCATTTGTACGAGAAGAATTACATGTCGTTACAGCAGACACAGAACTGCCACTAGGATTTGTTTTGACACGTTAACCGGTATCAAACGAAAGTCGGCTCGTACTATCACGATGACCAAACACGTAAGTGGTATTCCCATCAGGTAGTGTCCATCACTTAATAGTAGCCAGCGGTAACAAAATCACATTTGTACGTATGGTTATGCACCCATGTAATGGTTCTAGGATCAGATCATATTTGCGGTGTGTACGGATTCATGACGGTCTCGAAGATTTTCCAAGCACAATTCGTGTTTGAGATCTTTTTGCACAATTCGTGTTTGAGATATTTTTGCACAATTCTTGTTTGAGATCTTTTTGCACAACCAACTCTGGAACATCTTTGTGTTCTTTTATGTTTCTTGGTCTCCGGTTCGACAACAATCGAGTACATTTTGGGCCCGAGTCCCACATACTCTTCGACTGGTTTACCGAGCATTCATCTTTTAATATGCCAACCACCTTTATATTGGCGGAACTAAACAATGATTGTTCTTTAGGATAATCGCTGACATGAAACTCATTCACCTAATTTGGCTGTGCCATGTCCGCATTCTCATCATAGGTTGTGATATGCATCAACAGCGAGTCAGTGTCGGTAAAAAGCATCTTAACCCGATCCTGATAAAGCGGTTTAAATCTTGTCGTAGTAAAACTCGTACATGAACAGCTTGGACAAGTCCAGCACGGTCGTTTCTTTCATTTCACTAAGCAACAACAAATCAGTTAGAATTCTTATGTAATAACTCTGGGGAGAGAGTACCTGCGGATAAAAGCCTTTGTCATACGTGAATACATTAACAGCGATACCTGAGTTAAATTTTCTAATTTCTTCAGTGTGGCTTTGGTAACTTGCACAGGAAACTCGATATCACCAAAGTTGAGTTTCCCCACGTGTTGCCTATATTTTCGACGCATATCTTGGTGATCACTTCATGGTTATAACGCAGACAAAAAATTTCCCATTAAAAACAAAGATTATCAAAGTTAATGTTGATAACTGAACACATTTTAGTATTGCTATGTAACTGGATCCACGAAACGGATGATATGGCGAGAGATGGACCTCGACTTGGGTTAATCTTTCGAGAGTCCATCCCAATTTTGCATTGGTGGATTTCTTCAGCTTCTCGAGAATCTTTTCAATGCCTCTGTCAATTTCATTATTGGTGGCGCTGCTGTCTTTGCGGTTCCGAATTATGCGGTTTCCACGGAGAATCCACGGAATAACAGTTTTAAATCCATCCTTGTCACGACAAAGTGGCATAACCAGATGCGCGCAAAGGACAATATCTGCTTTGATCACAGCGTGACCAAAGTTTTGTAAGACAGTTACAATTTCTGGAGGGGCCCCGAGTGACCGAGTGGTCTAAAGCGCTCTCCGTTACGGATCACTGCCATCTCACCTCTGTCTGCGCCGGTTCGAGTCTCGGATTCAGCCAGTGTGGGTATGTGAGAAAGCTTGCCGGTAGCTTCTCGTGGGTCGGTGGTTCTTTCCGGGGTTTTCCCTGGTTCTTCCTCCACCATTAATACTGGCCGCCATGTATAGCCTATTGTGTGCTGAAAAATGGCGTTAAACCCTACAACAACAACAACAACAACGATTTCCGGAATTATATTAGGCAATAGTTGTCGAGCGTCTTTGCCTGGTGTGTAAATTGATCGAATAATTGCCATGTGATTTTCAAACTCACCATAAAGTTTCTGAAATTAGAATTCAGGCTCTTGTCTTTTTTGTGTTTTTTCAAGAACATACTCAGCCGCTTCAGTAGCGATAGCAGAGGCAAGACGAAAAGGACGGTTTTCCTCATACTCGTAAAGTATCGCAAGGATGTCGTCTTTTCGTGCGCCTCTGGATATTCGGATATTGTGCAAATTGTCTTAGTTGTTTTACCGTTGTTTTGTTGGTTGCTGTTGCTGCTGATATTGCAGTGACGACCGTTGGTGGTGATAGTTGTTGATTCAGTACAAATGTAGGATTCAATAATTCAAGTATGTCTGCTTTTTTCATACGCCTGGTATGTATATGCAAAGCTGTCGTGCCAGCTATTTTAGCTGTGGCATTGTATGCATGTTTATACTAAAGGAGCGCGAAGCGTCTTTCTAAATGAGCCATTTTGTCGATGGCTTGTTTAATTTTTGGTACGTTCTCAAGATCAGAAACTGCGATCGCTTCAATGCTGGTTATTATTTCATTTATTTTTGTTGTATCTTCTTGTACTTGGGTAGCCACGCATGTTTGTGATTTCGATTTGTTTCTCCACGCTTTAAAGTACTCACGGACAAATCCACAAGGCTGGCAAAGTTGGTTACGTGATTGGATCCCGATACCAAATTACAGGCAAGGTCGTACCCATAGACCATCTCGTAATACTTGCGTATGTGTTCTACAAGAATATTCATAATGACATGTTCTGCCACAGGGTTCATATTTTACAAAGTAGGCAGCTTTGCGTCCTAATGTCATGGATCTCCTTATATAGATACGTGCGAGCGTTTATCTAATTGACGAAAACACTGCTACATTTTCTGTTCTACGTCGTTAGCAGCACCACCACTCCTACTCTCCATGGCGAACACGAAATTGTAAGTTAACACTTGCGAAATAATTAACTACGCCTATTGCAGAGTATCCACGCGAAATCCTTCTGTGGTGTTGAGTAAAACATCTTTCAAAAACAAGTCAGCTTCAGTGAACACAAAGGATTGTCATCGAGTACGATAGCAACATCAGTTTTGTCGCACGTACCCAATAATGTTAAACCTCCTCTCGTGAATTTCGTCCACATTTTGTGCTTGATGAGAACATCGAAAAGTTTAGTAATTTATTCGCCATGCAAAACAAATTGAGTTCGGATGCCATTCTTATATATATATATATATATATATATATATATATATATATATATATATATATATATATATATATGGCCCCAAAGCATTTATTAAACAAGCATGCTCTTGAACTTTTTCGTCATTGACATTATCAAAAACGTCACTTGCTTCAGAAGAAGTGGGCGAGTTATTATGTGTGTTCTTAGGGTGTACTCTTTCATGCACGATATTCATCCAGGTTCTTTCTAGTTTTATTTGCTTCAAAAAGCTGCAGAAGTTTCTTTCGTTCCATTTTTAAGGTCACTCTCAGATTCACCAATTTATCAATGTGCTTTGAATTTGTTTCGGAAAATTCCTGCAACATCTTTGTGCCGCTTTAATGAACCCTAACCCTGTATGATGCATTCAAACAATAAAGCAATCTTAGTTTTTCTCTCACATTTTTGACATTAAGGTCTTTTGGAAGATTTACGCCATTATTAAAACTTTCCATGAATTCCTCCAGTTTGCTCTGCGAATCAACAGTTTCGTCGCCACTCAACAGTTGTATATTATAATAATAATAATGAGGACTTTGTATAGCGAATAGTCTTTAGAAGCTCTAAGCGCTTTACAACATTAGACAACACCTATAACATAAACAACATATATAATGATATTATTACAAAAACAAACACCATGAAATTAGGAAACATATAAAACATGCTGAAAATATGTAAGGTAGGAAACATTATTAGGTCTTTAAGTTTGTTCTTGCAGTCGAAATAGGTGAGTTTTAAGAGCACGCTTGAATGGGATTACTGTGTCTTTGTGACTAAGTTCAGCGGGCATTTCATTCCACGTTGCCGGGCCCTGGTACGCAAAAGAACGTTGTTCGTATTACTTTATTTTCATAGTGGGAATAGTGAGTATTCGATTGTCAGAAGAGGAGCGTAAGTACCTTTCTGGTGTGTACACATGGGTGACGTCGGATAGGTATGTTGGACTGGAGTCAGTCAGTGAAATGTAGCACAGAGAAAAAATTTTCCGTTTAATTCTGGATCGAATGGATAGCCAGTATAGGGATCAGAGCAGCGGGGAGGTGTGCTCTGATCATGGTACTCTAATGATGATCCGAGCAGCTTTATTTTGAACCTTTTGATGTTTCTGGAGTAAATATTGAGATGAACCAGACAGAACTGAGTTACAATAGTCCAGTCTTGAAAGTACTAATGAACACAGTCTTGAAAGTACTAATGAACACACAAGCGTTTTAGTGGCATCAACTGAAAGATATTTGTGAATGGAGCTGATGCGTCTCGGCTCAAGATATGCGGCCTTGCATATGTTCATGACATGTTGGTGCAATGTGAGAGTATTATCCAGAGTAACACCTAGGTTTCGTACTGATTGTATGAATTTAATATTGGTGTTGCTGATATTTATTGTTTGAGGTAAAGGATGTGAATGAGAAAATCTTTGATCAGAATGGCCTCAGTTTTATCATCATTCATCTGCAGCTTTTTACATGTCATCCGTGATTTCACATCAGAAATGCACATCTCTACATCTTGTATGGTAGCATCAACTTCAGTTGGGTGGCTAGATTTGTATATTTGGGTTTCGTCAGCGTACAATTGGTGAGACACTGGATGATGATATATGACACTTGAGAGCGGATGAGTGTACAGAATGAAGCGAACAGGTCAAAGAACAGACACCTGTGGAACACCACAACATAGATCAACTGGGCTGGAGTGTATTTCATTTGCAGACACAATTTTTGTCCTGTTGACCAAGTAGGACTTGAACCACAGTAAGGCTGTATCATGAATGCCAAATACATGATGGAGACGGTGAAGTAATATATTATGGTCTATTGTGTCAAATGCTGCAGACAAATCAAGGAGGGTGAGGACTGTAATCTTTCCGCTATCCAAAGCAGAAAGAATGTCATTAACTACTTTTAGAAGAGTACTTTCAGTATTGTGGCAAAGGCGATATACAGATTGTACATTGCTAAAAAGATTGCTTGAATTCAGATGCTTATTTTTAATATATGAATGGGAGATTAGAAACTGGGCGGTAGTTCTTGACGCTTATGATCGAGTGTTGATTTCTTTAGCAGAGGCTTTACAATGGCAGTTTTGAAAAATGATGGGAATTCCCCAGATGAGAGAGAGATGTATTAATAACATCAGTTAGTGAAGGCAATATATACACCGCTACGAACATTTCTTCAGTACGAAAATATTCACAGCTCAACTATAGTTTCTCTTTTATCAGTGAAAAATTATCAATGTGCATATACCAATTGCTATAGAGACTATAACACACTGTGGGGAAAATCATACACAGCAGAGGCTGTCATTCATTGTACTAGGCTTAGCAGTATTTTTGTATATTGATCACTACCGTAGACTTGCCATTCTGAGTACATCCCTCTGCATGAGTTTTCGTCGTTTCTACAATCACTGTAGACTAAAGTAATATGAAAGACCAGTGTTTGTCCCCACAGGCCCTCTTTGCGGGCATTTTCATCCGGACGAGACTCTACCCACAATGACTGAACCACGTTGATGCTCGGATCTGCATTTAAAGGGAATAAGAGGCAACACTCATATAGGGGTGAAATTGTTATGGTGGGTAGAGACGAGAACGATTGGAAAGACCGCAAAGTTTGCCAGAGGGCCAAATCGCCAGTTTTCTACTCCTCAAACATTAGATGTCGTCTTCATGGGGTAGGGTGTATTATTTGTAGGCATTACATTTACGGTCTTTACCATTCCTGGAAAGAATTAATTAATAATCCTGTTAAGTATATCTTGGTTGTAATTGGCAATTCCATCATGCCTAAATAGAAGTGATCGGTTTCGAAAAAACCCGGATCTTTTGATATTTGGGAATACGACCTCGGAATACACATTAGTATGGTGTGTTTTGTAAATCACTTCTGGCGGAGTGCGACACATGGGATAAAGCAACAAATGCCGAGGTCAGTCCTATTGTAACGTTGTCTCCTTCCGCTAGTCTGGTTCCCTGCTTAGTATGTTCCTGCGTTGCCCTCCGTCGACGCCATATTGTCACGTGATCAAAACAAATGGCTTCATATGGAGAGATCTCGGTAATCTAACCGTGGCATAGTTATTGCTTTAATATTCTGCTTGTTAGTGACACAATGCGAACTTTACTAATACTTTCGAGTTTAACTATACTAGTAGTTATCTTGTGTTCAAGCTTGACCCGCAAATCTGCTACGTAGGTATTTTTACAAATATTTCTACAATTAGGCGAAGACAAAGTATAGGGATACACACAACAATATTTTGTTAATATTGCACGTTTCCCAATATGTCATCACAAAAATTCCTTTTCCAATCGATTCCTTGATAAATTTACGTCGAAATTGATATGAGGTTATGTACGGCAGCTTTAATTTTGCCAAAGATTAAGACAAAAATATCTTCCCCATTTTACCAGGGGTGAGGGTAACGATTGTTTTGCAAATATTACACATTTCACGCTGTGTCATCTAAAATATTCTAGTTGCACTGAATTCCTTGACCAATTTTATATAAATATGTATATATAGTTTTCTATGACATCCCAAATTTTGTCAAATATTAGGATCGATATAACAACCCTCTTCTACGAAGGGGCTAAAGTGACGACATTTTGTCAAATATTGCACATTTCGACTGCATCATGTACGACATTCCATTTGCTATCGATTGCTTGATAATTATTACGTCGGAATTGGTATAAGGTGATAGATGACAACCTTAATTGGCTAAAGGCTAACATCAAATCTCTTCAAGGTGTGGGGGGGGGGGGGCAATGCCAAAAACTGGACAGCAATTTGACCAATTTTACATTGATATTAATATATTGTTCAATGTAACAGCACAGGTTTTGCCAAAGATTAATCATGATTTAGATAGGAGTTTCTCAAAGAGAGTAGTAATTTGGTCTAATGATTCAGGGACATTTTGTACATAAAAAGATACATGTTCTTGCAATAATAGGACTTGATGCATTTTATTTAGGTTTGGATATAAACCTTTTTATGGAAATAGAGATAAAACATCATTCATGATTTTATGTTAAATTATATAAACATTAAAAATAAGAGGAGTCAATATAAAACAACACAGTTTAAATGAATTGTTTAAGAAATGTGTTGAAAGTCACAGGGGAGAAAGTTAGAAGGATATCGGGGGGGGGGGGGTAAAGGATTCCTCTGTTCATGTATAGCTAGCACTTATTAAAACCAAAACACTAGCCTTCATATACGAGGATTTGCTGGAGGCTTGGAATGAGCTCAAGTACGGAATTAAAAATCTCATTTTGACTGATTCATTGAAAATGTACCAATTGATAAAATCTCATTTACTCTGGTGTTCTGTGTTTACATGGGCATATTTATAAAATGTACCAATTGATAAAATCTTATTTACTCTGGTATTCTGTGTTTACATGGGCATATTTATAAAATGTACCAATTGATAAAATCTTATTTACTCTGGTGTTCTGTGTTTACATGGGCATATTTATAAAATGTACCAATTGATAAAATCTTATTTACTCTGGTGTTCTGTGTTTACATGGGCATATTTATAAAATGTACCAATTGATAAAATCTTATTTACTCTGGTATTCTGTGTTTACATGGGCATATTTATAAAATGTACCAATTGATAAAATCTTATTTACTCTGGTGTTCTGTGTTTACATGGGCATATTTATAAAATGTACCAATTGATAAAATCTTATTTACTCTGGTGTTCTGTGTTTACATGGGCATATTTATAAAATGTACCAATTGATAAAATCTTATTTACTCTGGTGTTCTGTGTTTACATATTTATAAAAGAAAACTCAAGCATTAAATAAAACTATACATACATGCCAAAGTTTATAATGAAATCTTCATGGTATGAAGTTAAATAAATATCCATTTGTTTAGGGAACTTAAATTTAATATTGTATGTTTAATGACTGACAATAAAACAAGATATGTGAAGCATATATCATAAAAAATGAAAATGCTTTCAATGATATCTTTATTATATCTATAGAAAATGGTTACAAAATTAATAATAATTATTATGTCATTTGAAAATACGCTGAATTGATTCTTTGATACCAAGTGAGAATAAAAAATAAAAAACATGTTTCTTGAAATGTTCTTTTTTGATTTTATAGAATGGAGCATCATCCAAGTTTCCAGACCTACTGTAAAAGAGAGAGGTCGTCACCAACAGGAAAGACTCCTGTGCAGATAGAGAAGCGCAGACAATTAGAGGTATATTATATTATTTACAGTTGCCGTTGGCAACATCCTGTACTCATTCACTTTGCACAAAGTCTGAATGTCTATCCTCAAGGTTTGCATTCAAGACCTTGTTTATGTTGATACTCACTTTGCCTCAGATCTGTTACTAAAGTAAAACAGATATTCTCTTAAAACTATACATGATTTTTATGCATTTTACTCATCAGTAAGACAAGTAAATAAGTATTAATTAAAATCAATTGTTTATCATTATGTATGCATTTGTAAGGTACACATGGGAATATAAAAAGTATTTATTATTGTAATGAAGTACTGAAATGAAGAATCATATAATCACTCTATATATCTGAATGTTTACCATGCCATTATTATATGCATATATCAGACAGTGTGACACTTACATTTACTGTATTGCAAGACGACTGTATTCTATTTTATGACATCATGTGTGTTTTAACATCGAGATATAAATGACATATAAACAAACATTTCATTGGCTTATAGCTTGAAATCCAGTATTATTTTCATTATATACTCTGTGTATTATCTTGGTTGTTATAATAGTTGTTAGCAAGTAATTTTCATACATTATTATGCAATTAACAGCCTTGTAACATTAAGGGTTGAACATGTGGTTATTATTTCCAGAAGACAATAGGTAAATACTTGCATTATTAAGTAGCAATAGGTATTTAACTAAGTTATTTGTCTTTCCAAATTCTTGATAAATTTAAAATATTTGTTACTAAGTCTGAGATTTATACGACAAGTACCAACTCATACTTACAGTTAATTTCAAACATTATAGCTCATAACTGTTTATTGATTGCAGTTCCCAGACCAAAATAGATCATACAAGAAATGGATCAAAGAAGAGAAGTTAGCAATGATGGAGTTTGTGGAGGAGCATGGAATACCATCAGCAAATGTTAAGAAATTCTGGGAGGAGTGTGCACACTACATTTTCCAAACTACTGGCCTTGTGAAATCAGGTTACATTTAGCAAAATATATACAGAATATGAATCTCTTTGGATCTTAACACTACTTACCTTTTAACTGTATTGTCACCTACTCTGGACCAATATAGTTAAATTGAATGCATTCCATTAACTAGCTTCATTGAACAACCCTCAGAGAATTAATTTGTCTGAAATTTGTGCCCTCATCATTGCATTGTACTGATTAATTTTACAGTGTTACAATTGCCTGGAGTCATATGCTTTGAGAGCAATATAGATGTTGGTCAGGTTATTAGTCTGACCAGATTTTGGAATGTAGGTGTAGAAAAACACTTTATAAAACAATTTATTTACAGCATGTCAGGTAATTATGATACATATTGTGATTTAAAAATATTTTATTAATGGTCTTTGATTAGGAAATATTAGTTTTTATTGTCAGCTTGGTTTGGTTGTAAACTTCACACTTTGTCCAGGTCTTTTCTTTTAAAGGCCCATGAATTTCTAAATGCTAGAACTGGTGAATAGTCTTAGTTTAGTGTATCATAAGGGGTTTGGCTTCATTTTCTTGAGTTTGTGTGGCAAAAGTCTATGATTTATTGCTAGATCATCAAGAATCCAAAGGTTGATAGTTAAAAGAAATTGTTTGTGGCAATACCCCATTTAACGTATTTCCTTGTCTTTGAATCATGTCACGCATTATTAGCCACTTGTCATAGGTCAGCTATTATTAGCCACTTGCCATAGTTCAGGCATTATTAGCCACATGCCATAGTTCAGCCACATGCCATAGGTCAGGTATTATTAGCCAGTTGCTATTGGTAGGCATTATTAGCCACTTGTCATAGGTCAGGCATTATTAGCCAGTTGCCACTGATAGGCATTATTAGCCACTTGCCATAGGTCAGGTATTATTATCCACATGTCAAAGGTCAGGCATTATTAGCCACATGCCATAGGTCAGGCATTATTATCCACATGTCATAGGTCAGGCATTATTAATCACTTGCCATAGGAAGGCATTATTAGCCACTTGCCATAGGTCAGGCATTATTAGCCACTTGCCATAGGTCAGGTATTATTATCCACATGTCAAAGGTCAGGCATTATTAGCCACTTGCCATAGGTCAGGCATTATTATCCACATGTCATAGGTCAGGCATTATTAACCACTTGCCATAGGAAGGCATTAGTAGCCACTTGCCATAGGTCGGGCATTATTAGCCACTTGCCATAGGTAGGCATTATTAGCCACTTGCCATAGGTCAGGCATTATTAGCCACTTGCCATAGGTAGGCGTTATTAGCCACTTGCCATAGGTCAGGCATTATTAGCCACTTTCCATAGGTCAGGCATTATTAGCCACTTGCCATAGGTAGGCGTTATTATCCACTTGCCATAGGTCAGGCATTATTAACCGCTTGCCATATGAAGGCATTATTAGCCACTGGCCATATGTCAGGCATTATTAACCGCTTGCCATATGTCAGGCATTATTAGCCACTTTCCATAGGTCAGGCATTATTAGCCACTTGCCGTAGGTAGGCGTTATTATCCACTTGCCATAGGTCAGGCATTATTAACCGCTTGCCATAGGAAGGCATTATTAGCCACTTGCCATATGTCAGGCATTATTAGCCACTTGCCATAGGTAGGCGTTATTAGCCACTTGCCATAGGTCAGGCATTATTAACCGCTTGCCATAGGAAGGCATTATTAGCCACTTGCCATATGTCAGGCATTATTAGCAATTTGCCATATGTAGGCGCTATTAGCCACTTGCCATAGGTCAGGCATTATTAGCCACTTGCCATAGGTAGGCATTATTAGCCAGTTGCCATTAGTAGGTATTTTTTAGCCACATGCCATTGTGGTAGGCATTATTAGCCACTTGCCATGCTTCAGTTGCAGAAGTTCACAGGTTCAAATCCCAGACAAGTCATAAGAAAACTTATAAAAATGGTTCTGGCAGCTGCCTCGATTGGTGCTCAGCATTAAGAAGTTAGTATTAGGACTGGTGGGCTTAGTGTCAGTATAATGTGACTGGGTGGGACATAATAAATGTCTGTGGCATTATGCCCCAGTGCTATACATCACTAAAAACTGCTACACTGCAAACATCCTAATGATATGACTGAATATTATTTTAAAGCTATGTTAAAAATCCAATCACACACACACAGAGTTATTGCTGGGGCCCCGAGTGGTCTACAGCACTCTTCGTTATGGATCACTGCCATTTCACCTCTATCTGCACCTGTTTGAGTCTTAGATTCAGCCAATGTGGGTATGTGAGAAAGCTTGCCAGTAGCTTCTCATGGGTCGGTGGTTCTTTCCAATGTTTTCCCGGGTTCTTCCTCCACCATTATTATTGGCCACCATGTATAGCCTATCATGTGCTGAAAAATGGCATTGAACCCCACAACAACAAGAACAACAAAGTTATTGCCCCTTTTTCGTAATCACACCTACAGGCATGCACTAGTACCACACTTGCTAATCAATGATAATCAATCAATAACATTAGAATAATCCCCCCGCCCATGCATGTGTGAGATGATGAGGAATTGGTGGTTTGTTTAAGTAAGCAATTTGTACATTTCTCCAGTTGTACTTCCAACATGTAAGTTTAGGGCTTATCTTTTTCCTCCTGTGATACAATTCCCAAATTTTGAAGCTATTAATGTCATACATTTCCCTTTTTTGTCACAACACAACCATAGTCTCCTTTTGCTCATGATACAAGTTTACAGTAATTTGAGAATGATGAATAATTTGTTATTAAAATAAACTAATTGAACTGGTAAATTAATTGAGAACACAAGGAAGAAGTTCATTTTCTGTCACTGTTTTGTGCAAAGACCTTTTCTTAAGGACCAACAGACTCCAACTACTATATCTGAGGCAGTAGAAATATGCAGGTATCAAATTGTATATGTTTTCAGACCTAATATACATACAACAAAGACTGATTTTATGGTGTTTATGAGTATACCTTCCACTGAAGATGGGGATCCAGCATGAATCACTCTATGCACCTATCTAAGGTCTGCCCCCATTCCAATTGCAACTGTCGCAGAAATTATTTTTATGTGAATGTTTTCACTTGAAAGATAGCACAGAATATATTCATTTACTTTGCAATATTGTGGATAGCGGTATTGCACAACAGTGCAGTTTTCTTCCTTTTTTTGTTCCATTGTACAGTTGATCATCTAGAAGTAGCTTAGCTTGCTCAATAGCTTTATCACATCATACAAGTCTTGTGTAGACTATTGTTAAAGAAATGCATGAACCGCTCTGGTGGCCTAGTGGAGCGTTCACCTTGGCTTGGATGCGGGAGGTCATGGGTTCGATCCCCAGCTGAGTCATACCAGAGACTTAAAATATGGTACTAACAGCTGGTTGGCCTGGTGTCAGGATAATGTGACTGGGTGGGACATCATGCTACATGTCTGCGGCTTGATGCCCCAGTGCTAGACATCACTATAAACTGCCACATTGCAGACATCGTAGCTATATGACTAAAAAATTGTTAAAGCTATATTAAAAATCAAAATCACATCACATCACATCCATTTTTTGTTCCATTGTACAGTTGATCACCTAGAAGTAGCTTAGCTTGCTCAATAGCTTTACCACACCATACAAGTCTTGTGTAGACTATTGTTACAGAAATGCATGAACCATTCTCCTTTGTTCTAATAAGGTCCTCAAACAGTGATTTGAAAACAGTCACAAGGTTAAGTTGGTGTTGTGTCATTTGAATATGGTGGTCGTCTTCTTACCAGCAAATTGATGTTTTTTTCTATGAAGAGGTGTACAATTAATTATGCTGCATCTGAAAAGTTTAAACTCTTTCTTGATAGATTTGATGCTGCCTTTATTAATAGTTACTGTCATAGCACAGATTGTGCAAACTGGAAAAAGATCCCGAAGATTTTTAATCTCATTGTATGCAGGTCTAAATTCATCCTGCTACTGCAGAATGCATTGGGCCTCGTCAGTAATCAAGCATACCTGTTGCTTTGTCCATTCAGCCTCAAGTAGGCATTCAAGAACATTTTTATCCAGTATGTCTTCTGGATGTCCAACCATATATGAAAATTCACCTATGCATAAGGTACTGTGATCTTAAAACTGTTCAGTGACACGTATCACATGTCCATCAAGTGTGGAACAAAGCTGATTAAGAGGTTCCAGTACTATGACTTTGCAGTGTAGGTAGAAAAGATTTAGTTAAAAAATCAAAGTTTTTCCATATCCTGTGGGTAATACAACTACTAAGTCTTTGGATTCTCTCAGGTTGTACAAAGCATCAATTTGTCTGGGCCTGAGCCCAGTAATTGGTGTCTGTGAAGTAAGAATTGTCTGGTTATATTTCATGACAGCTCGTTTGCGATTACACATCTAATCTAAGTAAGCCATCTGCAAATAGGATGAGCATGAGAAAGCTTTGATAATTTAACACTGGGAAACAACCATGTTTATGAAAGTTGCTATATATCAATAAGTGTACATGTGATTAAATTAATCTTTTCAGTCAGCAGATCAATCTTAGTATGAAGCCATTTATCATTCATGCAGTCTGTCTTCTGAAATATTTTTTACAAATACATGTATCATGTCATTAAAATATTGAGATTTTTAATGTCAATAAAAACTACTTTAATTTATTTGAAGCAAGTTTTTTCTTAATGTGTGTGTGTTTAAAGATACCATTACTATCTGAATGATAACAAATATTCAAGACCACACAAAGTGTTTTGTGTCATCCAGTTTTGTTGAAAACTGTTGATGTTGGAAAAAAATTCTTTGAAAATGTTCATTGTTACTACTTACCCCCTCTTTTTAGTTTTTCTTTCTATAGCACATCTTAAGTTGAAGCCCTCTGTGCTTCAAAAGGACTGTACATACATGGATCTCATACATATACTTAAGTTGAAGCCCTCTATGCTTCAAAAGGACTGTACATACATGGATCTCATACATCTACTTAAGTTGAAGCCCTCTATGCTTCAAAAGGACTGTACATACATGGATCTCACACATCTACTTGACAAATACTTCACTGATTAACACTTATCCAAATTTGAGTCACATTCTGTTGATGGATATTAAATAATTATCATGAAAACTACATGCATCATGATAGGCTGGCATGTGTTTCACTAGTAATACTGCACAAAGTGTATGTTGAATGTGTGTTTAAGTTGATGTTCATCATAACACAAGTATAATTGATACTACATATTGAACTCTTTTGAATCAGTCGATATGAATGTTACATAACTTATTTCTTATTAATGAACTCACTTGAGATTATATATACACACAAAACAATCATAAGACATGCTGCCACGTTCATTTTTTTTCTTCCTGTCATCTGTTTATACATGGGCGTAAATTGAAATATGTATCACATTTGCATGTAACTATATGTATTCAGTTATCAGAACATGACAATGACAGATGACAAAGAGAAACTAAGAAAGTCAAATATGCAAGAATTATATTTGATACATTTCCATTTAAATCAAAGTAACTCAGAGTTACTGCTGTCCATATTTAGTCATACAAGGCTCAATGATTTCTTTAATGTACATGTCAGTGTGTTTTATTTGTTTTTATATTTAAATCCAACAACACATTTGGTTAAATTGAGAAATCACTGTTAGGACATATATTTGGATGAATGATTGTGACAATATAAGAAATGAAAATACTGTTCAATTTCATGTCATACTTCAGTAATGATGAAAAGTACAAAATAAATATGAAATGCTGTCTCAACTTGTCTACAGTGTTATCTTTAATAATACATCTCTCAACATTACAGTGATACTGAAAAATTAAGTTTTGGAATTTTATTGACTAAATATTGAAAACAGCATTCATTATGGAAGCAAATCAAATTAGTGATGAGAATATTAAAACTTCTGTACAGTGCTTAACATTAAATGTACTAACATTGTCTTTCAGTTATGATGATATAGTGAGTGAAGTTTGAAGAATCTTACCAATATAAGCATGTGAATGAAACCTGAACGCAGTTCATGGTTTGTTTTGGAAATTTTGCAACACAGCAGCACATTAAATTTTTATCATGTGGAGACAATTAATGCGCCTTGCCTAATAAATATAATATATTTACAGTGATATATCAATATCAATGTAAGTGGTGTAACAAGAAATTTGGCTCCTACTCTCCCAAAGACTTATTGATATGGCCCACTCCCAATAAAGTTTGTCTGGTGTTATTTTAGGCTCCTTCACCACCACCCCAGTTTGTAGGGGATGCTATGCCACTTTCTTTCAAGAAATCAATTTGAAATGGAACTAACAGTAAGAAATGTCCAATGTTAGCCAAATTGTCAGCCTAATAAAAAAAATGGTTGGTATTTTGGTAATAATCTTTTGCAAAATGTGGGTTGTCATGTTCAACGATACATCAATATCAATTTAAAATTGATCAAACAATTTATTTAAAATGGAACATTGAGATGATGCTGTCTAAAATATTCAGTTTTTGGTAACATCCCCCCCCTTCATTGAAGGGATTTGATATTAACCTTTGGCTAATTAAGGATGTCATCTATCACCTTATACCAATTCCGACGTAATAATTATCAAGTAATCGATAGCAAATGGAATGTTGTACATGATGCAGTCGAAATTTGCAATATTTGACAAAATGTCGTCACTTTAGCCCCTTCGTAGAAGAGGGTTGTTATATCGATCCTAATATTTGACAAAATTGTGACTGTCATGGAAAACAATATATTCATATTTATATAAAATTGGTCAAGGAATTCAGTGCAACTAGAATATTTTAGATGACCCAGCGTGAAATGTGCAATATTTGCAAAACAATCGTTACCCTCACCCCTGGTAAAATGGAGAAGATATTGTCGTCTTAATCTTTAGCAAAATTAAAGCTGCCGTACATAACCTCATATCAATTTCGACGTAAAATTTATCAAGGAATCGATTGGAAAAGGAATTTTTGAGATGACTTATTGGGAAATGTGCAATATTAACAAAATATTGTTGTGTGTATCCCTATACTTTGTCTTCGCCTAATTGTAGAAATATTTGTAAAAATACCTACGTAGCCGATTTGCTGGTTAAGCTTGAACACACGATAACTACTGCTATAGTTAAACTCGAAAGTATTAGTAAAGTTCGCATTGTGTCACTAACAAGCAGAATATTAAAGCAATAACTGTGCCACGGTTAGATTACCGAGATCTCTCCATGTGAAGCCATTTGTTTTGATCACGTGACAATATGGCGTCGGCGTTCGCCTGACTTAGTATAGCGGAGGGCAACGCAGGGAGCATACAAAGCAGGGAACCAGACTATCCTTCCGCCGCCTAATTGTTCCTTATGAACGAGAGGTGATCAGAAATAGTTCTCGTACTTGATTTCACTGAAAATGACACCCAATACTTGCTTCCATTACAATGCACCAACCTATCCCAGAACAAAGACAACAAATATCCACCAATGTATATTATTAGCAAGTTACCAAATATCCGATGAAGAGATATTCACCTCTTGGCAAGGGAAGCAATCAGCATTTTGTCACCATTTGACCTGGTAAAGTTATGTCCCTTGTATTATTCTCGCGGACTGGGTTGGGGTGACACATTTAGACGCTGAGTTATGGTTTTTATAGTCGGCATGATTTAAAATATCAGTTCGACACATGTTCTAATTAGCCTTCTTACCAACATAACATTAAAATAACAAAGACATTAAAACAACTTGATTTGCAAGAACTACAAACGCAGCATAATGCATAAATAGCACACTGCATAGTACAACTCACATATTACAATGAAAATATAGGCACACAAAGCATTTTTGAAAACCATGAAACACAATTGAATTATATAAGTACGTAATTAAAGAATTATATAGGTTGAACTTGAAGCGTGCAAGAAAGAGTTAAAAAATTATAGATTTGGTATCTCATATAACGGCAACTACGTATTTAAATGGCTTGTTTCGCTGTATGCTGGAGTTGTAATTCTTGGGAATTGAAATTATTTGAATATTTAAAATTGTATGTATTATGTTGAAAACAAATCAAATTATGCAAATATTGGGTAGAACACTGATTCAAAAACTTTAAAGTCTCAAGAGCCATTGACCTGTTTTCACGACTGGCCCTTTTGCCATAAATAAAACTTATGGTTGTTGTTGTTTTGGGGCTTAACGCCATTTTTCAGCACACTTTAGGCTATACATGGCGGCCAGTATTAATGGTGGAGGAAGAACCCGGGAAAACCCCGGAAAGAACCACCGACCCACGAGAAGCTACTGGCAAGCTTTCTCACATACCCACATTGGCTGAATCCTAGACTCGAACCGCCGCAGACAGAGGTGAGATGGCAGTGATCCGTAACGGAGAGCGCTTTAGACCAGTCGGCCACTCGGGGCCCCTAAAACTTATGGTGATTGCTGGTGTTGACATGATATTTAAGTAATCTCGTGTTGGTGTAAACATTTTATTCAAAACTTTTACTACGCTCTTGTCGATTGTAACATCATGTTCATATCGTAGAGCACGCTCGTGTATTTTGTTCAAGCTGAGCAGTATTCTTACACTTCAGAAGTGTTAGACTCGGGGAGAGATTCTGACACTCATTCTTGAGAAAAAAAAGTCTTCCAACATTGTTCTGCAATGGCACGAAGGAAACAAACTGCTCGAAATCCATAGGAGGAAAAGACCGCTCAGGTGGCCTAGTGGCTAGAGCGTCCGCCTCGGATGCGGGAGGTCTTAGGTTAGAACCCTGACCGAGTCATACCAAAAACTTCTAAAAGAAGTATTAACAGCTGCCTCGCTTGGCGCTCAGCATTAAGAGGTTAGCGTTAAAACTAATCGGCCTGGTGTCAGGATAATGTGACTGGGTGGGACATCATGCTACATGTCTGCGGCATGATGCCCCGGTGCTAAAGATCACTATAAACTGCCACGCTACATACATCGTAGCGATATGACTGAAAATTTTTTAAAGCTACTTTAAAATTCTTACTTACTTACACACACACACACACACACACACACACACACACACACACACACGCACGCACGCACGCACACACACACACACACATACACACACACACACACACACACACACACATAGGAGAAAAGGCTCCGAGGAAGCAATTGGCGAATAAGGCGTAAGATCGCAAAGCTTTGTTTTTTTTTTCACGTGCAAAAAGCAAAATAAAATGTAAATAATTATTTACATTTTATTTTGCTTTTTGCATTAATGTTTATTTGTGTGCATGTTTCCAGACTTTTTTAAAAAAAAAATTATTATGCTGTTGAATAGGTATTTAGTAATATCATTTGACTTTTTGGCATTGGCGTAATGTTTTAATTTTGCTTGAGGCTTTGCTATAAATACTCTTTTGTGTCATTTTTGCTGTTTTTTGAATTGTGCAATTATGCACTTTACTTTGATAGTGACTCTGTGCTCACTGCACCTTTGACTTTTTGGCTTCGTTTTGAATTGTGAATTCTGCTCACTGCGCGGTATTGCGCAATAATTTTGACTTGGCTTACTGCGCTTTAGGATGTTCATTCATTTTAAATTTTCAGTTCTGTTTTTGATATCTTTGCATACGTTCCAAGATTTCGCTTGCCCTAACTCTGCTTTTGATGCAAGCCTTTCTACAAAATTTTGGAAAGACATTTTGTCCTTTTCTGAGTGTGACATTTTTTAGTTTAATATTGAAATTTTACTGTTCTATATTTTCTGTCACCTGACATACATCTGACAGATATTTTGGGACCTTTCATGGATATTTTGGGACATTTCATGGATATTTTTTCATAAAATAGAGTTTTGTGGACAAAGTGGGTTTTTTTTGTTTTTTGTTTTTGCTTTTTTTGTATTGCTGCATTCTATGTTAATTGAGCTTGGCTTGCAATTCCCTTTTGTTATATGTATTTTTTGTGGCGACAATGCTACCACAGAGGTGGTTAAAATGGGGCAAGACAGGGTGCTCATAGCGCACCGTCTCGAGGATGTCAAATTATTGACTTTACAAATGTAAACAAAGGGGACCGACCCCGTCCAGCAGAAATATTAACAGCTCTGGAAATTAGCCGGATCCCCATTAACAGCATAGAAGGGATATAAATTGGTAGTCAGGGGAAATATATCATATACCCTAAAGGTGATGAATCCCTATTAGAAGAAGGGTGGGTAGAACTGAATGGGAGAAAGGTCTTGGTCAAAAGTGAGCCTCCCATTCAGAGGAGATTGAGGCAAAGACATTAAACGTACATCTGCCAGGACTCCCATTCAGAGGAGATTGAGGCGAAGACCTTAAACGTACATGTACCAGGACTCCCATTCAGAGGAGATTGAGGCAAAGACATTAAACGTACATCTACCAGGACTTCCATTCAGAGGAGATTGAGGCGAAGACCTTAAACGTACATGTACCAGGACTCCCATTCAGAGGAGATTGAGGCGAAGACCTTAAACGTACATGTACCAGGACTCCCATTCAGAGGAGATTGAGGCAAAGACATTAAACGTACATCTACCATGACTTCCATTCAGAGGAGATTGAGGCGAAGACCTTAAACGTACATGTACCAGGACTCCCATTCAGAGGAGATTGAGGCGAAGACCTTAAACGTACATCTACCAGGACTTCCATTCAGAGGAGATTGAGGCGAAGACCTTAAACGTACATGTACCAGGACTCCCATTCAGAGGAGATTGAGTCAAAGACATTAAACGTACATCTACCAGGACTTCCATTCAGAGGAGATTGAGGCGAAGACCTTAAACGTACATGTACCAGGACTTCCATTCAGAGGAGATTGAGGCGAAGACCTTAAACGTACATGTACCAGGACTCCCATTCAAAGGAGATTGAGTCAAAGACATTAAACGTACATCTACCAGGACTTCCATTCAGAGGAGATTGAGGCGAAGACCTTAAACGTACATGTACCAGGACTTCCATTCAGAGGAGATTGAGGCGAAGACCTTAAACGTACATGTACCAGGACTCCCATTCAGAGGAGATTGAGGCAAAGACATTAAACGTACATCTACCAGGACTTCCATTCAGAGGAGATTGAGGCGAAGACCTTAAACGTACATGTACCAGGACTTCCATTCAGAGGAGATTGAGGCGAAGACCTTAAACGTACATGTACCAGGACTCCCATTCAGAGGAGATTGAGGCAAAGACATTAAACGTACATCTACCAGGACTTCCATTCAGAGGAGATTGAGGCGAAGACCTTAAACGTACATCTACCAGGACTTCCATTCAGAGGAGATTGAGGCGAAGACTTTAAACGTACATGTACCAGGACTCCCATTCAGAGGAGATTGAGGCAAAGACATTAAACGTACATCTACCAGGACTTCCATTCAGAGGAGATTGAGGCGAAGACCTTAAACGTACATGTACCAGGACTCCCATTCAGAGGAGATTGAGGCGAAGACCTTAAACGTACATGTACCAGGACTCCCATTCAGAGGAGATTGAGGCAAAGACATTAAACGTACATCTACCAGGACTTCCATTCAGAGGAGATTGAGGCGAAGACCTTAAACGTACATGTACCAGGACTCCCATTCAGAGGAGATTGAGGCAAAGACATTAAACGTACATCTACCAGGACTTCCATTCAGAGGAGATTGAGGCGAAGACCTTAAACGTACATCTACCAGGACTTCCATTCAGAGGAGATTGAGGCGAAGACCTTAAACGTACATGTACCAGGACTCCCATTCAGAGGAGATTGAGGCAAAGACATTAAACGTACATCTACCAGGACTTCCATTCAGAGGAGATTGAGGCGAAGACCTTAAACGTACATGTACCAGGACTCCCATTCAGAGGAGATTGAGGCGAAGACCTTAAACGTACATGTACCAGGACTCCCATTCAGAGGTGATTAAGGCAAAGACATTAAACGTACATCTACCAGGACTTCCATTCAGAGGAGATTGAGGCGAAGACCTTAAACGTACATGTACCAGGACTTCCATTCAGAGGAGATTGAGGCGAAGACCTTAAACGTACATGTACCAGGACTCCCATTCAGAGGAGATTGAGGCAAAGACATTAAACGTACATCTACCAGGACTTCCATTCAGAGGAGATTGAGGCGAAGACCTTAAACGTACATGTACCAGGACTCCCATTCAGAGGAGATTGAGGCGAAGACATTAAACGTACATGCACCTGGACTCCCAATGGAAATTGAGACTACCGTGCTGAAAAACAAAATAAGTCATAAATTCGCATCCATATGGGGGTTCCCATCTGTTAAGTCAGGAGATCGGATATGGCACTTGAGTCCGTGCAAAAAGTACCGGCATTCTTTTATGTTATGGGTTTTGTCGTCCGTACCTGGCATCGGGTATGTGAACTAGACAGATAAAAAGTGTAGTCGGTGCCAACAGCTGAGCCATGCGCCTTGGGATTGCCCCAACCCTGTGGCACCTAAAGCGGGCACGTCGCATGTAGACAAAGTTGCACAGAATGTTACACTACAACAAGTAGGGGCCGTAGGGGGCGGGTAAAAAGGATGAAATTCCCTTACAAAATAACTATGAAATTAATGTCTCAGACAATGCAAAGAAAACACCATTCCAATCGTTTACACATACAAATCAGGAAATGGAATAGTAAACTTTTAGAAAGGGAGAGGAGGAAGCATTTCAACCAGTAATTACAAGAAGAAAGAAAAGGCTCCATAAGGGGCTATTGAAAATAGGCTACCAAATAAAATGGAGAAAAAAAGTTGTTCTTATTCCAAGGGATGTCTGAGGAAAGTTCCTCAGACGATGAGTCGACGGGTGGGGTGAGAATGACGGAGAATTGAAAAGCAATAAGGGTGCTACAAAGTTTCAGGAAAAAGAACCAATGACATCCACGCATATGCCTTCAAAAAGGAAAAGGATAAGAACACCTTCATATGAAATAGTGCAAGAGAAAAGGGACCCCACACCGATTAGGGAAATAAAACCACCAGCACAGATCACTAGGCAAAGGATTACAAATGATGAGTACAGAGCATGAAGACTTTTGAACGCACAAGAGACAGGGACAACGATCGAGAGGGGGATAGAAGAACAAGGACAAAGGCAGAAGACAGATACAAGGACGGGAGAACAAAGAAAACAGACTGATACGGATGACGATGAATGAAATGGGAACGAGGAAAACAAACTGATATGGACGAAGACTAAGAAAATACGGATAAGGATGAGATTGCAAAAACTGACACAGTGAGAAAATAACGAAACAAAGACATTTCTGATAAAGATGAAAACGAGAGACCCACGGCTGACCACCGCAGGTTATTATCTGTATTAGGTAGTTTTAAATTGTTTAAGAAAGAAATATATACTAATGTTTTGAAATCAAAAATAAGATTTAATATATATCTAAAAAGAGATATAGAAGGAAAAAGGGAATACCATGATAAGGCTTAACTATATCTAGACAAACTAAGGTAAGAATATGATAAATACAAGTTTTAGTTTATAGTGAGGAATGTAGTCAAATACGGCCAAGTGACAACGAATGAACATAGTTTTGCGAGTACAATAGGATTTAAGGTCGTGTGATGACTAAATAGGTCGTGTGATGACTAAATAAATGACTAATATCTTAGTTTTCTTTTTATGACGATGACGATGGCTTCGAGTTTACATTCTTGTTTCACATGTCGACAGAAACTGAAAATAAAAACAAAAAATATCTTACAAATATTTTAACAATGTCTTTACGAAAGGACTAGAATAATGGTTAAAATACGGTCAGCTAAATGCTTTATTCAAATAGACAAATATTACAATATTGATAAAGATAATTCGACATCATCATCATCTTTATTTCCTTCCATGGAAGATTACATGATATAAGAATAAATCATCTGAATACAATCAATAAATATTTAAAAAAAAAAAAAAAAAAAAAAAAAAAAATGTTCTGTATTGGAATACAAATTCTTACACAATATCAATCAACAAAGTGTTCGTCAACTCATAAGTTGCAAGTTTCAGTACCTTATTTACAGAAGATAGCTGCACACTGCATGACAAAGTATGCTGCATACAGGACGAATAGCTTGGAGTTTTCTTTGTCGATTACTCCTGATGGTAACCTTTTACCTAAAAGATATTGTAGTTGCAGCTCATCTTCTGCATTAAATAACGTAATGTGCAGGCTCAGGGGAAATTTATCAGTAAGGAAATCCCAGAAAGAATTTCGAAAGTTCGACATATAAGGACAACTAACACAACAATGAAGTATCAAGTCTGTATAAACATTCCCACATCTAATACACATATCAAGCTGTGTTTGTGGAACAGCAGCCCATAGTTTAGCTACATATGTAAATACCTTAGTGTGCTGTCTAGTTTTAGCCGACTGCCACACTGAGGCAGGTCGTAAGTATTCGTGTATCGAAGAGAATCTATCAAAATCTGCTTGATTAGACATACGAACTCTCCAGAGGCTATTTTCAAGACCAACAATTTTTGACCTTACAATTTCTTTCCAATTATGTTTATCTGGAATTTCAGAATGATGTAAATAATCAGTTAGATACCCGAGCAAGTCAAACTTCTTTGAGGTATAATATAAATTTGAAATTAACCCGCAGCTTGACATGCATCCGCTCAGAATGAAGTGAAATAACGCAACGTTAAACACACGTTTAGTATGTACATTGTTAGGCATCAAACACAATCTGTGTAAAAACATCAATTTTCTTCTATCAATTTCGGACTGCGCTGATGTCCATCCTAGCATTCCCAGGGCAATGTCTGATCTTGTATGTATTGGAAAACCTTGTAAATGTTTGGCAAAATACCTCAGAGTTTTATCCAATAAAGCGAGGTCACTTTTTGAAATGTTACACCATAATTCACTTCCATAAAACATTGAAGGGAAAATTACCTTTTTAATTACATTTGCAGCAACCAAAGGATTTAAACCATTCGGTTTAATGCCAATACCAAACAGACCGTGAAAAGATTTTTTCCCTTTCTTGCATGCATCGAGTATTGCGTCATGCGACGTCAGCTTTGAGGTAATCCGGTGACCCAGCTGTGTTGCCGAATCGGTAACCGGCAAACATGACGGGCCAAGATACCATTTCATATTGATAAAATTCTTGTATTGGGGTCCGAAAATGATAATGTATGACTTTGTAACACTAAGCTCGAATCGCCACTTATTACTGTAGTCGTATGCTATATCTAACAGCTTTTGTAGATTGCTAGGATATATAGCCAAAAGTGAAATATCATCAGCTAGGGTTGGATTTCCCACAGCTAAGGATCCAATCTTTGCTCCAAATCCACTATTTTCTAACTGTAGCAGCAAGTCATTTATAAATATTGTGTACATCAAGGTTGACAAAACACCCCCTTGTCTCACTCCTTGGCCAATTGAGAACCAATCTGAAAATTGCCCATTTACAAGAACTTTACTCTGTAAATTTGTATACATGTTAAAAAATATCAAAAGGGATTTACCCGTAATTCCCAACGTGAATAATTTAAAAAGCAGTCCTTCGTGCCACAGGGTATCAAATGCCTTTTTTGTATCAAGAAAAGCAGCAAAAACCCGTGAACCCATGTTTACATTATATTGTACTGATTACAACAGCACAAAACTCGCTGTTGTGCAGCCTAAACCTTTTTGGTAACCATGTTGTTGTGAACTGGGTATACTAGAATTAGTATCTTTGAGCCAAGTTACCAAACGTTCATGAATAATTTTCTCAAAGGTTTTGTAGATAACAGGCAGTAAAGTAACAGGCCTGTAACTTTCGAGGGAGTTCTTTGATTTTCTGTTACCTTTGTACAGTGGTATTACTAACCCTTTTTTGCAATCTACAGGTATGTAAGATTGATCAATCATCCGAGTAAATAAAATTGTCATACACTCGATGAGGTAGTCGCTGCCATAGATCAAATGTTCAATCCCTCACAAGCAGGCGACTAACGCCATGTAAATTGAATATCACAGTAGGTACAAAACACCACGGGGACAGGGTTCAACGTGTGAGGAAGTAATGAAAACCGTACACGGGAAAGTATGGATATACAATATAAGAATACAGTGAAAATACAAATACACCCTATCCTCTTTCTGATAGGAGTACTATCTCCCTTTCACACCCCTCCCACACACACCATATATATATATATATATATATATATATATATATATATATATATATATATATATATATATATATATATATATATATATATATATATACGGATGAATTTAGATATCTATTTATCTATTTTTTGTGATTATTAATCTATATGCAGTAGTGCGCATTTGTATAAAACATAATGCACGCAAACAAAACATGAATATAAGTTTTATTTTACTATTCATTGTTTACCTCTTGCACATACTTAACAAATGTGACTCAATTCTAAATTCAAAATTAGAACGGATATATATATATATATATATATATATATATATATATATATATATATATATATATATATATATATATATATATATATTCTGTTTTTAGGAAGAATAAACATTAAGCAAACATAAAAGAATTCGGCTATCCAAAGGCTTGTCCTAAACATAAAAGAATTTGGCTACCCAAAGGCTTGTCCTAAACATAAAAGCTGCATAGCAAACAAGACATTATAGCATATACACATAATACACGGACAGTAGGATGATCGTGAGCCACTATCACTGAAATTAGGGATCATACTATGGAAATTGTCCACAAACGAACATGTCAGTAGGTAATAAAAGTACATAACATTTACGTTTTATACAACAAAGCTATCAAACATTGGCAGAGGAGAAAATAAGGGGTCTTTATTTACGGGAATCTCAGAGTACGACTCGTCCAAGAAAATAACAAATTAAGAGAAATCCCCGCAACAAAAACGATCATATAAATATATATTCTTTTTAAAATTCTTTTTGATTTTCTTTTTCAAACCGAAGAAACAACAAATAACATCAGAGGTGAGAATATAAACACATACAAGCCTTTAAATGTTTCTGATAAAAGCCGGGGGGGGGGGGGGGCACACCCGAAGCTAATAGCATATCAAAGCTAATGGTGGAAGGCGTTCCCACAAATACAAACCAACGGAAGTTGAAAAGGCAAAGGATAGATATAAAATGGGACATATAGTATTATGACTAGAATCTAAAATAGTCCTAAAATGTTCTATTAAATTCCAAAAGAATAGAATGTTCCGAATACATTTTAGATCCTGAAATGCCAACAGTTCTGATGTATCACAATGGCATTGTCCACAAACTCCTTTGAGTAATTCACAATAGTCCCAGAATAATGTTTTAGTCCAATGAACACTTTCTATTGCCACTGATTAATCCAAACAAATATTTCCTCTCAATATCGAAATGCAACAAAAATTACGTCTGCAGACTTGATATTACGAACAAAATTGTCCAACTCAGCAGCATAATAGATGGAAACGCAATTATCCACTACTTCTACCTAATAATTTGCAAATATTCCACATCGTAAAAGAACCCACATGACCTAACCCATCCAATGGGAAATAACTTAATTCTTCCAAGAACCGACCTCATTGACTTGTCCAATGGGAAGCAACCCCAAACTTTACGTCGTGTTTACTACAAATATTATTAGCAGTAACCGTAAACACGTACTTAAACATCTCTTTATAGATCCTACGCAATCTCACGTTCTTAATATCTTAAAATAGAACATATGCACTTACTCTAAATTTAGATATAGATAATCATTGCAATTTACAATCATGAGTAAAAATTAAAAAAATTATAAATGTACATAACACTAATTCCCAGTGAGATGCTATCCAACACGCAACGCCGTCTATCCAATACGTCATTCTGAGCAGCTGATCTACTGTCCCACACCCAGTTAGTTAGTATCCAACACCCATTCGTCTATTATCCAAGACCTAGTTTTCTACTATCCAAGACCTATAGATCTACTCTCCAATACTCCAGATTTGCAATCTAACACGCCCCGTGGAGTGACCAATACCCCATATATGCAACTCCACACACCGTTTGGATTGATCTGTACACATTCATCTACTGACAACACAGGGTGTGATGTAAAAGAACATGTATAAAATTTACTTATAAAATTCACTTATAAACTAAACTCTCTTCCCCATCACCTTTGACCTTTCGATTATCCCTTTATAAACAAAGGAAAAAACCCTATCCCTCTATAACTGCAGTGCCATTCCATTTAAACAAAGCCAACAAGCCCTACCACCCTTATAATTTCTAGTAACCTAGAAGTGTAGTTCAAACAGAGAATAAAGATTAGGATTATACATAAACACATGGAGTCAAAAAAGTCAAAAGTGTAGGAGCACCTGCGCAAATATAAACATGCTTATACACATCAAACTTGAAGTGAAAGAAGAGAGAAGAGCAGGAGTGCTTACAGGCATACACAGAAATAGCTTTCTATAAACGATAAAGACGATCAAGAGACAAACAAACACACACATTTGCTTACATTTGCAATTCAAGAAGCGTGTTAAAACATGACCATTACTATAAATGTTGTATGGAGTCTATCTGTAATACCCATTTTTGTTTTTTCCATCCTTAATTTTATTCTTTCACTTAACGGCTACTTACTGTCGCTTGATAAACACTGCCTTGCTGCTTTTTTGGCAAAATTATCCTGTGTCAAATGGGGCAGATTTTGTTCTTCAGTGTTTGTTACATATTCAAGTTATGTTAGTCTAGATTTTGTACACTGGCTGACGTTTGCTCATCCAATGTTAGCTTGTTTCGTTACAATTATTTTTTGTTTGTTTCTGTATTGTTTTCATTTTTAATCGTACACTGAATGAAATGTGACTACTGAACAGAGGCAAAAGTTAAATTTGGCACACGGTCAGTCTAAGAATTTGGCGTGAAAGTGTTGCTGTAAGGTTGTGATAGTCTGTGCTGAAGCTTTTTGTAAACGGCAAAAACTAAAGTACAAAAATGTTGTGCACGGTACATGGAGTATATGTGTTTGTTATAAAATTCTGTCTATAAAAGCGTATTTGAGCATCTTACCAATACTAAAACAAAATCAAGACACAGATACACTTGCATTTCTGGCATATTATCTTGAAGAAGAATCAGAATGAAATGTCAAGACTAAAATCCGTACGAAATTTCAAATAATCTAGAGTGGTAGGTTCTCAATCGATGCGTAAATTTGTATGTGGCAATTGAATGGCATCCCCATAAGCATAGTTTAACGAAGGTGTTCCTGTTTTAGCAAGACTTCAAGTTTACATCTATCTCTTGGACACTTGCACAACACCACAGAATGAGTATTTGATCCTGATGGTGAGATGCGCCTTACGTTGTTTAAATACATTTTGATTAATGGAAACAAATATCAAATTCACAATATATAGGCAAAACAAGTGGAAACATGAATTCTTATTTTGTGTGCGATTTTCGACGAGTTGATGGTTTGTGAGTATATGGATGCGGTCCCTAGATGGCGCATGAACTACATCGTTTTCGACAGTAGAGCGGCAAAACCATGATGCATAGCTCATGCATCGGGGTACAATATCTCTCTGGTCACAGAGCGAAACACGTCTTTGTTGCATGGCTTTTCATCACATTAGTCGTCGTTTAGCTTCTGGTAGGATGGATAATATTTATTTTGTGGTTGGATTATATATTTCTCCTTCAATGTCTTTACTCAAATTAATCATACTCTTTTGGAAATATGATTTCGTATACTGGTCACCAGTACCTGCACGATGACGTGTTGCGACCGGGAAGTTGCACTAGTTTTTCGAAGACGATCTGATACGCTATTTGTAAGGGTCGACTAACATTTTGATGATTTGGAAAACGTACAAACGTAAAAGTTTTGTAAAGATCCCTTTATGACACGAAGCCTTGATCTTTACGTGACATTAAACCTTCTTTAATAAGTCAAAGTTTACCTTCTGACTGGAACGATAGATCAGTTCTAGCTCTTTAGCTTTACGTTTGGTATGAAGTTGTCTATGCTCGTCTCGGTGCTAGTAACTGTAAAAATGCAGCTCCAGTACTTATAAAACTCGAACTAGTCTCTTTTGGATATTCGATGGTCATATCTCCTCGATACTCGTCTTCAATCTACATGCAACGATCGGTGTCAAAGTAAAAGACTCGATCTCGTAAATGTTCCAAGACGGAATACAATTAGTAATCGACATCGTCTGTTATATAAGCATCAATGATTGAATTGCCAAGCTCGTCGGGTAGAGTACATTTGAGACATCTTCGTGGTTCACCAGGATTCAATCTTCTCGTATGATTTCTACGTATTGACGTTTTACAGTTGTAATAATTGGCATCCGCAGTTGATAGCATGAAACAATTAGATCTTAACTTACGTTCCTGTCAAGGGGCTTTCTTGGTTATCGTGACGACAAGGTTGGCTATCACCAGACTATTCAGCATAAATACGATACAAAGGAAACAAAAAGAATGTGGTAAGAGGAGATGACAAAACTTTTTTGGTGGCAAATCTTTCAATTTGATCAAACCTCCACAATGACGAATGTGTTTCACCGATATGTTCTGTCAAAATTTCAGGGTGGCGAAATCGGGCATATATACACACCCAAGGAATTAAACGAACACACCGATGTATTTAATTTGTCTTCCTTGAAATTCGTCAATTTCGTACAGCACGAATGTAGTACTGGTTCATCTCTCAAACAAACTGTCTCGTGAAGTCAAAGTTCAATGTACACCACATTGTACTCTTGGACGACGCATCGAAATTCTGGATCTTTTGGAAACGTAGGTCATACCCGTGTTCCGAAATGCAAATATATTTTCGATGCACAATTATAAAAACACGAAATTTTCTTTGAAATTTACTGTTGTTGAACTATGAAGAAAACATGACCTTTGTTGTATATTCCGTTCTATAAGCTATTGACGAAGGATTAGATCATAAATTTGGGAAACACTGTATGTTCGCCATATGTTTAACACGTTGAATGCTGGACCAAGTGGTTCAGCGAAATTGAATTGGTCAAATGTTTGATCGAACACAAAACACCTTTGTTCGATATTCCTCCAAAACGTATCATGTGGCATAACTACGAGTGGTAATCATCATACACATTACTCAAAGGGTCAATTAGAACTCATTTCCTTTGTGAAAGGAATTCCTCTCGTCAAACACGTCTTGTCATCTTCGAGGACATGTTAGAAAAAAGACGAAGAAGAATTTTTTTTTTTTTTTTTTTTTATACGAAAAAGAACCGTATCGTAATGCTAGTTTATTCTCAAACTTCATGTAAGCAATGAAAGGTGCATCTCACTATCAGACTGAATGCCCAGTGGTGGCGGTGTGTAAATGCCCAAGAGATCAGTGTCAAGTTCACGGTCTTGGTGAAACAGTTAGGACCACCTTGGTTAAATTATGCTTATGACGATTCCACCTATTTGCTACATTAAAATGTACGCATCAATTCGAAACCTACCACTCCTAATTATTTGAAATCTCGTACTGATTGTGTGTTTCATTGTGATTCTTATCCAAGAGAATATGTCATAAACGTACGTTTTGATTGTTTCGTAGGTTGTTTTTTTTTAAATACAGGTAAGCTGCTCAAGCACACTTGTAAAAACCAAAATATATTTACTTAATAAGCATAGACGGTCCATGTACAGTGCATAGCATTTTAGTGTTTGCCGTTTTAGAATAGCAGAGAAAGAATGTCACAACCCTTTAGTTTCACGCCAAATTCTGACTTAGTTTTGACAGTGTGGCATACTTAACTCTTGCCTCTCCCCATACGTTTCAGTCAGCTTTGAGAAGATTTTGGTTTACTGAGGTCTTTGCAGATGTGAAGTGTCTTTCTGAGCGCTTATGTGACGAGAGAGAGAGAGAGAGAGACAGAGACAGAGACAGACAGAAAGACACATATAGAGACAGAGGTATAATGCAGTTACGAAAGCATTAGTATCAGTTTGTAAAAATACACAATATTTAGAAAGCTGTTATTTTTTATTTCATTTTTATTTCAGTTTAGATTCATGCATTAAATAAAGAATTAGCTGGACCGCTTCGGTGGCCTAGTGGTTAGAGTGTCCGCGTTGGATGTGGAAGGTCGCGGGTTCAAACCCCGACCGAGTCATAGACTTATAAAATGGCACTAACAGCTGCGTCGCTCGGCGCTCAGCATTAAGAAGTTAATGTTAGGACTGGTCAGCCTTGTGTCAGGATAATGTGACTGGCTGTGTCATCATGCTATATGTATGCAGCATGATGCCCCAGTGCTAGACATCACTATAAACTGCCACACTGCAGACATCGAAGCGATATGACTGAAAAAATGTTAAAGCTACGTGAAAAATGCAAATCACACACACACACACACACACACACATGAAGAATTAGCTAAACAATATATGTTCCTGCCGAAAATCGTATCCAGTCGCATGAATAAATACAGTTCCTCCAAAAAATTGATTGTCCTCGTCACAAGAGCAATTTTACCGTAAGTCCATTGGAATTCAGAATGATACTCCACAATATTTAAATACTCTTAATAATTCATAACGATCATAGTTCAAGAGCCTAGCTTGTAGAATGCGTCTGGGGCGGTCTCTATTGTTTCTTACATTGTCATTTAACTAATGTGCCTTGTGTTAATGACTCCTCTGATAACGGCCATCCTTGGCAATCTCGAAGTTTTTAATCTCTTTTATAAGCAACAGCATTTCAGGGTACGTGATATCACATCCAGGTGACTCTGAACATACATTATCATCATCATATTAATCGCTTTCATCATTGGCCTGATTGCTTTCACGAAACCACGACAAATGTTCAAGTTACTTGATTCAGAAGTACATCCGGTCTGAGGGATTTAGCATTGCCTAAGAACATGATGATTTGTCTCTTTTGCCGACTTTGTTTAAATTATTTATCCATTTAATGAATATCTGTGTAGTAATCCACGATTTCCTGCTAGCCACGTATGTCACTGGTATGTTTGTAATATTAATGTCCTTAAAGTAGCAGTGTTTCTGAGTCTTGAAGATTACAAGAGGTTTCGATTTCTCACCCGTGGCAATACATGGAAAGCAGCACTCTTGTTAGTGAAGAAAAACGACAGTTGCTTTTCGTCCATTTATCCCACTTCTTATTTTTTCTAGCTATCTCTTTGTACTTTCCATTTCGTATATTACTTTTAAGTTTTTTTCCCTCCAATTTCAATGTAAATAAAGTTATTTCTATTTTATTTTATCTTGTGTGAAACCCACTTCTTGTCTGAAGTTGCATACGAACCATTTAAACAGATTGATAATGTTGCAGACGATTTCGATACTAAATTTGTTAATTCTGTTTAAGATTATATTGGTTTTGAAGAACACGCAATGTTTACGAAGATCCCATCACTGATACAAATGCGTTTAATCCTGGATTAGAAACACCTGTAGCTACAGTTTTAATGAATAACTAGAACGAATTTTGTGAACACACTTATACAGACAATGCACATTATCAATTAATTAAAACTATTAAAAAATGATATATTTTTGGTGCATGACATAGGCGTAGAATCGATACATATTTCACGCAAGTGTATTCAAAATAAGATGTTATTACGTAATTGTATACCGATGAAAGGTGGAAGCAACTTACAAAGGTCGATAAAAGAAGGAACTAATTCATACCAACAAATCTGAAACTTACATGATGATCTTTATCACAGCCCTTAAAACATACTATTGAATAAATGCAGCCAAAACCCTTAAAACATACTGTTGAATAAATGCAGCCAACACCCTTAAAACACACTGTTGAATAAATGCAGCCAACACCCTTAACACATACTGTTGAATAAATGCAGCCAACACCCTTAACACATACTGTTGAATAAATGCAGCCAACGCCCTTAGAACATACTGTTGAATAAATGCAGACAACGCCCTTAAAATAAACTGTTGAATAAATGCAGCCAACGCCCTTAGAACATACTGTTGAATAAATGCAGCCAACGCCCTTAGAACATACTGTTGAATAAATGCAGCCAATGCCCTTAGAACATACTGTTGAATACATGCAACCAACGCCCTTAAAACATACTGTTGAATAAATGCAACCAACGCCCTTAAAACATACTGTTGAATAAATGCAGCCAACACAAGTTCATATGGATGTAGATAACAAAACAATCAACATAAACAATCCATATTACCAACAATCCATATTACCAACAATCCATATTACCAACAAGTAAGAGAAAAAGAAACCTTATTAGATATTTACCAAAGAAGTACTCTAGGCAGAGGAGTCGTACCTGAAGAAAGCAGATTAGTTACCAGTAAGAATAAAGAGAATTAACATGCCATGCAAATTCTGTACCAGTTGCTAGATCAACATTAACACGTTTTAAATTCGACACGTGTGGCAAAGAGATAGAGGACATATAGGAAATGACGGGATATGAATAGATTAGAATGAACAAAAAGTGGCAAAATGTTGAAAGTACCAGAGCACATTAGTTAGATCTTTAACAGATCAGGATAAAAAAATTTTTTATAGACAACACAGAGGACATTTATTACTGGGTTAGAGAAAAGTTACTGTCTTGTGATGTGACGATTGCCGCTTTGCTACATACTTAGTTCATCACTCTTCATCTGTCTTTAGTAAGTTTCGTAAATATCGTGCCAGAAGGTGGAGAAAACAATTACTACTGGATGTGGTGGCAGAGAAAGTAGTTCAGAGTCATTCGTGACAAAGTAAACCATGGCATACAAAATACTGAGAAAAATTTGTTTGAGACATCGGAAGTGGCAATAGCGCAAATCAACAGTGTCTCGAATCGTGTAATCAGTTATGTTTTTGACAAAGTTGAACAGATTGGGTCACTTATTTCTGATTATGTCATTTTGTTTATGCTTGCATTAGCCAGATGTTTGCATTTCTGAAACATAGTTCAGATTAGGCAACAGAAAAGATCAAAAATAAATATTCTGTCGCATAGAATAAATAAATCCAGCTCCGGCAACGATCGTCATGATTTAAAAAAATGATAGCATATATGTGTTTTATTTTTTCTTTCGAAATAATGTACAGTTGCAATAACAAAACTATCATCATTTCAGTCCTTATAAATTTTGTTCCTGTCCATGTTCTCTTTCTTTTTCTCGTTGTCATTCTTTCTGCTAATTGCTATAAACTGTTTATCATCTGCTGGATTCATACATTTCGGCATACAATGACCTCCATCAAGAGTCAAACGTTTCAGTCTAATATACGTGGCTGAAATTGTATCCCAATGCTTTTATCTGAGTCAAATCCTCACAGTCTGAAAATTAATTGCTACAAGGTTTTAAGACTGTCATATATAGGTAAAACAAACAGCGGAATACATGTTTTGAGCCTATACTCCTAATATATAGTTGGACCTGAACCTTGCCATTCGTTCTTCTGTCGAATCGTCACAGTTCTGTAAAAAGGAACAATCTTTAAAACCTTTAACTGCCTCAAAATTCAGCCTGACAAAAGCGGACACATTGAAATAATTTAGATACATACCATTTCACTGTACGAAACGTAACATCCATTTCCCAACTAAAAAGAGATTGCTATTTTGCTTTTGCTCACCACACGACAAAAATAATTTCAAACAAAAGCTGACAAATATCAAGATATGATATTATGGAAATAAGTAAAGAATAAATTGAATTTGGCAATCTAGTGGAAGAATATATAGTCCTAAATCGGTACATTTGTTCACTAAATCGCTTTTCATACTGTGACAATTAAACGTTAAAACTGCAAGTCACACACACACACACACACACACACACACACACTGATTTTGCTTGCTCTTTTATTACTTTAAAACTAATTTGATTGTTCAGTCAACACTAGAAAGTGTTTCTTTAAGTCATTTGGTTTCGCATTGTTATGTGATAACAGATGATTTGAAAATCTTCATGATCACAAATGGAAAACAATTAGGACACATGATGCCTTATGATGCCTTATAAGATACACATAATCCTGGCAAAAGGGGATTGAGGAAAAACCTGCATCTCCCCAACCAAAAATGACGGGGTGTAATTAATGTAAAGTTTACAAGTACATATCGTTCGAAGAATATATATTATATGTTATATGAAATGGTAGAGAATGTATTGTCGCTAAGGGCAATAAATTTTGTATCGAAATATGTTATATGAAATGGTAAAGAATCTATTGTCGCTAAGCGCAATAAATATTGTACAAAATGTTTATGAGGTACAGGATAAAAAACATGCATGAACGTTCGAGGACCTGGAGTTCACTCTGAACACTCGATTCGTTTGTACTTGTGTATAACTTTTTTAGAATTATTTTGGATTTAATTCATAAAGTAGTAAGTTCCTCTTAAATATCAATTTCATAGCATAGAGAATTAAATTATTTGCGAAGTTTTACAAAACATTTTGTCTATTTTGCTTCTTTCTGCTACTTAGTTTGTGACAAGAGATTAGTTACAACAAATATTAAATTAAATTGTGCACAGTTAAGAAATAATCTGACTTACAATCTATTCTTCGTTCCAAGACTTTGACTATAATTTCTATAAAGGTTTATTTGTTTTCTAATATCGAGTCACAGCATTATGATTGCAAATTTAGAAACGAATTCTACTCTCGTATTCCATATGAACCATTAATGTTAATATTTTGAGCTGAAATTTAACATATACCAACAAATTAAATATTAACTGGTTTCCTAAACGGTGTGGAAACTTTGAACAAATGTTACCATTTATATTCATTATCCTATGAATATTATCATATTTTACGCTAAAGTTGTCGTCCAACTACAGGTCCTTGGACCATATGTGGCAAGCGAATCATTTCTTTTATGGCCCGCGCTCATACAAGATAACAAGTTTTGTAATTATAGTATAAATACTGTATTATGTATCAGGTATGGCCCACGAACTTTTCATTTTTGATCCATGTGGCCGTCGGTGTTTGGAGGTTTTGGGCCACCCTGGGTTAGACGACAGGGATGTTTTCAGTTATAAACAAAAATAATTTCAGTAGCCATGTAATCTGAGTCTTCAATGATATATTCCCAGTGAGCAGCTTTTTGTAATGCTCCTCGTTTTATTCTAGTAATCACAGTTGAAAGAGAACAGTCTCATTTATCCGGACTGATCTCGTTTATATTTACTGATCTCATTTATCCGGTCTGATCTCATTACCGAGCGACGGATAACATAACTACAAGAAGGACGAAGTACATTGAATTTGGCATAGTCTCGTGAGAGTGATTTTCAAACGTTTCTGGATACGGTTGCTGATTTACTGGGCGCATAAGAACAAGAAGAGGTCGTTGAACATAACTCACGCGGTTTATTTTCGAATCCCATGCCAAATGGAAGGAAAAAAAAATGTACAATTACATGAATCTCGGGAAGCAGAAATGCAAACAGTTTTGATACCTAACCATTTATATCTGGGATAGGACTCCCTTTGGTACAATACACTGTTATTTGTGTGTTATCAGGGTTAGGGTTAGGGTTAGACCCCTTAGGAAGACATTTTGATCTTAGGTAATCGTATCGTGAAGAGATATGGCTTATATCAATTTTTTATACGGTCGTGAGCTGCAATACTTCAAATATTCTTTTATATTCTCAGCAAATATGTTTATTATCAAATTTGTTTTGCTTGAAAATATTTTTGAAAATGTCTATTAAATGTTCCATGTAAACTTTTTGAAACAAATTTTAATTTCATCTGGACAAAGACTAGTATATTAAAGGAAACCTTCACGAAGGAAAGGAATGAGACCAAATTTTTAGACGAGGAATACTGGTATATTGGTCATACATCATTAGGCATCAGTACACCATCGTCCCTGGTACGGAATCGGATATCACTAAAATTACATTGCTTACGTTATTAAACTTAGTTTTTCCAAAGAGTTACAAAAATGGTACTAACAGCTGCCTCGCTAGGCGCTCAGCTTTAAGAGGTTAGTGTTAGGACTGGTCTGTGGCATGATGTCCCAGTGCTAGACATCACCATAAACGAGCACACTGCAGACATCGTAGCGATATGACTGAACAATGGTTAAAGCTACGTTAAAAATGCAAATCACACACACACACAGTGTTTGTTTCATGAGGACAGTAATACTGTGATTTCCTGTCGTGACATTCTCTAGTTTTATTCTTTGAATCACTATCAGGACAAAGACTTGCTCGAACATGTTTTAGTATAAGGCCTCCAAAATGAATAGTACGTGGGTCACGTTCGTGATTTCTATGAACAGCGGCATACAAACGGAGCAATGCATACGACAGCATTCGGTAGTAATATCGTAGCGTAGAATGCGACAAAAACCGTGTCCAATCAAAAAGAGAAATAAAAAGAAAAGTATGCAAATAAAATATGAAAAGAGTTAAATTACATCTATAACATTAGCCATGTAGTAAACATCAAGAATAATAGCGTCGCATAAAAAGCAATCAACAGGGAAACGCGCTTCAAGAGGGAGTCATTTACCGATACAGTCCAAAACATAAAATTCACGTGGGAGTTCAACTAGTTCCATCTGTTATGTATATCTATATTTTTTGTAAATTCTGGTACATGATTTTATCTAATATTTGTAATTTTGATTAGTCGCTGTAAATTGTAGTGATTATCTTTAGTTAGAATTGCCTACGGGACTAGGTTCTGTTTTAGGAATAATGAAAGTGTAAAATTACATGGGATCTATAAACAGATGCTTACCTACATGTTGACCATTACTAATAATAATCTTAGTAATAAGACTTGCTGACGACTGTGGGTTAACTTGTCATTGGCTGGTAGTATTTGGACGGTTCTAGAAGAATTAAGTAATTTCCGATTGGGTGGGCTAGGTCACATTAATAAGTATTTCGAAATATTTATTGAGTAGTATGATCTTTCACGTGTGGGTATGTCGTGAAATATAATCGTAATAGAATGTGTATATAAGTAGAGAACTCATCAATCAGATTTATTTCCTATTTTGGAGTCATTCTTTTTTTCTTGTGTTGCTGTTGTACTTTCAAGTCCGCCGACTTGCTTATGTAGTAAATAAATATTATTTGAGAGGAAAAATATTTGTTTAGACTGTTCAGTGGAAATAGAAACCGACCATTTTTGGACTATAATATTACTCTGAAACTATTGTGAATTATTCAAAAAGGAGTTCTGGACAAAGCCATTTTGGCAACATCAAAATTCTTGGTGGACCAGTACATTTCCGGTTCTGAAATTTTTACGGAACTTTTAATTCTTTTGGACTTTTTGTTTCAACATATTTTATTGTCGCAATAGGATACAGTGGGATTGGGCACAAGATAAAACAACTTAAATTAGCTATCTTCCTAAATAAGCATTACAACAGATTCCACATGACAAGATAATTATTGTGCAAAATGATGGGGGGGGGGGTGGGGAGGCAGGCACAATGAATTACAGCAATCACGATCAGAGTAAATTATCGAATTCATCCTGTAGCGACCATATATTTGCGTACAATACGTAAAATTCTATATTTTTCATTTGCATCGCCCTTTCCCCCAGAGCAGTAAATCTGAGCTAATAGTTGCATACGATACTGAACATATTTTTCTCATCAACTCAGTTTGTTGTCTACAGTACTTGGGACAGAATGAGAAGAAATGTATGATGATATTGATCAAACCGTAGGAACAAAAAGGGGTGTCAGCAAGTTGAACAAGGTATAGATCAACTTTTAATGAATTTACATTTTGTCGCAATCTAGCATGGCTAATATCCAGGGTTCAATTAATAAAACTTGGCATTTTGCTAAATACGATATTTGGACAAAAACACTTTTTCGAAGCATTGTAAGACATACTACACTGAGTTCGAGATTTGTTCCACAAATATACTGTTGAAGGTAAAAAAGATGATTTGATAGCTTGAAATTGCAAATGATTTGAATGTGGAAGGTTGTAATTTGTTTGTTCTGGCATTCTGGGGGATGGAGTAATTCGACTAGATAGTATTGATTTTTTTAAATGTAGTAGTAATTTTTGTCTCTTTGTTCTAGACTGCAGACTTTCCCAACCTGTTTCAAAATAGATTGCATACTAGTGTATTTTGGAAGTCCTTGTAACTATTCTTGCCGCTACAAGCTGTAATTTTACCAATTTTTCTGAATCGATCAAAGTGGTTTCCGTCCCAGACTACACTGGCATATTCCACGATAGACTTGATATAAGTTATATACAGTTTGATAAAATGTGCCTGCTAAGTTTGTATTTTAGTTTTCGTAGACTGGCTTTTCTAGATGATGCTATTCAAGGTGACCCTTGCGACTCCTTTGACCTAATTTCTTTCTCAATGATTACAGTTACAGCACATTGCACCCTCACTCTCAGAATATTATCAGAAAAAAAATATTATCTTTTCGAAAACGAAACACTTTTATATGTTTCTGCGTTTTTCTCTTTCTCTGTGTAGCAGCCTTATGCGCTAAAGTGTCTCAGGTAATATGCCACAGACCCACAACGTCGGAAAATAAATACAGAACGAATTTCTACCCCTCTAGAGCCATCGATTCTCATATGTAACATCAATCTATTGAGTTATGAACTTACTCGTGCCTGGGCTCTGATGTCAACGCGAATCTGAATATAGGCATATAATGCTTTCACACACAGACTGTGTGGCTCCATTTCCACAGTGTGGCTCCCTTTCCACAGCGTGGCTCCCTTTCCATCGTTATAACGAGAGATCATCTCCATCTCAGAGTACCCATATGGTTAACGCTGACTTTCCAGTTTCCCCCCTTTCAGCTGGAAACCTTAATTTAGCCCAATTTCTGCGTTAATTAAGTATATGTTTGATTGGCATTATTATTCACTGTTCCTAATAGATTTTAATCACAATAATATTACGGGCGTATTGTTTGTAATACTTTTGTAGAGTATTTTTTCCCCTTTATGTCTACCTGTTTTTTTTCTTCTAAATTACAGTTTTAGTTTAGATAGCCTGACAATTTCGCAGTATTTAATTGAGAATCGACTTATTAATATGTTAACTATTGAGAAAAGGATCTTGTTTAGTTTTCTTTGCTCCAATTTATAATTTATAAGTTATTATATATAGTAAGTAATATTTTACAAAAGAATCTACACACATTTGCAATCTCACGAAAAGTCTCTCTCTCTCTCTCTCTCTCTCATGGTAAATACATTATTTAAAAAGCTGCCAACAGTACGAAGACGAAGATAAAAGAACACAGAACACAATTTATTTCAAATTTTTAAAAAATCTGTTTCATGTTACGTATTTTTATGTTGTGTGTTTAACTGTAGTCCATGATTCTAGATTATAAGGGCAATTTGTAAGCATCATGTTACATAGCTATCTTAAGTCCACGATTGTAGATTATACTTTAATATAATACTCATTTGTAAACAACATGTTTACTTGAATTTGTTTTCAGGACCTTGACTTCTCCCTCCGAAATTCTTTTGTCTACCTAACATTTTCAGGTTAATTGCAAAAATTTAAGTCAACAGACCTGACCTTGTTCATCAATTTGATAGAAATTTTCATTGGAAATGACTTAAGTCCGGGGCATTTCTTGTGTCATAAGTCAGGTGACAGTCTTTATATTAAGAAGACCAAGTAAATAATTATTCATTCCTACTTTAATATCAATCTTTGTGAAATCACTTTTAGTCATGTTCATGTACTATTTGAGAGGAATTATTTAAATTAAATTATCCATTCGAAATACAAGTTACTCACTAACAATTTGACCACAACACTATTCAGGGATTATTGTGAATTCATTCAAAGACATTTTGGATTATATCATTGTAATGCATCAAGACTATTGTTCAATCAGCATATTCAAGACGACGGGTACATCATCACGTGGAGTGCATTCGGAACACCACTGGAATTCATTCGGAACACTATACTTTTTAACGTATGTTAGAATGTTTAGAGTTACTGTTGATTTAATTCACAATATCGTAAGTTCTTATTACATGTTTTCTTTGCAACTCAAGGAAATAAATTACTTTTATTGAATTTTACGAAACAAATTGGTTTTGCTTTTCTCTTTTCCTTAATTTAAGACCATAGAATCGTAACACGCATTCCATTATGCCTGTTTGAATGAACATGTCAAGTGTAAGGAGTATCGAATTGGATTTTTCAGACCGAGTTGGAACACTAACTCAGCATTACAAATTTGAAATATAAAAAATTTACTACTATCACGTGGACAGCAAAATGTCCGACTTCGTTCACATATACCTCCAGAAAATCATTTTTTTTCAAAAGAGACATCTTTGGCTTACCTTTGAACTTTCGTCTTTAATAGTTTGCCCATCATCATTAAAACGCTTCCCAGGTCTAGCAAGGATTCAAAGTCTGTAAACAGCATCCGATTCAGTTGTTATCTCTGTAAATGATTTGCCTAATTTTGCACATGAAAACTGTATCATTTACCAATTTACGGAAACTTATATTTCAATTGCTAAACACAGATAACTTAATCGGCCACAGCTTTGCGCACAAGACGAAATAAGGAGGCGGCCGCTATACAGCGATTGAACACACACACACACACACACACACACACACACATATATAATTTTTCTTTTCTAGATGACTGCCATCTCACCTCTGTCTGCATGGGTTCGAGTTGAGAGGTGGGCTAAAGTGGGTACGTGCGAAAGCTTGCCAGTAGCTTCTCGTGGGCTGGTGGTTCTTCCCGGGGTTTTCCAGTGTTCTTCCTCCACCAGTTATACTGGCTGCCATAGCATATCTTGTGCTGGAAAATGCCATTAAACCATACAACAACAACAATAACAAGATAGTCCACAAATAGATATAAGTCGTTGTATTGACAGGTCAAGGACATATAAATTACACGAGAGTGGCAGAGATCGATAGAAATTCAAATGTAGATTATACTCAGGTTATAATTAAACGTAGATGAGAAGAGGTATGCCTTTACCAATAGCGCAAACCCGGGAGTGGGGGGGGGGGGCGAAGATTAGGTGATAGGGATATTGTATTCAGAAATAAAAAATAATAAAACCAACCAAACAATCAAAAAACAAACAGCACCGCTAGCTGTGATTGGTAATGAGTCGCTTGGTGCTGTTAGGGGCGCGGGGAGGGGTCTGGGTTTCCAAAATATTCCCCCACAAGCGTATTCACACAAACGTACAGAACTTGTCAGTTGAAATTTGACCATCGTTTTATTCTTGCGCACGTTTACTGGGTATTATGCACACACTGAGTAAATAGACACATTAACTTTTGCTCTGGTGCCCTGGGAAAGTGTGGGCCCTTTAGGAAATTTTGGAATCCCCCCCCCCCACTCGACCTGATCATTCCCTGTGGTGAACTATATAAGACGTGTGGTTTCTGACAGGTTTGAAATGAAAGTTGGAATTTTGTTACATGTTAGATTCGTTTATTATTTTTTGAAAATGGGATACACAAAAGTGAACATGTATCTATCATGACATGACAGTTCTTAATCCAGTATAGGTCACGCACAGTTGTCTCTTACATGTTGTGGAGAACATGGTTCTGTCCTCGTCAAATTGTCAAGTTGCCCACTATGACAGTGTGTGACACGCATGCTGAGGCTGGACAGACAGTATATGTATTCTACCAAACATTAGTATTGAGAAATATTGAAAACAATTGGTACCGTGATACCTACAGAACTTTACAGGTCTATTGTCGGTCCAGTCGGAGAAAATAGAACGATGCAAAGCGATTATGTTACCTTTGTGCTCTCCATTTTACTGTCAATTACATGATGGGTGTACAGGTTTAGAAAAATTACATGATGGGTGTACAGGTTTAGAAAAATTACATGATGGGTGTACAGGTTTAGAAAAATTACATGATGGGTGTACAGGTTTAGAAAAATTACAAATACATAACCTAAGCTACGCAGAATTTGCAAATAACTGACACATCAGTGAGCGAAATCAATTCATAGCAACATCATAATTGTTCATGGTGGCGATAAATTTCAATCTTTACAACATTATATGGGCACAAGATGCACTCAGTTAAAAGCGGTCATAGTGAAATAGTTTAGATACGTAACATTTCACTTTATTAATTCAAGCATTTATTTCATGGAGCGATGATGATCTTGTTGTATGAACGGCGTACCGCACGACGAAAAAAAAAATCAAACAAAAGCCAACAAATGTCAAAGTAGAACATTATGAATTTAAATGCAATAATTAATTGAATTGATCAATCAAGTGGAAGGATATCCAGTCCGAAAATTGGTACATTTATTCGCTTGTTGGCTAATCGATTTATATACTGTGATAATGACTGCGACCTATTGCTGCTCATCCGCGGCTGCTATTGATGCTAAAAGTGACATTTGGAACCCAGCTGAGGCTGCCGAAGTCATCGGTAATTATATTCTATGTGGAAAATGGCGAGGAAATCCGGATGGTGGTAATTTCTCTGAACGATCTCGTCATAGTCTCAATATCTGGCTCGTCATTCCCAGGAAAATGCATTAAACGGATTTCTTGCTATTATTATTGCAAGAAATAGGCAAATTATAGCAAAATAATGGGCTGTGGACTTATTTTGATACCAACAGGACTATTACTGTGGAATAACAGTCGTTAAGCTTGGAAAAAAATCTAGCAACGTATTCTGTAAACTAGTTTATATATTGCTATCGAACGTAGTACTTATCCTTATTTTATTCTTTTATACCAACACAAACTGACATCCGCAGATGGAAAATGAGAATGCTTTTGCCAAATCATTGACCTGAGAGGTAAAGTTAGCACTGGAACATTTTAATCCTATACGAAAAACAAAAGTAATTATAATTCATTTTGCTCCATACGTGCCTAAGCTAATGAAATAAAAACAGTCTATGGGTTTTATTCTCTCTGAAGTCATACATCTGGTGGCGTCCTACTGTATTACAATTCTGGAAATTTCATGAAAGAAGTACAAATTATTTTTTATGACGCGATGAATTTCCGCTGATTAATCATTAGCGTTGTAATAAACTAAATGACTTAAACACGGTGCAGAATCCTCTCTCTCTCTCTCTGTCTCTCATGTATATGAGATAAAATTCAGAAAGTAACTGGAGTGTGAGTAAAATAAACAAATCTGAACTTGCACCAAGTAACCTACAAAAACCAGAGACTTCATAACGGTTAGGTGTAAATGTTCCATGGGATTTTAATACGGTGTTCACAATACCTCTCAAGACTTGTTTGGTACATGTATTTGCAAGGAGGAATACACTGCTTGTAATCTATCAAATGCCTTATCTTTCATCCTGTATACCCTCCCCCCCCCCCCCCCCCCAGCTATTAATTAGGGTCTATAAACATATTATTTAATATTGAAATGTTCAACCCTCCGGTCGACCTTTCTATATCACTGTGTGGTTAGATAAGACAGCAGACTAGTCGACCAATACAGACACATTCAGATGGGCAATGAATAAATGCTTGTATTGTAAGTCTCCACAACTCTACCACAATATTTCTCTCTCTCTCTCTCTCTCTCTCTCTCTCTCTACCTTTGTAGTGTGGCGTATTTTCGCCTAAGTCATGCGACGATATCTGGACATACGCATGATGGAAAAATGAAAGGGGAAAGTTAGAAATGGAGGATAGAAACAAATTGTATGGCTGGTAGTAATGTTAATTAATATTGATATATCAGAATAATAACTCTGATAAACTGTAAATACATTTAAATGTTCGTATTACCTCTTGCTGGTTCCTCATTTCGCTTAGTTTATATTTCTACCACGTTGCAATATGCTAGCCTGTGAAAGCCGGCGCGATCAATGTTCAAATAGTTAACCATGATGTGTTTGTAGTGCTCTGCTTTCTTGATTTATAACATATTTATCAATTTACAAAGGAGATTCCGATTATTCGCGAAAGGTTAAGAAGAACATTTGGTAGCGGCAAGCCAGGTTTCTTTAAAGTTTATGTATTTCGTGGTAATATATATATACATATATATATATATATATATATATATATATATATATATATATATATATATATATATATATATATATATACTGTGTTTAACTTTTGACTATGGTTCAAGTTGCAAACAGCATGTCTAGTTAACGATTATCTATGATTTTAAGTTGTAACAACATGTTAACGTTGCAAGAGTTCAAGCAAGGCCAATCTTATTTATAGTTAGTCCACTTTTGCCGTTAGAAATCTTCACATTCTGTGCGAACATGTTTATGTTGTTATTGTTGTTGTTGTTGTTGTTGTAGGGTTTTACGCCATTTTTCAGCACACGATAGCCTATTCATGGCGGCCAGTAGAAATGGTGGAGGAAGAATAAAGGAAAACCCCAGAAAGAACCACCTACCCACGAGAAACTACTCGCAAGCTTTCTCGCTTACCCACATTGGCAGAGCCTGAGGCTCGAACCCACGCAGACAGAGCTGAGATGGCAGTGATCCGTAACGGCGAGCGTTTTAGACCACTCAGCCACATGGGGCCGCCGAACATGTTTATACATAGGAATCTGGAAAACAAATAATTCGTTCCTGGTTTAGATCAGTATGTCATTGTCTATTGGACTGACCTTTGAACTCTATACACACTACCTTCGGATTATTCTAAACTCATTCAAAGACATTCTGGATAGCATCTTTTTGTTACATCAGGACATTCAAAATATCATTCACTGGAATTAAAAAGTGCTCATTGATATTCTTGGTCAGAAACAATAATTTTGGAATTGTAATGAGCTTAGCAATATTTTTGGATTATATTATTGTGATAAAGACGTAGCACATCATCACACTCTCAGCCATTGGCACATTAGCACGTTTAAGACTATATTTCACATCAACACATCCAATTATCACTGCGATCCAATTGGACCTTCATACATATGGACTTGTGATATAACTTTTAGGACTATTTGGGATTTAAATCACAATACCGAAAGTTCATTATAGGTATAACGGTACCAATTGCGCAAGTCCAGGTGGGCGGAGATTAAGGTGTATGGAACATTGTATTCAGAATTAAAGAACAACACTAACTGTGATTGGTGCATTATGTAAGAGTTGTACTTTCTGTTTGGCTTAAAAAAAAGTTGAGCCTCTTAGTAACATGTGAGTTTGTGTTAATTTCTATCTAGATCATATTTTGTATTTTTTATGATTTTTTTAAAATATGGTACACATGGCTGAAAATGTGCTTGTTGTGACTAGATAACTCTTACCCCTGTCTAGTTCCAGTAGAGTTATCTCTCTTAAATGCAATGGAGTACCTGGTTATATCATTGTCAAATTAACAATCTAGCATTGTTCTATATGACAGTGTGTGACATGCATGCCCAAGTAGGACAGAAAGTATATTTATTTCACAAAACATTAGCATTGAGGTATATGGAAAAACAATTGGTACCGTGATACCTAAAGGAAAGAATAGCCTCACAGTGTATCCATAGAAACGCATACATGTGGGCGGCAATTATGAACTATACTAGTTTGATGTAGGAAAACAAATGTGTGCTGAACAGTTTTGGTCAAATATTGAAAGTTCTTTAAGAATAAAATGTATGAAATCTTCAGAAAATAGCACAAGATGGCTTTGGATGGGGACTTTTGATAACTATAGCTATGATAGATATAGACTTGTGTTACCTGATGCCTTTATGTATGTGCTGTTACCTCCTAGACTGGAATGCATGCAACAAAATAAGTTATGTGAACATAATATAGATGATTTTGGCTAAATATTGGCTATTTTACCTGCAACAGATGAAAAATCATGTGTACAAAAACAGCTATCTTGTTCTTGTAAGGCATGCCATAAACAAGGATAGAGAACACTCTAAGTACACTTGTAGATAGATCACTTGTAAAATGTGAGATGTTCTGGCATGAGTAATTTTTAGGTAATTTATTAAGGATATGGTATCCCTTCCCACTTTGATTTGAATTGTCCTGCTCTAATTGTCCTTTTTTTTTTTATTATACACCTTCCTGCTTTGAAATTGTTCATGTAGTTAGTTCAGTTCTCTTGCATTCCCTTTTGTTGAAGTAGCAGTGAACACCAACAAACAAGAACAGTTTCCTTAAGTCAGCATTTCCCATTGGCACTTGTTTAAGCCCAATTATAATCTACTACTGACTTTCAATTAATCCTATTTCTTTCTGTCAAGCTGCTCTTGTGGAATTTCCATGTTTGGTCCAACATTACAGAATGATAACCATTTTAGTCACACAGTGTGCATTCATTCCATTAAAATCAACACTGTTCTTGAAACTTTGGATCCCATCGCAAGAATCCAAATTGGCATGAGATGATATCTGCATGGTTATGGAAGGCTGCACTCTACATGCCAGCATTGTAGAAAATATGAACCATGTGATATGAAAGAGCTGCGTCATCTTAGAAATTAAAATTACATGACTCTTGAGGTCTCCACTAAATATAGGAGTCTAAATGTTAGGTTCTCACTTTATCAGTACTGTATTCTGAGATAATTTAATTGCAATGAAGTTAATACAGGTTGTTGATGAACTCATCTATATTACATGGATAATGTATTAGAGGTTACCACACCTTATGTATATCATTCAGTTATCTCCCTTACACCAGTCATAACATTTCAAGGAAATAAAATCTCAAATTTTCAGTGACTGGTTATGAAAATGAAGAGAAGATTTGTGAAGTATTATATTGGCCCTCAATCTTGATGCAAATGTAAGTAGAATCAATTTAATAATTTCTCACAGTAAAGTTTACAAGTTTAAAAACTGATAAGGTATGTTCTGCTTGGATCTGAGATAAGTTTCTCTCTATCTTATGCCAATTATTATTAAATTCTTATGTAGAAGAAATATACTTTATATGTATCTATATTATTTAAATTATTCACCCTTTTATATTAGATGGAAATGAACATAACTTCACTTGAAATTTGGGTACCTGTAAGGGATGTGATAGCACAGTTGCCTTTGGGCTGTCCTTGGACCTGTTGGGCCCTGCCCCATATATTTGTCCAAGGTAAGGTCATCAAACTTTCACTTCTCATTTTTTGCATTGCCGATTTTGCCTCCTTTAATTCCTTTATCATAAGCTACCTCTTCCTTTTAGATAAACACTTTCCTCCTGTTTTTAACTTCATTTCATGTGCTATACTTAGTGTTTATATTTGGCATTTTTCTGTATTTTATTCCCCTAATTTCACCCCCCAATCCAACATAACCACTTAGAAGCTGTGATTTACTATATTTTGTGACTGATTGGCTTATTGAAACAATTTTATTCACATTACAAAGGAGGAAAGCTTACTATTTGTGTTACAAAGAGGATGGGTAGGTGGACCTTTGTGTGAGGACTGGTGGTTAGTGACCTCTTGTATCTGCAGATAGTGTAAAGTGGTCAAAGCTTATACTTTATAATAAGATTGGGTCATGTCCACCTGTCTCTGATGTTAAGTTCTGCACCTACCAAACAAATATAAATTCCTTTCTTTTAGGTGAATTGTACATTTTGAAGTAGGACAGGTACATACTATTTGGTACATTGACCTTTGACCTAGTTATTACATAATATGACATAATGTGATTTATCCCATATCACCTATGTGAAGTTCAATAAGTGCTGATATGAATAAGATACAACTCATAGTTGAAAGAATTCATTTTATTTCAAAAGATGATTTTGATGGTGAAGCAAAAGTTAGAAAACAATAGTTCAAACAGCTCAATGACATTTCTATACACATTCATAAAAGACATAGATTAGTACCTCATCAAACTGTTTTTCACAAGTGAGACTAAGTATATTTGTTACTTATACAGTCCTGAACTATTTCGCAGATTATTGGAAAAATTAAGTTTTGCTATAGGTATAACGGTACCAATTGCGCAAGTCCAGGTGGGCGGAGATTAAGGTGTATGGAACATTGTATTCAGAATTAAAGAACAACACTAACTGTGATTGGTGCATTATGTAAGAGTTGTACTTTCTGTTTGGCTTAAAAAAAAGTTGAGCCTCTTAGTAACATGTGAGTTTGTGTTAATTTCTATCTAGATCATATTTTGTATTTTTTATGATTTTTTTAAAATATGGTACACATGGCTGAAAATGTGCTTGTTGTGACTAGATAACTCTTACCCCTGTCTAGTTCCAGTAGAGTTATCTCTCTTAAATGCAATGGAGTACCTGGTTATATCATTGTCAAATTAACAATCTAGCATTGTTCTATATGACAGTGTGTGACATGCATGCCCAAGTAGGACAGAAAGTATATTTATTTCACAAAACATTAGCATTGAGGTATATGGAAAAACAATTGGTACCGTGATACCATTATAAATTTTCATATGATATTATAGGGAAATAATTTATTTGCTGAATTTTACAAAACTTGTTGGTTTTCGCTCTTTTATGTTACTTAGTTTTAAACCATAGAGTCGGAACAATATATAAATGGAAAATATATAATGAGGTATTTAGAGGTTATATATTTGCTTTTGATATCACCGGTCAGAATAACTAGTATGCCAGTAAGGTAGAGCATAAATTTCGAGTCATCTCCCTTTGACCATTTGCGTTAGTTGTCATGCATTTTTGCCTCCATTAATTCGGGCTGTTTACCGATTTTACAAGACTGAAAATACGTCTGTTTTTAATACATGTTATATAATTATAATATGTTTTCTCAGAGAAACGTATTATGTGGCACTTAAGCTATCATTATTAATTTCTTTTTTCAAATTTATACACTTATTGGCAATTAAGTGTCAAGGCATGCAGGATAAACAACCAAACAGCTTTTATATTTTACACAGGTGGTAAATTTATTCAATAAACGTGTTAGTCGCTTTCCCGAATCTATAATACATATGTTTTCACTCTCTTCTAGCAACAATGTTAACTTCTCCAGTGTCTTGAAAAAATATGTTGAAATTGCATATGTGATGTCTGTCCTAGCGTCCTAGCTGGAAATTGATGTGACAACTGTGCATACAACAGCACTGAGAATGTGTTGTGGATTAATTACGCTATATACATGTATTAATATATCAGGGTCTGATACCCGTGAGGCCTAGAAAATGCTGTAACGCTTTTCCCGGTGCAGTCTAGAAAATGCTGTAAAGCTTTTCCCCGTGAGGTCTAGAAAATGCTGTAACGCTTTATTCCGTGAGGCCTAGAAAATGCTGTAACACTTTTCCCCGTGAGGTTTAGAAAATGCTGTAACACTTTTCCCCGTGAGGTCTAGAAAATGCTGTAACACTTTTCCCCGTGAGGTCTAGAAAATGCTGTAACGCTTTACCCCATGAGGTCTAGAAAATGCTGTAAAGCCTTACCCGGTGCAGTCTAGAAAATGCTGTAACACTTTACCCCGTGAGGTCTAGAAAATGCTGTAACACTTTTCCCCGTGAGGTCTAGAAAATGCTGTAACGCTTTACCCCATGAGGTCTAGAAAATGCTGTAACACTTTTCCCCGTGAGGTCTAGAAAATGCTGTAACGCTTTACCCCATGAGGTCTAGAAAATGCTGCAAAGCTTTACCCGGTGCAGTCTAGAAAATGCTGTAACACTTTACCCCGTGAGGTCTAGAAAATGCTGTAACGCTTTACCCGGTGCAGTCTAGAAAATGCTGTAACACTTTACCCGGTGCAGTCTAGAAAATGCTGTAACACTTTACCCCGTGAGGTCTAGAAAATGCTGTAAAGCTTTACCCGGTGCAGTCTAGAAAATGCTGTAACACTTTTCCCCGTGAGGTCTAGAAAATGCTGTAACGCTTTACCCCATGAGGTCTAGAAAATGCTGTAAAGCTTTACCCGGTGCAGTCTACAAAATGCTGTAACACTTTACCCCGTGAGGTCTAGAAAATGCTGTAACGCTTTTCCCAGTGAGGCCTAGAAAATGCTGTAACGCTTTACCCCGTGAGGTCTAGAAAATGCTGTAAAGCTTTACCCGGTGCAGTCTAGAAAATGCTGTAACGCTTTACCCGGTGCTGTCTAGAAAATGCTGTAACGCTTTATCCCATGCAGTCTAGAAAATGCTGTAACACTTTACCCCGTGAGGTCTAGAAAATGATGTAAAGCTTTACCCCGTGAGGTCTAGAAAATGTTGTAACGCTTTACCCGGTGCTGTCTAGAAAATGCTGTAACGCTTTATCCCATGCAGTCTAGAAAATGCTGTAACGCTTTACCCCGTGAGGTCTAGAAAACGCTGTAACGCTTTTCCCGGTGCAGTCTAGAAAATGCTGTAACGCTTTATCCCGTGCAGTCAAGAAAATGCTGTAACGCTTTACCCCGTGAGGTCTAGAAAATGCGGTAACACTTTACCCCGCGTGTTGAGAAACTTGCGATACATTTAGCTATTATAGTGCTATGATAACAGGAGTCAACTGTAAGTTATCTGAAGGTTCATCGAGAATGACCATTAATTCAAAATAAAAATCTGCTTTATTATGACATAGCATATATACCTTGATTAGGCAGATATGGGCAGTGGCATTATGCATGGCTCATTCCGGAGGTCGGTGACTTTCGTCTGGTGGCTGTTTAAATGATTAGCTGATAGAATTCTTCTAGAGAATTATACTACTCCATGTCTCCTCTTCCGCTTCCGGGGTGAAATTTGGTTATTGTCGTCTTGCTTTTAACAACAAAGTATTTATTTGCACAAGCATTTCTTGCTATTAATTAAAGAGCCAGTCTCTTGGAAGTCTTTTGATGTGCATCATCTGCATGACATCTTCAATATAGATATCATTGATCCTTTCATTCTATACACTGCGTGTATCAATTTTTCCAGCTATTCTGGTGACTTGTTTATAACCACATCTATAGACCGGAAGGCTTGGTGGTCTGTTGGGATATGGTAGATCAAAGTGTTTTGACTAAGCTGCAAAGGTAATTGTTTTACTAGTATACATGTTGATGTCATTCGGGACACGTCTCCTTGTCACCCTAAATGAAGTTGGTGTTTTGGACTTAAACTGGATTTTGCTGCATTTAACCGTGGTTTGAGCCTGGTCTCTGTTTCTGCGTAGTATAGGTAGCACTATGGGTAGTGTCAGACTGGGGACTTGTGTGCCTACCATTATGTCGGTCTTGTAATGGTGTTCAGTACTTGTCTGCATGAGCATGGACGTCGAAAGATCTTTACTCTGTTGTGTTCTATGGATGTGATATGCTTTTGGAAGGTATGTGCTGAAACTGATTTGTCCCGGTTATCGATGGTACCTGGTAGTATATTATGTAGTATGAATGTAATGTGTTCTGTTGCAGATGTTTGGTCTGTTCAGTGGTGGTTAAAGTCATGGTGTCATAACATTCCGGGATTGTGTTGCGGCAAGGTGCATTACTTTTAATTGTCTCGGTATGATTTAATCTTTCAGGTATTGCTGTGTCATAAGTCTGTCATGTGATCTATTTATACAATACTCTTACTGTACAAGACCTATCAGATGACCATCTTCAGTCGAAGGTTGAACAATTTATTTTTTGTGTCTTCCAGATGTACTACTAAGAATTGTTGAAAGGGTTTGAAACCGTTGGCACAATACTTAATGTTTTCAAACATGGAATGAAAAACGTTGCTTATCCCTATAATCTGGACTGTGCTGTTCCCATTATTGCAGCAGCATTAGAAGGAAATCAAATAGTTGTATTCCGCACCCCTGCCTGGCTGTGAGATTGAGGTGTCCGAGAAACATATATTGAGGACAACTCCTTCAGCTAACTTAGTTGATCTAGCGTAATGGTCTGGATCACGTGTTCCAGATTCAGCTCCAGGATTTCCGTTCAAACTCCATTACTGGGCGACATATGTATAAATAGACCATAGTAATGATGCATTAAGCTGTGGTTTCGTTGTGTTTTTTTTCCCAATGCTTTATTTTCATCCTAACGATGGAAAATTCTTCTTTGCACCTTAAAAGCTGCTTTTCATATTCATTTAGGGTAAAATTACATTTTCTTCTCTGCCATATGAAGTGTTTTGTCGAGCATTAAATTTTCTTCTTTCTTGGAATGAATCATAAGCATCATCTATCGGAATCAACATAATCCATTGGCGTGGAAAGGTTTTAAAAGCACACGACCTGGAGATCGCCGTTATTCAGTTTGGCACACGATCTGGAGATCGCCCTTATTCAGTTTGGCACATGACCTGGAGATCGCCGTTATTTAGTTTGGCACACGACCTGGAGATCGCCGTTATTCAGTTTGGTTTGATGCATGTTGATTTTGTCTGAAATTCTGAATAGTTTCTGAAAAGTTGTGCTCAGCTGAGTTTCTTTTCCTTGGACTGAGGCAGGCAAAGCCGTATGGAAAATATGGGTAAGGTTCACTGTATATGCAATTCGTAGTCCATTCGGTTTTATCTGCCGTTTCTCTTCGTTTTGGGGATCCAAATACATCCAAATACATCTATTCTCTTTGATTGTTTTGGATCTTATTATATAGGTATCGTTTCGCAGCAAGCGGTCTTGGTTAGAGATGAATTATTTCTAAAAAGATTCCGCGTGGCTTGAATTTTGTACACTTTCAGGCGGTTGGTGATGTTGGTGAGGAGACATAGTTTCGTGTATAATTTATTGTTCCTCCGCTCAGTCATCATGACCAAGAAGAGAGCAACTGGAGCTGTGTAGGAATAGCCTCCGTTACTGCAATGTAAATTAATTGAGCTTCAGATGGATCGTCACAATAATAATAAATCCAGTATCCTCATTTTTAGCAGTCTAATACTTTCACCAGTATCGTTTCTATAAACGGCAAATAACATCCCATAATATCCCATAATCAAATTATGAATTGATGCTTCGTTTATGATCTATCAATAGTTTCCAACTGCTATGTGTAGGAGGTATACGGCCATGGCTGACCAGATGACCAAGCCACTGCCTTTATTGATGGCTGTATCTTTTTTCCATCAGAGGAGTCCATTATGTTGTTCAGCAGGAAGTTATAACTTAACACTTCCATGGTGTGCCGATAGTCTGCAACGACAAGTTCCATCATTCCGTTATTGATCATCATATGCTATTTTTTATATATGTTTAAGTGGTATGTTCGATATATCACCGGCTTCCTACTGTGATAACAGGCCTTGTTAAGTTTAAATAAAATCATTATATTGTACATAGCTGTGATCTTCACGTTTGTTTTGCTCATCACGATCTATAAATGATTAAACACACACAACTCTTTCTCACTAAATGTTGAGTAAATCTTATTTATCCAAATAAACGAAAACAACAACAATGATGACCTTGCTAGGAGCCTTGCAATGAATTTTTATGTTTTTCCTTGTTTAAATCTCATTAATCAAATCAGCATGAGGGTGACTGGAAACTGTCATAGCTTCAATACACTTGAGATTCGGGGTGACTGGAAAATAACATAGCTTCAATACCCTTGAGATTCGGGGTGACTGGAAACTAACATAGCTTCAGTACCCTTGAGATTCGGGGTGACTGGAAACTAACATAGCTTCAATATCCTTGAGATTCGGGGTGACTGGAAACTGACATAGCTTCAATACCCATTCAGATTCAGGGTGACTGGAAGCTGGTATAACCTTATAATAAGCACTGAGATTCAGAGTGACACACACACATGGATAAGTAGCACTATTATAGTGGTAGGAACTATTTTAAGACATAATTATACACATAAATAAGAACAACTAATCGTTGACAACAAAAAATAAAGATTCTCTCGCTATTTTCGGTCCCATGTTGCAGAAATGCAGTTGATTCTGCGGGAAACATTGGAACATTAATTTATTAATTGATTTAAAATGGTATTATTTTACGTTCAGCTCAATCAAATTCAAATAACTGAGATGACAAACTGGAGTTCCTTCCCTTAATAAGATTTTAAAGAATTTCTAAAGATTTAAAGCAGAATGTGCGTGTTACACGCTGTTAATTGATACAGACTTATATTATCTAGGCATTTTCTAGAGTTATTTGTTTTGAAAAACAGGATATCTTATCTATTTTTCAATATGTGACTGGTAACTATATTAACTAGAAATCTTTGCTTTTCAATATTAAAAAGTTTTAAAATCGTTACGGGCAAAATGCAGTAGTATGAAAAATCAGATGGAAAACAGTTTCCATACAACTGTCATCTTTTGCTGTGTTCTGAAAATGTAGTTTCTAGCAGACAAGAAATCCCCGGAAAAATAGTACCCCAGGAAAAATAGTGAAAACAGTATTATCCTCCTGTCGAGGTCTCTGCATCAGATGGTGTTTGTACCGCTGGCAGGCTATCGTAAACAAATTCATTTTGACAACGTCTGGTATAATTATACTTAAAATTGCCTTATTATCTGTCTTTGACGGGACTGTCAAAAGACAGGCAATTTATCAAGAACCGTCTGTTACCTGCACAGGTCTGGATATTAAACCGTAAATATATTGCAAACTGCTATTGTGTAAACGTGACGTTCTGACGTGAGACAAGGTACTTTCGCGCTCCACGAGTATCGAGTTAAGACAGAACAAGAGATTGCAATATGGTTACCTTGTCACAGCTAGACCAAGACGATTACTTTGATGTGAATGGAGGACTGCGAGGTGCGTCCAAAATTTTCAAATGACTTTCTACATGTTCTGGGAGTGGTACAAGCTAAATTGAAGACGATACGTAACGCAGTCATATTAATTATTAAACCCTACCTTGAAACAACAAGGACAACATATATATATATATATATATATATATATATATATATATATATATATATATATATATATATATATATATATATATATATATAGGCGCTGTACAGATATTATAAACTTCTGAGAGCGTGACAGGTTTAAGGTGAAGTTGTTTGCAACATGTACAGTGGCCAGGATGTTGGCATACCTCTATGTTACTTTCATGTACTGTCGCTGAAATTTCTTTGGATAGTGTACTTGTTGAAACTGTACATGATCTCATCACACAGCTAACAAGAAAGACTACTCCCATGTACACAAAAGAAATCAGCCTGAATTAGTATAAGGTACGCCAACTTTAAAAGTTATTAAAATCGGGAAAAATGAATCTTGTCAGACTAGACAATAGTGTTTTTGAAATTTCAATGAAGGAATTATCACATATATCAAGTGTGAAAAAAATTATCGGCACTTTTTTGCAACAATTTGCCTTTGAGGTCCAGAAAGTGAAAATGACCAAGTATAGCTACCATTTTTTTATTTTTATTTTTATAAGTGTACATCTGAAGGAAGGACAATCTGTATAATCAATAACCCATAACCAATCAATCAGACAACAAACTAAAGTCTACGTGTGTACAATCTTAACAGGTTTGACCATTATTACATCTGGATGGAAATTACTTTTCTAACCACCCTGTTCGGTTCATTTAAAAAAAAATCCAGTTGAAAGTTATATTAACTGATTGATATTTCTGTAAAGCGTATTATCTAAACATGCCAATTTAACGGTTTATTAGAACGTGCCTTCTTCATGGTGATATTACTAATGAGCTTGTTTTTAATTAGGATGATATTTATTCATTACATACACTTCATATATTTTAATACGTGTACATTTATATTGCGTTTATTTTTATTTAAGGAAACTTTCTCGCGTAAATGACTTAGATAAATTATCTCACACTTTACGTTGAGGGAGTGAAAAATGCAAAAAAAGGATAACATAACAAGTGGAACAAAATACTTTAATCGAATATCAGACTTGTATCCGTTAGACTTAACTGCAGTAATAAATCGATCTGTGTATCAAACGGATACCGAGATCGTTAAATTGAGGTAGACAAATGAGAAATTGTAGCGTGATATACAATTTTGTGATTAGCCACAGTTGAACTTTGGTTTAAAAGTTAGCAAAATTAAGAACGGAAATGGCTAAGAATAACGGTCTAAAGGTGAGAATCTTTGATGAAGAGTTATGGACAATATCATTCGATTTCTAATTTAATGTACGAGGTTCATTTAGTATCGTTAAAAATAGGATTGATGAGAGAGAGAGAGAGAGAGAGAGAGAGAGAGAGAATTTATATATTTTTATAAATATTACTCGGTGGAGATGAGCCGTAGGCATTGCCTAATGCTGTCCGCTTTCTAGCGTATGACACGTGATTATAGATTATAAGATTAAAAATGCGGAACATATAGAAAAAAAAGTATACTTACATTTTTAGACGAGTCGGACTGCAATCAGCATAGATCCCGATCTCCTGTCGCATAACGTGAAAGGCTTATCACGGTCAATCTTGTTTGTTCCACTGATTACTCCTAACAAACTGCATGTATCCAGATCTAATTGCGCATTAGGCAACGGCAGATTAGGGTCTGTGCATTTTGCATTTGGATTCGACATATAACCGAGTACACATGGTAATGATGATTACAGATGTATCGGTGTTGGTCTTATAATTCGACATATAAGCGAGTACACATGGTAATGATGATTACAGATGTATCGGTGTTGGTCTTATACCTGAAAACAATGTCAGGCATACTATTTTGTGACGGTGCATATAAAATCATACATCCACATTTTCAGCAATCAATATTAATAATAATAATAATGATAATAATAATAATAATGACGATGATTATGACGATGATATTATTATTATTATTATTATTATTATTAATGGAAGTTTAGTGCAATAGTTGCACAAATAGTGGGAAGGAGCAGAAGATTGTACAAGTTATATTTTATCATCCCAATGGCAAATCAAATAGTGACATTTCGTCCTAAATTAGTGTTTTTCTCAACAACATATTTATTAATTTGCAGCACAGTTTTTGTTTAAAGATACACGTAATATCATTACAAGACTTATATAATGTAATAACTAGGAATCAGAGACAATCAGGCAGCATGAAACTGCAATTCAAAATTAAATTTTATCAAGGTGATTAGGAATAGAGTTTTTTTAATGGTACTAGACATCTTGTGTGTTGTCAGTGGAATTTCAGATTTAATCACTGTGATTTATCGATCAAAGACTGGCAGGAGGTGCCACGATCTTATATTAAGGTTGGCTATGACCGCCGTTAAAATATGTTGTAACAATGCGTATTATCAGGAATATGACAAGGTTGACTTAAATATGATATTGTCAAGCCCTGTTTAAAGACAATAATTGAAATAACTGTAATGTTAATTGTATGCAATTGCGATCCGTACAATATTTTGAAAAATTGCAATATGTTACATGATAAGGTGTTACTATTTCTTTTCAAGTTCTTGGAAAACTCGACAAACTAATTAAACGTTAGAGCATGATTACAGGGAGAAAATAAAGACCAATACTTAATTAAGTTAATATATTCATTTGATTTTTTACCTTTCATTATGCTCCCGGTTGTACAGTTTTGTATAATGCACAAAGGCTGTACAGTTTTCCTAGTAATTTGCTTATTAATTGAATTAATAAATTAAAAAGAACCCCATGAAACTAACAAAAAACAAAACAAACAACAACAAAGAAAAAACTCGCGTTATGTGTGTAGGAGTAAAGGTCAGTTTTGCATGTATAAATGATTATCATCGAAATAAATGTAAATATTTTTACGTTTCATGTACGATCTTTGTTATGAAATGTAACAATAAGTTTACATATGTATCAAAGTTTTATTTTTCATTGTTGTACCTTCGTATATCTCTATCAATCTATCATATTTTTATATCGACACCAATAACATTATGACCAAGAATTTCAACCGCCATCTTGTCAATCGCTTGATGCATGTCGACCTGTCACGCAAAAGAACCACAATCGAATCCCACTAATAATTGTTTTCTTCATTTTTTTAGTATGTACTTTTGTATACATTGAATAGGGAATGCGAATTATGTGACTTCGCGAAACACACCAGAACCTAAATGGAAAACAGCTAACATTATCGTAAGAAAATTGCTCTTTCAGTTTGTTATTCACGTTAGTTGGCCAACACGCTCAACATGAAGTAAAAATAAAATTTGCATGTTCCGAGTAAATATCGGATATATTTCATCTCGTGCCTGAAGTATTTTGCACACTCAGCGAAATATGTTCGCTATTCATTCGATACAAGCACGTACCCTCGCAATGCACCTGCATTACTTTATGAAAACAAGACAATACACCTGGACTACTTACCGTCTGTACTCGCTTATAAGTAGCATCTAACTGCAAACAAAAAAGATCCTGATCTGCCGTAGCATAATGTGCCAGAAGATCAGTGTCTATGTTGTTTGTTCTAGGGATTAACTGCAAATAGCTAGATCTGACGTGGCTTTATGCGACGGCAGAGCTTGGTCTGTGTAGTTTTCAATTGGACTCGTCTTATATACGAATAAATAAGGCATATTCGACTCTACCTAATATATATCACTCGAGCTGTATACATGCTGTATATCATTCGAGCTCTAAAGAAACGAAGTCTTTCGACCTAGCATGTTCATTGAAATGTCATGTGCTAAATAAAATATGCGTGATAAAATGTATTTAAAATTTAATCCAATCTTTGCGTAACTATCACAATCACATTTTCTATCAAAAAATTAAAAATATAAATGTAAAAAAAAACGGTTAATTCAACTTAATTCAGCTATATCGCCTCTTAAAGTAATATTTTCCCCCCATTTGACAGTTAATACAGACTTACATATATGGAACGTACGCTGGGTTGTATACGAAAATGGTAAAATCGATTTGTTTGTAAGGTGCTGCGGAAAAATCCCAGACTCGCTTATCTGGAGAAATTGTGTTAAAATGATGTTACTAAAACCCACACGAGGGTAGTCCAAAACAATAATCCGAATATCTCCTTTCCTAATTAAACAGTTAATTAAATTAATTAATGAAGTACTAAGTCATTTGTTTAGATGCTGCCACTTTGCTTTATTTGATTGGTTATCCTCGTTAGATTCTGCCATTCAATCAGATCTGTCCGTATTAATGCCGTCTCTACTGAGGGAGGGAGGGAGAACACAAATATAAGGAGGCAGTGAGTTATTGAATTAGGTCTACTTCGAGGACTATGATTTGCATACTTCTTTGACTATTGTTGCTGATTTATTGAGCGAATGATAACAAGAAGACAGAGCTGGATGTGAATCATGGGCTTGTTTTTTGATGTTTGTGAGAAGGGTAAGCTTATAATTAAAGCCCCAAACAGTTGTTTCCTTGTCCCATGCCATTTGTAGAGACAAAGTCTACACATAGATGAAGCCCAAATTAAATAAGGCAGCAGAAATACAAACACGATTTTGATACTTGGTCCTTTATTCGGGGAATGGTTTCCCTTTGGCACAGTATAATGCTGTTTGTGTATTATTTCAGGGATATGAATCCATTAGAAATCAATCAAATTTGTGTATTTAATAGTATTATTAAGCAATATGGTTTATATTATGAAACCTCTATGTTGTATTGCATGCAGTCAATAGGTAGGTTACTTAGCAACACAACTAAACAGAAAGACACTCATAATCCGTTTTGACTTTGTAATTAAACGTTGCCAAATTTTTATAAGTATCTTGCAATAATCCATTGGAAGGGAAATCTCGTAGCCATGCAGAGAACAGACCAAACTGTTTGCCCTGAGATGACATGGACTCCAAGCTCTAAAGTATAGTTCAAAGCAGCCATACGAGTCCTGTCCAAGCTCATAAGTATACATTCTTTAACCTCTTCATACATGAAGGAAGCAATAGACTAGAGAGAAACAAACTTACCGAAGGTATCTATTTATCTAAGACAAAAAAGGTATTTAAAAAAATGAATCAGAATTATTGAAAGGACATCTCCTTATCAAATCGCTTTACACACATACAAATCAATTGATATGAAAACATAACTGTCGGCAGGCTTTTGGATCTACTTTCTATGTCAACGATCAGGTAACAGCTTCATTCAAACTGAAAGTCAACGGAATTCAAATTAAATATCTCTACTTACCACAATATCAAGAGTTTGACATCTGCAGTCGGCATAACATATTTATCATCGAGTTTTATTAGCGATCACGACGCAACTCCACGATCGCCTTTGCTTCGTCATGTAATTAAAAGTTTATTTTATGATGTATTTATTAGCAAAACTCTTTTATATGTACCACAGGAACGCCGGTCGATCGTTACTTCATATACCCACCTATGGCGCATAAAGTGTCTCAGACAGTCGCATCCTTCCACCATGGCGTGGACCCACCAAGAAGATTAAAAATGATACGACAAATTTCTACCTTTACGGCGCCATTGCCTCTTCGTCATAAAATCAACCTATACAGACCTGAACGTACTTTGATGAGTTATAGCGCAAAAGGTCCACAGGTTAACTGGAAACCAAATACAGGCATTGATTACTTTCTGATGTTATAGACTGCAATATGGAACTCTATGCTTTAGTAAGCCGGTTAATCGGGAGTCATACCACAAAAATTGCCTGGCTCCCTGCAAACTTTTTCATCGTAAATCATCCAATTTTGAAAACAAACGAAGTAGTAGTCATTTATTACTATCCTGTACCTGTATACTGTGTGAAGGCAACCTTTAATGTGTATTTACTTTTAGAATAGAATATAGAATCCTTGTATGGGATAAACAACAAAGTCAGATTTGAATAAGAAAGTTGGAACATATAGCTCATCATTTTAATTAGAGTGAGAAACCGAGAAAATATTGTATGAAAATCTCAAACAAATAATAAACATGACAAAAGTTTATGTCGAGCATTTTGATGAAGATTGTTTTGTTGGAGCATTTAAAATTGATTTGAAACCTAAGAAAAGTGGTCACGTGATGGAGAGTACTTAGCAGTAGTACAAGACGACACTTTAAGGCGTAAGGTCGGAATCCTATGTTAAACGGGGTCTGGGTAATAAGAGGAAATTAACGCCAGGCGCCATTTCTATGGTATTCTGAGGACAAAGAGAAATTCTATGTTAAAAATCTATTTTTAACCTTCTTGGTGTATATGGCAGAACATTTTGGGCCCGTCTGATGTTTGATTGGAATTTAAAATTTAAGCTATAGTATTTGGTAATAAATACGTCATTCTGACATCAAAATAGTACTCTGGACTTTAATGGGAATTTAATACTGAATGGCATTGTGGCATATAACGGGAAATTACCAATTACAAATAACCGAATATTTTTTTCCGGTTCTTCAGAGACAACCTTTCGATCTATGGGGAGTTCTATATTAAAAAGGTTATGCGGATTCAAATAAAATGATAAAGTAATCTTAGGCTGAAAGGTTTTGCAGCATAATGGCGGCCAGGAACATAGGGTTTGCTCTTTATGTGGGCTTATAACAACAAGTGGAAATCTTAGAAATGTCCATAGGTAATATCCTTTATATGTTCTGTATGAAGCTCAAGAGAGGTCGAGGCGTTTTAAAATTTTGGCTTTCCAAAATTGAAGATTCTCACTAAAGCTTTAGGTTCTCACTATAAATTGCTACGTACCGAGATTTATTTCAAACATATTCAGTTATTATGTATGTTTAATTTATACTGTACCTTTCCCAGTGCCTAAGGATATAATTTGATCATGGGTGTGTGACCTATAGAGTTGTGTCTATCTTACTTTTGTCAGTACATTTACTTGAATTAAAGTTCAAGACCTGGCCTGTCCAGGGCATTCTGTCGTGTCAGAGGTCAGAGGTCATGCGACTATCTGCATTTAAAGGAAACTTGGTAAACAACTATTCATTCCTCTTTTATGTTCAGTCATTGAAATCATTTTTGATTGTGTTCAGGTATAATTTGAGATGAGTCATCATTTAAATTTTTCATAGGAATTACCAACTGCCTATTGAATCTTTGGACTAAAAGACTAGTTTGGGATTATTGTGAATTCATTCAAGTACCTTCTGGATTATATCATTGTGATACATCTAGGTTATTAGTTCATCAACACATTAAAGACTATTGCTGCCTCAAGACATTCAAAACTATTGGTACATTGGCACATTCAAGATTATTGTAATTCATTTGGAACATTCTGTACTTTTGGATTTGTGATCAAACAGTTAGGTTTATTTGGGAGTTACGGTGTCTTTTGAATTTTCACTTTTGTAATATGGGAAAATAATTGTTTGTTGAATCTGACAAAGCTTGCTGATTTAACTTCTTTCCGTTACTTAGACTATAGGCCATAGAGTGGTAACATAGTATAAAAGTCAATCAAATTTTCATTCATCAGTTTTTATGAAAACTGTTACAAAATTGCCAACCCAAAACATAACCAATGCGAAGAATGAAAACAATGGTTTGAGACCAGGGCTATTTTTCTACATTGTTAAAATAAAGCAAGATTTGGGTTGTTGACGTTAAAGTTTTCTTGTAATGTTCCAACAGTTTCCTTAGTAATTTTTTTTCTTCTCGGATGACAAATGTTGTAAATAACGAAGTCATAGTTAGGCCTGTATTAAGTCCAAACAGAAATGAATTTTGGGTGACACATCTGTTGTTATATTGTACCAATTGAAGGGGCAGCAAATGGTGTTACTAAAATATTCAACGTGAGATTTTATTTTCTTTTTCCTTTGGAGGAGTTTGTTACAAATTTTATAACTCTCTATCTGATTGGCCGTCTTAGATTTCATAAAACGAATGGACATTTGAATGATTTGGTATAAACCAAATCATGTGTACATTACGCCGTAGGTTTACAATATCATGTTAAAAATGCAGTTACTATTCAACGTACCATTATGAGTCACCATTACGCATTCAGTACGACTACACGGGCTAGGATGTAAAATAAGAATATACAAAAGGAGAATTTAAATCCATATAATAAAACTTCCTTCCGTATCCTCCAATACCGTTTGGTCTCCTATCAATATCCCTTCCATAAGCTCTTTCCTATCCTCTTTTTTAAACAAAGCATCAACAGTTTGTTAAAAATAAACCCAGCTAACTTAAACTACTAACAACGGAAGAAGAAGGATTTTCCAGGTAAGTATGGATGTCAATAGACTGATAGATAAAGAAGTCAGCCCGCCCCACCCCCACACGGTGGTCAGTGACGAAGATATGGAACCAGTGGGAGACAATTACCTCTACTATGGTCTAGTCAATAATGTCTTAAAAATCCCATCTTTGCTAGCCAAGGTTCCGATATGTTGACCATATATACACCTTGGCCTATCGAGAAGATGCTTTCTCCTAGCAACATTTATTGGATTTTATGAGTTGCCTCCCTTAGTATGTAATGCCAATTAACCAATAGCGTGTAACAGCGGTGCATTGTATATTGACTGACATTTGTGGAGGCAATTGATTTCAAAACAATCCTTTGTAAGTTTAACATCGAAAGTATGACTACATACCAGAGCGAAGCCATTACAGGTGCATTTTCTTATTTATGAATCCATTCAAGTTATGTGCTCCCCTTGTCTCGATGATGGAGGAATAATGTTCAAATTTGAACAACTTAATTTTGATTGGATGCGGTTGCTTGCCGCCACATCCAATAAAATTCACAGACCTGAAGCATATAAATATCTACTTGATCCGCCAAAGTGTAGATATGGTTAACATATCGAAACCTTGGCTAGTGAAGATGTAAAAACCCATACGGTCCATTTTCAGAGTCAACCTAGATGTCTTGGGAACGAGATCCTGCTCAAATGATTGCCAAATTTAACAAAAAACCATATCACTGTATTATAAAATGTGTGTGTGTGTGTGTGTGTTTGAATGTCTTATTCATATTTTTCTTAAAGGTCCATATTGCTTTGTTTCTAGAGAATGACATTTTGGAATTTCTTCACTGACATGGGTTCTTCCCTGGCGTGTTACATTTTCTAAAAAGAGAAATCGAAGACTGCGTTAATGTGTTATTCATACACCATTGACACATGACTGAATTGCTTATTCACGGTTGTAATGCTATATTTCTTCTACAATGTTAGAAGCAATGCTCTCACTAAAACAGCTCCTTACTGTCAGCAAACTCCATTTCAACCATATTCAATGTTAAGTCAGGCAAAGTTTCATTGATAGTTTTCTAAGTTTAGCCAGATTTAGTAAACTGACAGACCTTTTGACTTACTTAAAGCTCAGAAAACATGTTTCTGTTGAAACCAGATATAATATGCTGCATCTTCAACATATTCTTAAATGTTGTGTTACAAATTGTACATTTATAAAGGGACTTAACCTTGGCTTTCATATGTTACATTTTTGTCCTAGATTGAAGACGAAGAGTGAAATTATTACATTACCGGGAGAGTCAATATCAGCCAAGCAATACAGTTCCTTGGTAGCACCTGAAGATTCTTTTGACATTCCAGCTACTCACGAAGTGACTTCCAGCCATTTTAGAACGATGACGTAGACGTACTTGGCGAAATATAAAGACTTCAAGTCTCAGTCTCCAGCAGAGGAAGCAGCAGTTATTATTATGGATTTTCTTGATTCTTGTTAGAGGACCTAAAAGGACTGTGCCAAGTAAAGATAACAAGTTCTAACAACTGAAAATAGCCCTCTCCCTACATGATACAACTATTAAAACATAGTCAACATGGCAAGATAAAATGAGAGAGAGAGAGAGAGAGAGAGAGAGAGAGGCACAATGACAGTAATCAGGAGCTGAATAAGTTATAGCGGTTATATATTTTCATACATGATGTAAAATTCATTATTTTTCATTTCCATCGCCCATTCCCCAAAGCAGTAAATCTAATAGTTAAATATGACAGTGAAAGCAATTTTCTTATCAACTCAGTCCGTTGTCTAATGTACTTGGGACAGAACACGAAAAACATGCATGGTGGTTTCAATCACATGGCAGGAACAAAAAGGGGTGTCAGCAAATTGGACACGGTAAAGATGAGCTTTTAATGAACTTTCATTATGACGTAATGTTGTTTGGATTTATCCAGGGTTCGATTGATAAAACTAGGCATTTTGCTAGGTACGATATTGGACACAAGCTCTTTTTTCAAAGCTTTGTAAGACATATGCATTGAGTCTCCTGTTCGAGATTGTTCTACAAAGATAATGTTGGAGTGGGATGGGGTTAAAAGATGATTCGGTATAAGTGAGCATGCAGATGGCCATATTATTTGGTTGTGTTAAGTTATAATTTATTCGGACATAAGAGGAGGAGTAATTCAATGAGATAGCCCGGAGTTTAGCTCGTTTTAACGTTGTAGAGTGTTAATAAATATTGTCGTTTTCTTCTAGACTGCAGACTTTCCCACCTTGTTTCAAAATAGAAAGATTGCCTTTTTGTGTAATTTTATGTCCTGTAACTATTCTTGTAGCTTCAAAGTATAGTTTTTCCAATTTGCCTGCTAAGTTTGTATTTAGTTTTCGTAGACTGGCTGTTCCTGTTTGGATTACGTTTAGCACACTTCAGAGAGTTGCAGTCCTCTTACAGGTAACTCCAAGAAAGGCATGGATAATCCATTTTGTGCGCAGGAGAAATGCATGGCGAAGACGACGGAACCATGTTTGACATTAGTCATCTTCAATGACAGTTTGCATTAAACGGAGAAGGGCATCAAGCTAGTACCATTTACATTGCTTAAACTTTATTTCAACAAAGCAAAGCTTATCACACCATCGGATTCAGTGCCCCTTATATAGTGTTTTTTAAACGTCCAAGAGATAAATCGTAAGTTCAAGTTTTGGCCAAACAGTCACGAACTTCTTGGTTATATCATGCTTCTGACGATGCAAAATTAATTGTCACGTGCCTATTTACTCATCAAATTAAAACCCACCGCTTCCCATTATTTAAGAGTTCTTACTGAGCTGTTTCGTGATAGGAGTCAACAGGGCCGGCGCTACCATATAGGCAAACTAGGCAGCCGCCTAGGGCGCTGATTTCAGGGGGCGCATTTCTCCAAATCAACAACAGTGTTGAAAAATAAATAAATAAATTTCAGTTTTATTGAGGGTCGTTTTTTATCCTGGTTTATTTCATACAGGGACAAATAATCGGGTAGATTCAGTCTGACCGAAACACCAGGCTGACCGGAACAAGCAAAATGAGTGAGTGAAAATCGCGCGTATACGAAACTTTCAGGACGTAATTACTGTTTATAAATTTTGAAATTGATATTTTCCGGGGTGGCGGGCGCCAGAATCTAACCTTGCCTAGGGCGCCAGATAGTCTGGCGCCGGCCCTGGGAGTCAACAAGGAGGTCTAGTCATTTACCCGCCAACTTTCTCGTCTGTCTAAAATAAATCAATAATACCCCAATCCCTTCTTTTCTTTTTGAAAGTATTCAAAATGATTTCCTTTCAATTTCAATTCAGTTTCATTCTCCCGCCAAACGTATGTGTGCACTTTATTCCATCAGCTGCTATAAAATGTACAAGTACGTTCACATTTGTTCGAAGCTGACCTTAAACAGTGTTACGATCGTTACCCTGACAGCAAGTCAATTGACATAATGTACAATTCAAAATTCGCCTTTCCTGGAAAGATTGCCGAAACTGTTGAAGAGAAAATCCTCAGTTCTTTCTTGTGATTAATGCGTGATGATAATAGGTCAGGAATGAAAGACAGCGTTTTCCTCAGTCTTTCAGCCTTTGCTTTCGCACAAAATGTTATCCAATGAAACATTTCAACCCTCGAATTGAAGTTGAAAATGAAACCCCAAAATTGAAGATGATAATTAAAAATGAATCACAGAAAGTTTAAACATTAAATTAAAAATCGAGATTGAATGTGAAAATTGAAGATCAAAAATGAAACTGAAAATTATGAAAATAAAGAACCTTACATTGAAAATAATAAAAAAAATTAAATTTGAAAATGCAAATTCTAAAATGAAAATAAAAATTGTTAATAAATCTGTGAAATCTAAAAAATAACCAAATTGAAAATAAAAAAATGAAAATTAAGAATTGAAAATAAAAGCAAAAAGCAATAATTGAAATTACAATTGAAAATACAAATAAAATAATTAAAATTAAATAAATTCAGTTGAAACATAAAAATAACATTACAGTTTTATACATACTACTCAATCATGAGTGATTACACGGAAGCTATAATTTCAGTAGAGTATGGATAATACATTGTGTATTTTTGTCACCAACACAGTCTTGGACTTCTATTAGAACGTGTAGCAATGCAATATAAGAACCTATGCCGGTGAAGAAAATCTAAATAGAAAGACAGTGAAAACGTATAATGGAATTAATGACATTTTTTTCCTTCAAATTGTGATTCGTATTCACGAAAATATATCAAACACTTGCCACGGCTGTTGGTAAAATCTGTCTTATTTGATGAGTCATTTATCTACCTGTCTTTTCACTTCCACTATAGCCTAATTTCGTATCTGCCTACTTGCTTACGTATAGGCACTATTGCCTATTTTCGTATCAGCCTACTTATCTACGTATATCCACTATTGCCTAATTTCGTATCTGACTACTTACCTACGTACACCAACTTGCCCTCTGATATTCCCTCCTCTTCCTTTGTTGATGGGGAACGTAGCTGGACTTACTAAATATTTTTGATATTTGTTTACAAAGGGGGATTTTACATTAACGTTAGAGGTAATAGAGTTCCACACGTGTTAGACTTATGGAGTAATGTTAATTCCTGTGAAAGTCCCTAACTTATATCTTTTAATTTGTTCTTGTTGGAGCTAGTGGGTTTAATTTAATAAAAGAATATTGATTTAGAAAACATTGTGTTCACTAGATTTTTTGCTAACAAATTCCTGAACATTATTTTACTTTCTTACCCACCCCCCAAACATTTGGGTTGGAACAAAATTAGATCCCAAAATTACGAGTGAATTGGTAAAATCGAATCTTTTTTTACACCAAGCAGACACAGTTTTACTCACCTCAGGAAGTGTAGGACGACCAGTGTAACGAATGTAACTTAAGCCGATGTCAGACAGTGCTCTGATTCGATCCAATCAAATTTAGTGGACAATGTCCTTCTCGCTGTCTGTCCACATGGGGACGGATTTAGAACACTCCCCGGTCCCGCGGGTTCCTCTGATCTTTGTAACAAATACGTGGGAAAGTTGCTCGATCTAAAGCCTGTGCCGATCCAAGATGCCGGATCTTCTCTCTGGTCACGGTAACCTTGCGTAAGAGATTAACTATAACCTGCGGGAATGTTTAGACAGCAACCATGGCTTGTACTAATACCTTAGTTTATACACGACTTACGAACTGGAATGAACAAACGTGACAAACATACTATAATGTTCTAAAAATCGATTTGTATTAATTAAATATGAAAAAGTCCTTAGGCCTCTGTCTGTCTGTCTGTCTTTCTGTCTCTCTCTCTCTCTCTCTCTCTCTCTCTCTCTGAGGACCATTCTAGCAAAATACGGGCTAAAATCTATGAAATGACAGGTGTAGAAGATTTTCGTTTGTGTCATCCCACGATGTCTCTGGAATTGTGTATGATGTTAAAAATGAAGTCAAACCGACCAAAGGATGAGAGAGAGAGAGAGAGAGAGAGAGAGAGAGAGAGAGAGAGAGAGAGAGAGTCAGTTCTTTGTGTATTAAATAAGGGGCAATATCAAAGGTAGTGTTAAAAAATCTTCATTATATAACCACAAGCACGCATCAGAATGAACTAAATTCACTTTTTACAGATCGGATTTGAGGGACTACATGCATGTCAAAGTACAGTGTGTAGGATATTAATGTGCCGTTTACCAATAGCATAATACGGTGTTGGGCCGTTAGTTGGATTAAATAGTTAATTGGGTGAAAATTATTAGTGTAGGCGAATTTTGGTCGGGCATGGTGTGTTGCACTGTTACCAAGATGGTAATGGAATCCATTGATGTACAGGAGTTTCCCAACCAGATTCCGGATTAAAAGTCCTTTGAAGAAGAAATGGGTAGAACCTTAACAATTCACACAGCTTCCATTTGTATTTTTCCCCACTTCTTCCAACTGAGCAATGATCCCAGACTTTTGAATCATATTCTGAATGTTAACTCATAGTGTTTATAATTTAGTTAGAGTGATGCTGTGAAAACGATTTTTAGTCGCGCGCATTGTAAATATTTCGATGCGTTCTGGATAATCATACTAATGTGGTTGTTCTATTTAGCTTCAGCACATAATGTGAGTCCTAGGTGTCTATAACTTTAAAAAGAAACAACTTTATATTATCAAAAGAGTAAGTCATGAAGGAAAAACAGTTTGCCTCTTTTAAGTAATACAGAAATTATTTTAAGTTTCACAAACAGCAATCCAAATCGTTTGCCCATTACGTTTTATAACATCAATGTGTATAAATCACACGTGCTTCTAAAAATGTCTGCAGAAGAAGATTAAAGATAATTATCATCAGTAAATTACATCGCATGGGAGCTCAAAATGTTTCCTACATCCTTGATATAAATAAGAAATTGGAATGGTCTAGCAAGGAACCGTTGGGAACATCAGTGGTTAGTTGACATTCTGCTGATACTAAACTTTGATAGAAATCTCACAAATAGTGGTTTGTCAAGTAACATTTGAGCCCTGGCCAAAGTTTACCTGCAATTCCATTTTTTAAAAAGTTTATACATAACCCTTGAATCCAAGGACGCTGGCTTTTCACTTGGAAAATCTAAAGTAAAACACTGATTTGGGATTGTTGTGAATTAATTCAACGACATTCTAGATTATATAATTGTGATACATAATGAGAATTGGTACATCAGCACGCTCAAGATTGGAATTCAATCGGAACACTGTACGTTTGGAATGGTGATGGAGATTTTGGGATTTAATCCACAATACTATTAGTTCCTAGTAAATTTTCACTTTGTATTCGCGGGAAATAAATTATTTGTTTTCGCATTTTCTGTTAATTAGTTTAAGATCTATAGAGTCGTAACACATGTCACCAAGAAGAATACCATGTGGTGTTTATTCAAATATTACATCTAATGGGGCACAAAGGGTTCCTTCATATCTCGACCAAAAGTGTATGTTCCACTTTTCCAGGTGATATACAACAAAAACTATTTTTATTGCTTTTTTTAGATCTTCAGTTTTATTCCTTTGTTTTAAGGTTACCTTATGATCCAAACATATATGTAGGATAATAATAATTCCATGCAATAAACTATATTGATCTCTCAGACCGACAGGACTCGCTATATCAGTCTCTATGTAATTAAACTGAGATATACGTGACTCACTATAATAATAATAATAATAATAATAATAATAATGAGGACTTTGTATAGCGCCTAATCTTTAGAAGCTCTAAGCGCTTTACAACATTAGGCAACACCTATATAAAAATATTTATATAATGATATGATTACAAACACAAACACCATGAAATTAGAAAACATAAAAAAGAAAGAAATGCTCTCTGTAATTAAATTGAGGTATAGGTGACTCACTACATCAGTCTCTCTGTAATTAAATCGATAAATAGGTGACTCACTACATCAGTCTCTCTGTAATTAAATCGATAAATAGGTGACTCACTACATCAGTCTCTCTGTAATTAAATCGATAAATAGGTGACTCCCTATATCAGTCTCTCTGTAATTCAATTAAGATATAGGTAATTCACTATATCAGTCTCTCTGTAATAAAATCGAGATATAGGTAATTCACTATATCAGTCTCTCTGTAATTAAATCGATAAATAGGCGACTCACTATATCAGTCTCTCTGTAATTAAACTGAGATACAGGTGATTGTCCCTGTAACAAGGAATGCCTAAGTTTATCAAATAAAAGCGGACCCTGAGGGGAAACATTTTTTATGCTTTGGACCAGAATTGTTTTCAATTTACTTTTGGCATGATAGCAACCACATAATAAGAACGAGAAAGACTTAAATATTCAACAAATAACTCAAGGTCATGCTATTGCATAACTTCACAACATATATTAGAGGGAAGAGAATAAAATCTGCGAAAATAATAATCTAAATATATTTCATGTAAATCCGCCAAACTAATCATCTAAATATATTTCATGTAAATCTGTAAAAATAATAATCTAAATATATTTCATGTAAATCTGTAAAAATAATAATCTAAATATATTTCATGCAGATTTCTAAGTATTTTCATGAATGGAATGAATTCAATTTGTTAGATGCCTATCTGTTGAAGAAGACTCAATAAACGTAAATAAAACATTATGTGTCATCAAGTGAAATTTGTAAAATTACATGATCTGGAAAGTGACCATGTCCGAATGTTTACAGTTATCTCCGATTTCAACGTTCTCTTGTTTATCAACGTCTAGTGTGCTCAGTATTTGCCAACACGATTATCAATAAGCAAACCAGCAATTATTGTCGACTGATCGCCTTAATAATTTTAGGTCAGGGTGAGTATAGATACAAATTGAGACTTTGGTTTGTACAAATTTCATTAATTGCCATTACTTTTATGGGATTCTTAACTACTGCTGATCTTAAATGTATAATCAAGTCCCATATACAAATTAATCTATTGAGTTTGGTTATCGATTGTATCGATGTTTTAATAATAATATATTTCGTTTTGGCTTCTAACGTAGGACTGCGTTCATTAACGAACAAGTGACACAGTTTAGTTGACACGTTTACATGAGATATGTTGTTGTTATTTAGATGTTGCATGTGGGTGTCTCGATGTTATACCCTTATCCTTATGGCATTGTGCGTCCAACGAAATATTGTGTCGGACATACATAAAATAACACGCTGGTTTGTTTTTCTAAACTGAGAAAACATCTATAATTGTAACAATTAGTGCAAGTGTCCCATGAAACCCTGCCTGTAGAGCCACATGTATGTTTCAAGAGTAAAATATGTTTGGCACTTTGCAATCGTAAAAAATTACATACTAATAGAACGTAGAAGCAAAGTTACAAAGTACAGATATCGGACTCCGAAAATTGGTCATATTTGAAAGTTGATATTGTAACTATATACGTTTTTAACGCTCGTGTGCATTTGCAACGTCTGTCGTGAACTAATCGTATTTTTATTTGCCTAGATTACAGGCGATTAGAAAATATGAAGTTGTATCCGATATTCACCAGAACAGTTTTCATTCAGCATGGATACAGATGAAAAATATTTCGCTGTCATGATACTTGCTGTTTCTTACTTGCACTTTTATGGCAAATTATTAAAGACTTAGGATTTTGATTCACGTCCCTTATTCGAATTAATCCGTTAGGCGGTACCTTGTAATGACTTTGTAACTTAAAGTTCGAATTAAAATTCAAGAGACGATTCAACGCTTTCATATATATTTTTACAGGATAAAAATGCAATGATTTTCCTGTAGCTGTCGGTTTTCTTTTTGACCTATCAGCTAGATTAATGACGCTCAACATGACAGAACAATATACGCAAATCTGACAAGCGCGTGCAAACGTCAGATTAACGGGTAATTATTGTAATGTATTCAAAATGTGAAATCTGTGAAGTTCTCTAATCAGGTAGAAATGGTTTATAATCACAGGTATAGTGGAAAATAACACGATATCTTACTAATATATTTATACACTGCGAAAATGACAGGTATCGTTACTTGTTCATTCTTCATTGTAACTGATGCTGCAAATGTTATTCGGAACCCTGTTGTGGAGACCAACGTCATACGTAATTATGTTGTAAGCGTAAAATAGCGAGGAAATCCGGATAGCGGGACATTATCTGAACACAGCCGCACCAAAAATGGACACTGACGTTCGCCATTTCCAGGCAGTTTGTGAACGTGTGGTATCATTGTGTAGATAATTACAATAAGTTATTATTTTTTCTGCATCATATCGGTCCTAACAATTATTTTGATGAAATTATGGATTCGATAATCGGTTGTTCCGTGTGATATAAATTTCATTGATTGTGGTGTCGAATGCTTCGTTAACCCAAGGTGAATGTTAACGGTATTGTGGCCAGGCTAGAATTTAATTTTCAATTTGTTATTCATCAACAGTGCTACTCGACATCCACTGAGCATTAAGGATTCAGAGGAAAGACAGAATGGTAGCATTACCGGCCGATACGATCAAAACTATCCGCCCCCCCTCCAGAAAAGGTGTGTATATCTCAAGTGATTGGCCTGTTTATTCCCAGTCAGATGAAATAAACAATGTGTTTTTATTGCTTGTTGCAGACATAATTGTTTCTGTTTCCTGGGCGGGGGGGGGGGATGCTATTTTTTGGTTGTTGATGGTGGTGGTTGGGTTTATTTTGTCTTTCAAAGTATTTTAATTATGTTATATGTATCGTTTTTATTAGAGGCTCGGATACCAATACAAACTTTTTAGGTCAAATTGGATTTACTAAGAAGAAGCAAACACTAAACACCAAAACTCGGTATGACGAACGTACACGATTCTTCAATATCAAATTCAAGCATAAATTCTTTATTGGCATAACATAAAACTCAGATTCTCGCTCTTTCCTACCATATTGACGGTATATATATATATATATATATATATATATATATATATATATATATATATATATATATATATATATTAGATAGGAGCCAGCTATAAACAAATATTCAAAGCATACACATCAAAAATGATTACAAATTAAGTATTTATAATTAAACTGACATAAACTAATATTGGAAAAAAAAGCAGCAGCAACTTATTTATCTTGCAAAGTCTATTAATATCTGTGTACTATCTAGACAGTATTGCGAACGTTCGTGTTTCTACACCAATGCGTGCAAAATTTGCCAGCATATTAATTGCAGAGACGATCCACTTTGTGGGGATGTGCGTTTAATAGTGGTGGTGATGGTGGTGGTGGGTGGTATGTTAAACCGTGGCACCATGCTGGACTCCCAGAAGAATTATGGATTATCAACATGTATATGTGATGCTGGTCAAGAACATAGACACGTCCTGGTATTCTGCAAAGTTGGAGACTATATTGGTTTGAAATACCTCTTTTTTCTCCAATTTAATCCATTTTCTCAAATGTTTGACTCGTTTTTTATGGGCGGATCTCGATCTTATCCTCAGTTACAACAACAGCAGAAGCAGCAGCGATAATAATAATAATAATAATAATAATAATTTAACGAGGATAATACACTTGGTCATGAAAAATCCATCTGCCCTGTGACCTTTAATTCTTTTTCAACATGTTATGTTATGACAAAATCACTTGCACAAGCTCAGGCATGCTCGCACAAACGTTCACACAGATTTAAAATGGATGAATATATGTAACAATAGGATAGACAGGTACATATATGAACAATATTCAATACACTTGTACATTTCAGGACGTCAGAAGTCATACATACATAAAATTAAACATGTAAGGACTATTTCTGAATGCAATGATGAGTTTCTGTTTTTGGAGGCTGTTTTTGTTAATTACTGCTTTTAGTGACTCAGAGACTGACAAAGCCGAAATTGTCAGAATTTTCAGGGAAATTCCATCTAAACCCAGCGATTAGTTAGTATATATTTTCATGACAATATTAATAGCATCAGTTAATGTAATTAGGAAGATATCATCACGTTCCCTTTCATTCACAAAATCATTACGCTTATCTAAGGCCATGACGCAAATGGTAGAGGAAACTTTCTGTTTGATATTCGACAAAATTATTAACTTGTAATTTTATCAACACCAAAAGGGTTTCTTACACGTGGTGAAAATCGAAGTCTTTGAATAAACGTAGGTTCCAAGATTTACTTTCCATTCCTTCTGTAATCACTGTACACGCGCAGATCTCTCAAAGATAGCCCGTTAAAAGAAGAAAGGCAAATAAAATGTCGATTTGATAGGTATCTTCAGTGACGTTGAGTAGCATTCTGAATATATTTTTTCAACTTGGAGCCCATGGAACAATCCCAGATTACCTCCATGCGTCAGAACAATGCTTCTATGTGTGTGTAAATTTATCTAACTTAAGACGTGCATTACAGACACCATCATGATTCTTTTCTGATAGGGGCCCCGAGTGGCAAGTGGTCTAAAGCGTTCTCCGTTACGGATCACTGCCATCTCACCTCTGTCTGCGTGGGTTCGAGTCTCGGATTCGGCCAATGTGGGTATGTGAGAAAGCTTGCCAGTAGCTTCTCGTGGGTCGATTGTTCTTTCCGGGGTTTTCCCGGGTTTTTCTTCCACCATTAATACTGGCCGCCATGTATAGCCTATAGTGTGCTGAAAAATGGCGTTAAACCCTACAACAACAACAACAGCACTTTTCTGATATATCAGAAAATGACTGAGGGCGACTTTTTGTGTAGCATGTTTTAGCAGGCTCCCAAACTGAAATGAATTCCCTGATATCTTCCACACGGTAATTGAAAGACTAATTATGTAGGAGGCTAGAAGGAACAAGGCTACCGACTATGAAAGGTCGACGAGATTTCCTCTGGATACTTCAAGTATAAAAGTCAAGTTTTATTTTAGGTCACAACAACTAATTATTTTATGAGTTAGAGATAGGTTACGTGTCGTGGTATATTAAACACCATATTTATTAAATGAATGTCGCTGATTGGCTGAAAATGATTACCAGAAAAAAGTTTTCAGTATTAACCTGCGTAGGAGTAGATTATATGTATTGGAAAACTTGACCCCTTTTCATTTTATTGAGGTCGCCGCACAGGTACTCTTGAATTTAAAAGGTGATATCTCACCTGGATGGATTTTTATAGTGCGCATCTGGAAGGACCTATTGTCAAAACCGATTTCCACATCATATCATTTTCATTTTTTTAAAAGTTTCCTCGTAGACAGTTCATTCAAAAGATGTACGCACGAGTAATTAAGGCAAATATTAATGTAACATTTCATGAGAGTTTAATTAATTGTATGTGCCAATTCAATAGGGATCAAGCTAGAACTAAGCTGGCATATTTTTTTTCCCAAAGAAAGGCCGAAGCTGCATTCGATAAGAAGAATTCTTCTAATATTTTTGGAATAAAATGTCTGCGAACTTTCTAAATTGGCAAAAATCGAAATTTGCAGCTATAGTGTAAACTTAAATAAAGCACTACACTATTTAGTTTGTCAATTGTCTGCTATTAAATGTAGGGGTGGGTGTTATTCGAATCTTACAACACTGCCTAATACAGTACAGGAGTATCTCCGCATCTGTTGCTCCAAAGAATTTTGTTATGAAAATATCGTCGACCTTTTCTTTTTCTTCCATATCAATAATATCCATAAGTTGACACAGTCACGCTTGATTATTAAGCAGCGGGTGGTGCGTGGTCAAAGATAAAGTAAAGATGGAAGTGATAGGACAGTCAGAAGAGTAATGATAGGAAAGGCAGAAATAAGTAAAAGTGTGTCAGTGTACGTTTTCGTCCCTTCATACTCAGACCAATCTGCTACCGTAGCGGCAATGAGATATGGAACCTCAACCAGCATAGTCCTGAGAATCACTAGGTCTTACTTGTAGCTGACTGGTTCATTAGAATGTGATTTTGGAAAGCTCCTGCATGTGAGATATCAAGTCAGGAGCTTCTGCAATTATTGATGGTAATTTGTTCCAAGTCCCCATTGTACGTAGGAAGAAGCTGAACTTTAAACAATTTGGTCGATGTTTGTTCGCCTGGATTCGAGTGATTCCCACTGGAGATGATTGAACATTGCACTGTCACTGCTAGTGTTACGATATTTATTTGTGGTGAAATCTAGCAGCACTCCTCTGAACCATCTCTATCTTAGTTATTAGAGCTTTATTATGTGGCTTCTCATTCATAACCTGTCACAGTAAACTTTTCTTGTATTAATAGGTAAAGCTCACAGGACGGACGTAAACAGGCACATTTTAGATAGCAAACTTTCTGCAGCAATAACACAAATGTTGAAAATAGCATAATATTTGAAAACTTCTCACACGTTGCTAGATAGTCAGCAGTCAAGGTGAAAATGGCTATAAATAGACTATCCACATTCAGTGAGGTAAAATGCTGAGATCAGTTATACTGGGGACCAACCATTTTATTGTTTGAGGGAGCTATCTTTTTCGAACCATAATATTCTTTCCTTTCATTCAACGTATATAATGGAAGTTATACCAATAATATTTGTTCAAGCTATTTTGGGTCCAGAAATGTTTTATCCGCCAAATGTTGTAGGCTTAAAATCTAGACCTAGCCAAAATGAAATGATCGGTTTATTAAGGCAGAATCGTTACCACCACCCCCTTCTTCTTTAGCATGTAAAGCGATATGTGCAAATCTACTTGAATTTATCGAAGGCCTGTAGATTAGGAATAATGATCTACGGATTAGTAAAATATTGAACACATACTTTTCTAAGGTTTAGAGGATAGAGAGAAAAATGAGAAAGGGTGATCATTTTACAAAATCTTCAAAAAGACCCTCGGTCTGCCACTTCATTTCGCGGGAAAAGTTGAAAAGTTCGATACTCGTAATCAGGGAGGACGTGACTGAAACAACATCGGACTTTACGGAAAAGGTGAAGTCATATATATTCATCAACTCTTTTTCTTCTGAAGGGAGAAGTTTGCAAAGCTGAAAAATAACACTAATCAGAATAAGGACGAGGAACGACCTTTGAAAATTAGGAGTCAGTTTGTAATCGAAAAAAAAGTGGAGTTAAATTCAGTCTGACCTGTTTCATAAATTCAGTCTGACCTGTTTCATACTTTTTTGACTAGTTGTTTCAATGATTATTAAATGATCCATTTATACCATATATATGGATTTCGTACGTACAATCCTGATGAAGAGTGCACCAAAGTCATGTGAACTTGATCTAATTCCAACATCACTGCTGCTTGAGTGCTTAGATCCAGTATTGCCTTCACTAACTGATGTTATTAATACCTCTCTCTCATCAGAGGAATTCACATCATTTTTCAAAACTGCCATGGTAAAGCCTCTACTGAAGAAACCAACACTAGACCATAACGATTTAAAGAACTACCGCCCAGTTTCTAATCTCCAATTCATATAAAAAATCTTAGAAAAGGCTGTTCTATCCCAGCTTGTATCTCATCTGAATTCAAACAGTCTTTGTAACAATGTACAATCTGCATATCGCCCTTGCCACAGTACTGAAACTACTCTTCTAAAAGTAGTTAATGACATTCTCTCTGCTTTGGAGAGCGGAAAGATTATAGTCCTCACCCTCCTTGATTTGTCTGCAGCATTTGACACAATAGACCATGATATATTACTTCACCGTCTCCAGCATGTATTTGGCATTCATGATATATCTTTATTCTGGTTCAAGTCCTACTTGGTCAACAAGACACAAATTGTGTCTGCAAATGAAACACACTCCAGCCCAGTTGATCTATGTTGTGGTGTTCCACAGGGGTCTGTTCTTGACCTGTTCTCTTCATTCTTTACACTCATCCGCTCTCAAGTGTCATAGATCATCATCCAGTGTCTCACCAATTATACGCTGATGACACCCAAATATACAAATCTAGCCACCCAACTGAAGTTGATGCTACCATCCAAGGTGTAGAGAGGTGCATTTCTGATGTGAAATCATGGATGACATGTAACAAGCTGCAGATGAATGATGATAAAACTGAGGCCATTCTGATCACAACACAAAGACTTTCTCATTCACATCCTTTACCTCAAAAAATAAATATCAGCAACACCAACATTAAATTCACACAATCAGTACGAAACCTAGGTGTTACTCTGGACAGTACACTCACATTGCACCAACATGTCATGAACATATGCAAGGCTGCATATCTTGAGCTGAGACGCATCAGCTCCATTCGCAAATATCTTTCAGTTGAAAAACTAAAACACTTGTGTGTTCATTAGTACTTTCAAGACTGGACTATTGTAAGTCAATTCTGTCTGGTTCATCTCAATATCTACCCCAGAAACTTCAAAAAGTTCAAAACACAGTTGCTCGGATTATACTTAGAGTACCACGATCTGAGCACACCTCCCCGCTGCTCTGTACCCTATACTGGCTATACATTCGATCCAGAATCAAACACAAAATTTGTTCTCTATGCTACGTTTCACTGTCGGACTCTAGTCCAACATACCTATCCGACCTCACCCATGTGTACACAACAGCAAGCTACTTGCCAGGGCCCAGCAACGTGGAATGAATTGCCTACTGAACTTAGACACAAAGACACAGTGATCCTATTCAAAAGTGCTCTCAAAACTCACTTATTTCGACTGCAAGAACAAACTTAAAGCCTAATAATGTTTCCTACCTTAAATATTTTCAGCATGTTTTTTTATGTTTTCTAATTTCATGGTGTTTGTTTTTGTAAACATATCATTATATATGATTTTTTATCTTATATGTGTTGCCTAATGTTGTAAAGCGCTTTGAGCTTCTAAAGATTAGGCGCTATACAAAGTCCTCATTATTATTATTATTATTATTATTATTATATAACCACTTGAATTAAAAACGCTGAACTACATTTAATTTCATTCGCATTCTTCTTTCTTTACAGCAGGTTCTATTGATTTTATTTTAATTCTGTTTTATCCTTTTATAGGCAGGTAAACTCTTGAGGAATTGTTAATTCGAAGTGTGTTTTAATTGTTTTTTTTTTTAAAAGAGTAGCTTTAGCTACATAATTTAGAATGATTAACTACTAATTATTTGGTGATGAGCTTTCAATAAAAATGTCAAGGCGTGGAAGCAAGCTATGTTTTACTCGATTCATGTGAGTTTCGTAAATTGCTGATTGCAGAGAAAGAATGAACATATTCAAAATCATCAGCATGTAAAGACTGAAAACGAATATTCAAAGCTCCCAACAAAATTGTTGCGCCCCCTCCCACTCCAAAACCAACCAATCAATCCTCCAGGTCCGTTTTGAAGCCAACCTTTGTATATTTAATACTGAAGAGTGGAATAGGAATAAGTATATGAACGGGCAATTATTATGTATAATCTACATTTTTTTGTAACTCCTGATTCATGATTTTATCTAATTTTTAAATTTGTTATTCTTGGTTCTAAGTTGTACAGAATATCTTTAGTTATATTTTGCTTACGTGACTTGGATCTGTTTTAGGACTATTAAGAGCGTAAAATTGCATAGGATCTATAAATAGATGCTTAGTTTTGTGCAGACAATTACTTAATAATAAGACTCGTTGACAACTTTGGGAAAATGTTTCACTGGCTGGTGGTGTTTGGACGGTTATACAAGAATCAAGCAATTTCCCATTGATTGTGCTAGGTCATACGAATAGGTAATTTCGAAATACATTGAACAGTAAAATCTGTTATCTAGGGTATGTGGTGAAATATAGTTGTAATAGAATGTATATATAAGAGGAGAACTGATCAATCACATTAATTTCTATTTTGGAGTCATTCTCATTTCTTATGTTCCTGTTGTAACTCTGTAGACATATTTTATGATGTACTTAGATATTATAAGAGAGGAAAAACAATTGTTTGGACTGTTCAGTGGAAATAGAAAGCGCCCATTATTTGGACTATAATATTATTCTAGAACTGTTACAAATTATTCAAAGGAGTTTTGGACAACGCCGCCTTGACAACATTTTCGGTTTGAAATTTATACGGAACTTTTCATTTTTTTTTAACTTTCATAGAACTTTATCAGGAATATTTTGGATTCACTTCATAATACCGCAAGTTACTCTCACATTTTCATTTATATCTTTGATAATTAAATTATTTGTTAAGATTTACAAAACTTATTGGTGTTTCTTCTTTCTGTTACTCAGATTATGACCACAGAGTCGCTACATTACTATAATGAGGAAAGAGCATGATCATCTTCAAGATCATCAGCATGTACATACACAAAAAATCGAGTAATCGCACCTCCCAACATCCCCCCCCCCGGTCCATTTTGAAACCCTCCTATGTACGCTTAATGATGGACAGTGGAATCGGAAGAAGTATATCAACAGAGTAATAAAACACACAATTCTTCCTTGGACTGAAGTGGTTAGGTCTATGTTACCTATTTTCGAGAATTACTACACATTGTTTGTTTACATTTTCGCATAGTGGGGGCGGGGCCCCGAGTGACCGAGTGGTCAAAAGTGCTCACCGTTCAACAACAACAACATAGTGGGGGCGGAGCCCCGAGTGGCCCAGTGGTCTAAAGTGCTCACCGTTCAACAACAACAACTTAGTGGGGGCTGGATGCTCTTTGTTGATTATGTGGTTCCTTTCCACACATTATTATTATTTGTTTTCCAAAACCATTATGACCTTTGATAATATTTTTCTTTATTATTGTTTTGTTAGAGTTTATTTCATTTTTGTATATTATCTTTCCTTATCCTGTTAACCTTGTTCTTTCCACCACTCTTCTCCACTACACATTGTCTTTCCAGCCTCCTTTCGTATCATCTAATTGTTACATTTGTTTAATTTTTTTTATCTTTTCCCCTACCTCTTTACCATACATTTTGTACGTTTCCATTACCACGAAGGTACTGTTTGTATATAGATATTTAACTTAAAACAAAATCAGCAAATCAAAATCACTTTTGTCATCGGGGTTTCCTCTTTGGAATTAGGAGATCCAGTTAAAAGAAAAGATGTCATGAACTACTTAAATAAAAGATGCTTGGAGAAATACATACAATTAGCTTGGGACTATGAGTTTGTTTTTAATTCCTTTTCATCTAATTCGAGAGGAGTGGCTATTCTACGAAATAATAATTTCCAATCCACTATGCAAAGAACAAGAAAAACAATATTGGTAATAAAATAATTCTGGATAAAAAAATTTACTCTGACTAATATATGCAATTCAAATCGTGATAATTCAAACTTCCACTCAGAAATCAATAATGATATATAACAGCCCTCTTTAGTGATTATGTGATTATTGCAGGTGATTTCAGTGGTTATGTGTTTATTGGAGGTGATTTCAGTAGTTATGTGATTATTGGAGGTGATTTCAGTGGTTATGTGATTATTGGAGGTGATTTCAGTAGTTATGTGATTATTGGAGGTGATTTCAGTAGTTATGTGATTATTGGAGGTGATTTCAGTGGTTATGTGATTATTGGAGGTGATTTCAGTGGTTTTGGATCTCGAATATGGTACCTATAATTCTCATATTCTGAACAACCACAGGGCAAGAGTTGTGGTTCTTGATATATGTATATAACATGATTTGGTTGGCGAGAAATACATATTGGCACAAAAAGATACCCTGGAGAACATGAAAACAACTTAAGAAAGCCAGCCTAGACTTTTTTCTTATTTGAGAAAATCATTTTACCATTATGGGAGAAACTGTCATAGAACTAGGCTCCAGAGTTGACCATTATGTTAAAAGAATGACTTTGGAATTTGCAAAAACTGATAAACACAAAACGTTTTGTAAATTTAATAGCTCATTAATGAAGTACCTAGATTATACTTCTCTTGTTAAAGATAAAATTCATCATTGTAAAAGTCAACATATTTGCCCTAATCAAAAATATAATTTTGTGCAAATTCCAGCTTCTGTTCAAGATTTTAATATAAATACCCAAATATATTTTGGTATAATACTGTTAGAAGTTAGTGGGAAAACATCCCTTACTCATCCTTTTAAAAAGACAAAAAGATCAACTGAAGACAGCTACTATCAATGATGTTAATTTTTGGAACACATTAATTAAACTAATAAAGTTGGAATTTTAGAGATCAAACAGAATCAATTGGTGGAAATTTGTAGAAAATAAATTGAAGATGTGAGAATAAGATCGAGGGCAAATAATAAATGAAGGAACACAGGTATCAAACTACTTCTGTAATTTGGAAAACAGGAACACTAAAACAGTGCGCCTAATCTGTCAAAATCGGATGGAACTGGTAATCAGTCCAAAAGTTTGACAGAAGCAAAATTATATTATCGGAAGCGATATTCTTATCATCATGAGGGTCCATCTGATCTCGAGTCCCTACCTAACTATTCCTAAATTAGACAGCATACATAACGAATCTTTGAATGATACACACTATAACTTTACCTTGAAACAACTGTAAGCCTAAAATATATGCTAAGCGATAAAAACCCAGGACGGGTTTTCAGTTCAGATTTTAAGTTCTATTAGATAGATATTACTGATGGTTATAACTTGTATGTGGGAATTTCTGCTTGACGTAATAGATGAACAAAATCTCATGATGGGCTTAACGTATTCATATTACAGTTGAAATTATATATTTATAACTGTAGAATAAATAATGAATTACCAAATATGTGCCATTTTAAGAAAAAAAAACTGAAATTACAACTTCTGTTAGAAAAGTACTCCGCATACACAAGAGGCACAAGGGGAAATATAGATTAAAAATGGCAATTTTACAAAATGTTGTTTTTAAGCTGAATTTAATTAATCGCTATTTACCACTCTATCCATATTATGGTATTTCTTGATACAAGGCTATTTGTTTGATATTAACACAGACTAGCACAATGACGCTTATAAACAAATTAATATGAACATGAGGGGAAATGGGGGAATTGTTTTACAAGCACACAATCACACTGCGACACATGCAAAACAAACTACAAAGGGGAGGAGAGGAATAGATGTACTTTACTTTAAGCACAAAAAAATAAATTTATAAGCATCGAAAATGGCAATAATGGCAACTATTCTGTTTTATAAAACGTTTATTTATGATGTTGGGATGTTGGGAGTTTAGTACATAGAAAATGTGTCCCATGTGTGTAGGAAACAAACAGATGAATGCGACATGTAGCGACGAATGCAGTGTTTGGACTTATAATACAAGCCAAAACCTAAAAATCAATTCAGTTTTACGTTGTTTTTTTTTATCAGAGTAACTATTCTGCCACAATTAGTTACATATGCCGAAATATGTTTTCTAGTGTACACCTCTCTATTTAATGTCTTTTTTATTTGTTCCTTCTTTAATCTTTGTTACCCGAGGACTAGTACTGTCCAGAATTGTTTATGTTCAGTGTAAAGATGTGCATAAACATTAGTTCAATGTAATTGTCCAAGTGAAAGATACTTTATATAATCGCCCCAAGTCGAGTCCAACAGCAAATAACACAGATCCTGATTTGCCGTAGCATAATGCGCAAGTTGGGTAGGGTCTATGTTGTTTGTTCTATTGATTATTCCTAACATTTTGCGCAGGCAGATCCTGGGTCCGTGCAGTTTGCAGTTGGACTCATCTTTTAGGAGAGGTTACGGTAATAAATAGGTAATACGTCACCAGTATGTTAATCAGATGTCGCAATGGCATACCATTTTGGTTTGTAAAGGACATTGCATGTTAAAAGTGTCACTTTCATGATGCTTTGCTTTTTTGATGTTCGCAACAGTTGTTACAGATATAAAAATACTGTATTTGAATGTATAACCAAGGTCATCCACAACTATACCTTTATCACTACTAGACTAGGTCATCCACAATTATACCTTTATCACTACTAGACTAGGTCATCCACAACTATACCTTTACCACTACTAGACTAGGTCATCCACAATTATACCTTTATCACTACTAGACTAGGTCATCCACAACTATACCTTTACCACTACTAGACTAGGTCATCCACAACTATACCTTTACCACTACTAGACTAGGTCATCCACAACTATGCCTTTACCACTACTAGACTAGGTCATCCACAACTATACCTTTACCACTACTAGACTAGGTCATCCAAATTCAAACTCTTGACAAGAGGAGTCTACAGTTTCACTAACTGAAGACAAATAACATCAATATAAAGACGACTTCACGAACAAACATCACTGATTTAAATGTCAACTGTGTTCAAGTTCGCGATGAAATACATATCTGAATCCTTGTTAAGCTTTTATTCGAAATCATATCTGTGTTCTCTTGACATGACCTAGAAGTTCATATTCCAGTTTTTGACTCATCAAATGCAACTTTTGTGCTGGAAAACTTTGTGCTAAATAAAATCTAGTCAGTTGTTATGTACTTCGGATGATTTATTTGACACTGCTTGAGTTCTCACTAAAAGACATGTATGTATGTATGTATGTATGTAGATAGGTAGGTAGGTAGGCAGGTATTGTTACAACTCGATGGTCTTCAACTGTCTAACAGAAAAAACAAAACCATCAAGTCTAACAAAATTAAACAAGTAATTTATTTCCCAATGATAAAAAGTGAGAATTTAAAAGGAACTTAAAGTATTTTGAAATAAATCAAATAGTCCTAAATGTTCCAGAACAAGTCCAAAAGTATAAAGTGTTCAGAATGAATTGCAGTGGTTTACCAAAGTGCCATTTAAGTAATGTTATATTCCCATTTCCCTCAAGTTTCAACCATGGAAAATGATTCATTTTCTAACAAACCGTTGTCAACAATTTTTGAGAGGGCAGTGGCTGTTGTTAATGGGGCACTTCGTAAAGATTCCCGCTACACCAGTGGATTATAGATCTGGTATCACGGGCAATAATTGGTCAGCTGATTTTGGTATATCGAAGAATCATTTGGAGCTGAGAAAGGTTTGTGCAAGATGGGTCCAAGATATGAAAAGATGAGACGTTTTAATGAGATTGTAAAGGTGATGAAACATGGATTTACTCTTTTGAACTCGACTGAAGAGAAAATAATAAAGCTTGGATCAGAGAAAATGCGCATAGACCAAAATCGCACGCACTTGTCAGATTCTCAAGAGAGCTTTATATACGTTATTTTTCGATGCAGGGAGCCCGGGTGCCCATATATCTGTGACTCATTCTGCTAGTGTCACAGGAAATTCCTTGGCATATAAAGTGTGTTGCAAAAGATGCGGGCCACTGCTAAAACATCAGTCCACGCACCGACACCTGTGGAATCCATGTATCCCATAGCAACGCACTAGCGCTTAAATCTGCGGCCGTGACAGACTTCTGAAGGAATACAGCATCCAAACTTTGATACATTCTCCATGTAGCTCTGATTGTCCGTTTGACGTTTGGCTGAATCGCTTTATCAAAGATTATCCGAGAGGCAGACGATTTGAAAACCATGCGGCTGAAGGTACGTTTTCTAGTGTATGAAAAACATTCCAAAAGTGAAAATAAACTGGCATTTAGTAATTGGATAAATAGGACGTGAAAAGTTGCAGAAGCGCATGCGAAGTATTTTGAATGGATGCACTGGCGTATTGTTCACAATAAAGAACTTTTTTTTTTTTTTTTACAGCACACTAATATTAAGACCGTTATCAACAAGTATGATGTTTGTTTATGGTTTTTGTCTTATCGGATTCATATAGCCTGTTGATTGATTGGCAACAAGGCAATGGCATGGCCAGGTAGGGGAAAACAAATCCAAGACATTTAGCACACACCACTGTTGCGCGTGTATTGCTTGTTGATCAGCTGCTGGTAACTATGTTTCTCTGAATATCATGTTTAAAACTGGGAAAGGGATACCAGTCTACTGACCTTATACAAATCAAGGGATTATGTCATGTTTTAAACAGGCCAAGTACTATCTATCAGTTTAACTTTGTGTCTATAAAGTTAAATCTTAAAATGTGCATGTAATCAAATAATGCTGATGCAGTATTATCGCTGGGGTGGCGTAAGGTGCAATGAAGCGCACAACAATCAGTACACTGAAGGCAAAATATTAGTGGTAATTCATTAGATTCCTAACATTTACTGTCAGTTCCTTCACTATGTGTTTCTGCAAACGGGACTAAGTCCATAACAACACAGACTACCTTCGTGGTTTTGAATACATTAACACAAATTACTCATAACTAATCTTTATACAAATTACTCAAAATCAATCTTTACACAAATTACTCATAAATAATCTTTACACAAAAATTACTCAAAATCAATCTTTACACAAATTACTCAAAATCAGTCTTTACAAAAATTACTCAAAATCAATCTTTACACAAATTACTCATAATTAATCTTTACACAAATTACTCATAATCAATCTTTACACAAATTACTCATAACTAATCTTTACAAAAATTACTCAAAATTAATCTTTACACAAATTACTCAGAATCAATCTTTACACAAATTACTCAAAATCAATCTTAACACAAATTACTCAAAATCAATCTTACACAAATTGCTCAAAATCAATCTTAACACAAATTACTCAAAATCAATCTTTACACAAATTACTCAGAATCAATCTTTACACAAATTACTCATAATTAATCTTCATGGCTTTATTAGTACAGATTCACGGAAGGCGAAGAAGAAAATACTGACATGAGCGCCGAAAAAAGAGGCGGCTCAGGGCGCAAAAATAAATGTCCGCATCGAGATAGTACATGGCGTAGGGTTGGGCGTAAGTTAGAAACGGAAAATGTCTTCTTTCATGGACAATACATACCATCAGTTACTTTTCTAGAAACATAAAATGAGAATCAACATATAATTTGAAGAATGCTTAATTTTGGATGTAACAATTTATTCCAGTTTGATGCTGCAATCACGTGTTTCTTTATGTCAAAAGCTGACACTTTCTTTCTTGACTAGTTGCAAATGCTGATTGTCATGAGATTTGAGAAGAGTAAACATAAGAATGCATCAGTTTAATTTAACCGAAATTTTAATAAATGATAAAATCAGAGGATAAATTACTATGAATAGTTCGATCTCAAAATGTAACTAGGTGAATTTATAATTGTGTCTGCTAAACGTTTTTGGTTATCTAAGTTTGAAGCAAAAAGCATACGTATGAAAGTATTCGACGTGAATTACCTTTAGTTCATACATAAGCACTGTTTGATCTCAATATTGCAATAGATGAACACTGTCTTCGCTCCACTAGATTAATAAATCTCCGCACGACGCGATATCTGATGCTAACATGGATGATTGCTTTGAACGTCAAAGTAATATATCATGTAGTTAAGTTACGGAATTATGAAAGTTTCACAGTCAAGTGTAAACTGTTTAAATCCTGTAAATGGTTCAATTAACAATCAGAAATAATGACAGGCATCTCCACTCAGTCGTCTGCCACTGTAACGGATGCTGCTACTGTTATTTAGAACCCAGATGAGCAATTGGAACACCTCATGGCTTGTCAATAAAATTCCATCCCGGAAATACTTTGATGGAACGAGGCAGCGTAAAAATGGGGAATTGCCGGAAAATGGTGCAGAACTCAGTCACGCGCTTGAGTGCGGTAGTAAAAAATAGAACCATGTTAAAAACATTATGATACCTTTATACACTTATTTGTACAAGAAAGTGCTCTTGTGAATTCAGACTTGAAAAATAAAAGAAATTTGAATATATCCAGTGCCAAATTGAAAGCAGAAACAAAATATTATACAATTTAGAGAAATATTGAAATTGGATGGCTAGTGATCGCTGGTTGCTGCTGTTAGTATGAGAGAGAGAGAGAGAGAGAGAGAGAGAGAGAGAGAGAGTCAAACCTTAGATACAATGTAACAGTAACCTACTTCTCGTTCAAGTTAACGGTGTATATTTATCCACTACGAGTAGCACTGATTTGTCACGTACTAGGAATTTCATCAAACACACTCGAGATAAAAGTGAACCTATATCTTTTTATTAAGGTATTATCGGAATGGCGTCACTAGGGGGTTGGGGGTGCGGACCGCACCGGGTGGCACCATTAGAGGGGGTGACACAAAAATGACACTACTAAGGATTCTGTATGGCCTGTTACTGAAGGAGGTCCATGGGGGTGACACCACAAGTTACCTGTGGCTCTATGTATCAATGTATTGTAACTGAGTTGACTGATACATTGGCTGTCGATGCTCCACAACCTTTGAGAACATTTTGTAGGCATACAAAGTTCAGTGACACCGGTAGTCATGGACATATACCTGGAGGACTTCTTCATAAAAAATAATGCGGGTAAGCCCTCTTAACTATCTAGCTACATGGAACGACTTGTGGTTCTGCTCGTTTTCTCCGATCCTGATTTGAATTTTGTCACGAGTTCAAAGAGTAAATTCATGTTTCATCACCAGTGACAATTCATTCAAACATCTTTGGTCAGTCTTTTCAAATTTGGCTAATAGCTATTTGTCACTTTTAAATCGAGCCTTTATTTATTTATTTATTTATTTATTTATTTATTTTTAAACAGCCGTTGACTAATGCGGGACCTATACTGCACAAAACATTCGGAGACTCAGACGATTCTTCAGATTAAAAAAAAACAAAATAGGTAACGAAATAATGCAAATGATACTAATCTTCCAATATGTATCATGCACCTAAATCAGTCGCCCGTCCCCCACCCAATAAAACAGCCATGTCCCACTCAGGAAGCATAACACAAATGGTATAGCAAAATATTCGCTGTTTTTAAATACTTCTCGAGGTATATCGAAACAAATACTTCTCGAGGTATATCGAAACAAATTATAAAACGAACAGTCTTGGAGGGAATTTCAATTTCAATATTATCTCGGTCGATCGGTCTCGAGGTATATCGAGATAAATTATAAAACGAACAGTCTTAGAGGGAATTTCAATTTCAATATTATCTCGGTCGATCGGTCGTCTGCTTTCTCACTTTCTCTCGAAGCTTGCCCAAACGATTTTTTAACATTTAGCATAATTTGTAATGATTAAATCACTTATAAATTTGTTTGGGGAAAATAAAATGGTCTCTTTGGCGTATTTGGAAAGCTCTACATAGAATTTAGCGGTTTAACACAGTAAATCACAAGAATTGAAAGGTGCATCGTCTGAGCCCGATTGAAATGAAGTTAGTTCTTGTTATATCTCAACACATTTTACTAAATATAAACTATGTGATAAACAGAATTTCGATGAGCAATGATTTAGAAGCAAATTTATGAAATTCGTTGGATAATTTCCAGCTTTGGCTCGTTTTATAAATTCTATCTTTAATCATTACCCATTTAAGATTTTTATATCCAAACAAAATTATATCTGAAAACTTTCCACTGAATATAATCTGTGTGATAAACAGAATCTCAAATGGGCAATGATTTAATAACAAATGTATGAAACTCCTCGAAGAATTTCCTGCTTCGGCTTGTTTCATGAATTCAATCTTAAGTCATTACTCATTTGACATAATCTATATCCGAACGTACTTCAAAGTCATCTTATTGCGCTATTCTACTTTTCCATAAAAAGTTCAGTATTTTCGTCATGTGTTAAACGGAAACTTACAGTTATGCCCACTTTTAGCCTAGCATAAACAGAAACTATTTCTTAAATTCCAGTCGAAACGAGCAAAATTCCAGTCGAAACGAGCACTCGTGTCCGATGTTCTATTTTTAAAGCGATGTTAAAAAAATACTGTGTGGAAGAAAAAAGCGAAGCCATATAAGAGCAGAACGAAGTATCAGTGTCGAACTTTCGTGTTCGACTGCACGAACTGTATCCTTGGTAACTGCCTCCGCATTCCAGACACTGAAAGTTCGACTAAACAAACACGACATAATACATGAGGATTTACATCATTTAGAAGGAACTTGGAATGTCTTCACACAGAAAATGTATTTTATTCCTGTTATGGCTATTTAATTTGTTTGTTAGTTTTTTTTAAATTCATTATGTGCTATGGATTATGCAGAATTGTATTTTGTAGCTGACCTTGTCCAAAATAAATTCATTGTTTACCTGACCTAAATCATTGATTTTGATTCTGGAAACAACTAATACATAGCTAATAGTTTCTCTTAGCGTGAATTTAATATTAGGGTCATTATCAATAGAAGTAATCTTATTTATCTCTGTCTGAGTCAAAAACTTTGCGTTTACCATATTCTTTGTTATAATTTTAGAAACAGAATCTTCTAGAATGAAGGTTTCTATTAAATAATAGTTTTAGAAACCGCTAGTTGTGACCTAGTCAAGTAGAGGGCTTTATAATCTTGTTTGCATGAGAAAGTATTTGTTCGGGCTAAAACATCCTGAGGGGCAGAATCATTTGTTGTTTTCAGTGTTTGATTTATGCTAAAATTATTTAATTCAAATTCTTCGTCTCTGGAAATAGAGAAATGTTCTACAATATTCTTCAAAAGAGACATTAACTGGGAATTATAGTGAATTCTAATTGTTATGTATATTTGATTTAATTAGATCTGATTTAATATATATTTATTGCAATTTAATTGTTTGTCAGTTTTAAAACTTTTTTAAATATATTTTTCGTTACATGATATTGTAATGTAAATTTATTTACTAGAGATGATAGTTTTTTTTAGAAAATAATTTGACCTTGACTGTTAGTTTATAATAACCAGGTGTTGATCTAAATCCTGACCTTGTTTCACAATTTATAGCAAGCCACGTAAACAAGTTCTATCTTTATTTTAAAATGATTGGTTGTTGTTGAGGTCGTGATGGAACTTAGTCTTCAAGATGCAAACAATTTTTTAATTTTTTATTTCTTAGAGTAAAATGATTGGTTTTCGTCAGGGTCACACTGGGTGTACGTGACCTTTAACAAGGACGTAGTTTCTATAAGCTTCTAGAAGATGATCACGTGACCCCATGTTTACGTTCTAGAGACCATATAACCTCTGTTGTGGAGAATTATTCTCAGTAGAAGCTGGGCTGTTAAACTGGAAGTTGTATGTTGTGCTGTTTGGAGTTATTTCAAATTAATTGGATTCAAAAGGATTAATTCTGTTATTTTTATGGAAAATACGTGTGCTCATGTAAAATTGTTGAACCAGGACAGTATTTTATAAATATTTATTCAGCTTTCAGAAACCGGAGTGATAATTCTAGTTTCTACAAGGATCTGGAGAATTCAACAGTATAAATTTCACCATACGTTATCGTCTTCCATTTTGGATTCTTCGTCGGGATTCGAACTTGAAATTAGAAAATATTTTGTTATTAGGACTACTAAAATTTTACTCTTAGATTATTTTTGGATTCGATTCTATAAAACAGTAAGTTCATATTTTATTCTTCATTTTAACAGAATTTTTCCAGGGAAATAAATTAGTGTATTTTTTCAAAGTTTGTTGTCTTCATTCTTTCTTGTCTCGCTGTTTATTCGAGCCTAAACACGTGACATAAGAAACTAAGGAAACCTTGGATTATATTACTGTGATTCGACAAAATAGAATGTTGGCCCATCATTATAATTCATGCCGTTGGTACATTAGAACATTAGGGACTACCGGCCATTACAGGCATGTTAACACCTTCACCGTTGGAAATTATTTGGGAGTTTATTAAGAACTTTATTCGTAAGACTTTTCTTGGTAATTCTAGGACTTTTGGGATTGAATTTGCAATATCCTTTTACATGTTCACTTTGTATTCTAGAGAAATAAATTATTTGTTAAATTTTTCCGAGGTTGTTGTTTCTCATTCTATTCTATTATTTATTTTAAGTCCATAGAGTAGTAATAATCCCACATTTAGTAATGATTGGAAAGGCACCCATTTATTCAACCGTCCGAAATACTTGTAGAATTTAATTTGAAACTGGCCGAAGACAATATCAGACTACTTTATTATAAAATCGATGCATTCAAAGAAATATGCATTTGGCTAGTATAGAGTTATGCCTTCATTTAAGCAATTTAATTATTATCATGCAAATGTGTGTGTGTGTGTGTGTGCATTTAAAATAGGCCACTGAGTATTTTAATAACTTATAGGAACTGATAATGAATAGGTGCTATGCCGTCTTTTGAATTCCTCTTACTTAGCTGAGATAAATACATTGAAACCTTGCTGATTCGCAGAGAAGTATACGCATTTATGAAAGATTATATCAATGAATAAGTGACGTAAGAGGACCCCCACTCGTAACAGTAGCAAGAATAATATTGGTACCGTAGAATGTTATCAAGAGTGGCATTGCATGCATGAGTTGTTGCCGTGTTTCCCTTTCACAACATTAATCCAGATAAATGGTTTTATAGTCTTTGACGCCTATGCATGATAAGTTTGATCTATGGTAAGAATGAACATTTTTCTCGTATATTGTGGTGAATGCTATGTTTATGCGTGCTCCTCAGGTAGACGGTTCACAACTTTAGGGTATCTTCCTTTGCAAGAAAAGTAGGTCACTGCAATCATAATGTTCTTTTGTTTGATGCAAGGATAAGTGAAAAAGGTGAATGCGCACAGCTTTTTTTTTAAAGACCATCTATACAACAGTGTCCGGGAAACTGTGCTGTCCGTAGCTAGATGTAGCAATACAAAGTTCCAGTTCGAATTTCGTCCGCCCTTTCCTACCTCTTGGGATGAGAAGTCAAAAAAGAGTACTCCTCATCGAAATTATGGAATTCGCCGAAATAACGCTGTAACGGTATAGGAAAGTCACTTTAAGCAGAAGTAAGTAATGTTAAGATACATTGTACTGAATCCTAATTACCTGAATTTGCATTTGTTTAATATTTCTTTTCATTCATAACAACTAAAACATATTTCGTGTCTTTAAATACCAACGAACGAGACAGATGTGATTAAAGTCTTGATCAATAAAACGGGATGGGAACGTTGTTGTAAACCAAAGTAGAAAATCGATCTAGCTCCCATTTCACTGATGGCTGCCTGCGATAAGATTTCATATTTTATCATGAATATGCAAATAAGTACTTTATGAACAAACCATTGAAACTACCTCTTTCTTGTACTCCAACGGACGAGACTTCTTATCGATCGACGTGGGACAATTTATAAGAGAAACAAAATCTTATTGGCTCATACAGTCAGTATGAAAAGTCTGCCGAGAGAATTTTACCTGGGTTCGCAATGATTGGTTCAGCAGGTTTCTGCATATTCATTAGAAATGCGCAAATCTGATGACAGGCAGCCATGCGTGAATATAGAGAGCGTAGCGGACTTTCGTCAGTGCTTTGCTACATTTGGGTGAGAAAGGTCAGTGGAAGGTCACAAATAAATATTTAGTGCGTACCACTCCCCCCTGTGTCCAGTCAAACCTGCCCTGTGCCGAATGAATGTGCTCATGCATTATAAAATCCGTGTCTTTCTTTAGAAGGCAAATGAGCAGGTAAGGCGAATTATTTGAAGAAAAGTATTGGCCTTCTCTTTGTTTTCTTTTTTATCAATCATTTTATTTCGAAATTGAAGTTTCTGCACGAGTCAATCAGTCAAATCTACCCTCTTAACTGCACTTGCAGAGAAAGGGGAAAATGATATCATCAATACAAATAAATCCATGTAAAGTACACTAGCCTTGCAATCGTTTTCTTCAATTATCCAATAATGTCAATCACACGTTTCTGTATGCAGTATGCATGCTGAGTACACCATTCTCCTATTCGGGTCAACCTTTCTTATATGAGGATGAGAAAGACAGTCCAATAAAGAAACAATCTTTCGATTCAAGAAATAAAAACCGCCCATAAATACCCGTATCTGACATTTCAAATATTTTAAAAGAGGACACTTTAGCTCCATCTAATAAATGAGAACCGAGGTGTCAAGATGCAGTTGTACAAAATTTATTACGGTGCTAATTGATCGTCAGTTCCTTCAATAAAGTATTAAAAGATCAGTGCTACGAACACGACGGGAACATTACCACAAAGAGGAAAAAGAAAAGACGATGATGATGACGATGAATAGAATGGATGCCATATCACGACCTCCGTACATTACAATAATCACCATATGGATGCAAAATATATTTTAGTAATTAATTGTTTTAATTAATTTTGCCATTTCTTTGCTGAAAGGTGTTTCTTGATGAACTGTTTTTTTGATTGACAGAAATAACACCTAACCATCTTCAGTGGTGTACGTAGGGTAAATGGTGCCCGGTGCGACGATGATAACTCAAAGAGCCAGAATAACGGTCTCTTTCGAAAAATAAATATCAGCTGTTTTGGCGCCCCAAGACCTCAAGTGTACAAGGGCAAACTACTATCAGTTTCAAAACAATAATTCTATCCTCTTTTTTTTAAAAAAAACATGACTAAACGTTTGCGAAATATTGGGATTCAGAGAGAATATTAATACTTTGCCATTTACAAGAAATTCCATTTTGCTATACAGTGTCGAAAAATTTAACTACAGTTACAACACACTCAGGAGACAATGATGCCTTTCATGAGCATCAAATACAAGTAGCATAAAGGCTGCGATTCTTGTAATAGCCGATGAAAGGACCGAGTTTGCTGCTTCAAATTTAAATAGTGATGGGGATAAGCATCGTGTAGCGTTCGGTACTGATCTACTTGCGTTGACTTCAGTCGTAAACCAATGCTTTTGTTCTGGTACAGAGAACAATCCTATGCTATTGCATTGATATAGAAAATACTTCTATGCTATTGCATTGAAATAGAAAATACTTCTATGCTATTGCATTGAAATAGAAAATAATTCTATGCTATTGCATTAAAATAGAAAATAGTTATATGCTATTGCATTGAAATAGAAAATAATTATATGCTATTGCATTGAAATAAAAAATAATTATATGCTATTGCATTAGTATTGAAAAGAATTTATATGCTATTGTGCTGGTATAGAAAAAGTTATATGATAAGTACAAAAGACAAAGAACCAGTTGACATGGATAATGAAAACAATCTGGCAAAATTACATAAGCTCCCAATCCCACCAAAGATAGATTTTTAAAAAAAATGTCCTTTTCTGTTGACAGGAATAAAAGACCTTTTACATGAACAAGTTTTCGAATATCTTCTCAAAGTTTAACAATACTGAACTAATTAATTCCGTTATTGTATTTATGTATGTCATTCTGTAATGTTACACTTTTCGCGTGCAAAGCACAGTGGCGTCGTGAGGGCATGAATAATAAAAAAAAAGCATTATCCAGGCGAGTTGCTGTCTATACGCCTATATATAGCAGTTTACGAAAATTGTGACAAGAAAAAAAAAAGCATTTCCAGCTAATTATTTTAAATGATTTGTTAGTATGAAAATAAACTTTGATGTGACAAAACCAGCCTATGATTTCATGATCAGTGTTTACATTGAATATACGTAACCACCACGAACCTGAACTAGCGGGAATGGTTAACCCTTTCCACCCCTTCCCCCTCGTGGCTACGCGACTAAGGGAATGCCTTCTTCATTCTATACTTGCATATGACGAAAGATTGTCTAGCAACGCACTTGTTGACAATGCAATGTTACCCTGGCACAATTTAAAACAACTGGCTCTCATTGTTGACTGTTTGACCTCCGCTATTTAAACTAAAAGTGATATTTCTATAATTCCTCAAGCATGAAAATATAGTGTATCTCAAACTTTCTTGGGAGTTTGAATCATTTTTTGTGCCTTATTGTGACGCAATTTGAGACGTAACTGCTATCCTGTTTCTTTCAGACAAAGACGTCTGGATTTTTCCACGGATATCAAATTCACATATGATGCACGAAAATAATTATTTCTCTTTCGTGTGCCGGTCCTAATTGGATTTTCTGTTTTTCTGCGTGATTCAAGGCTATCACATTATTCAGTTCGTTCTGTAATTATTTGTTTGCTTAGTTTTACTCATACATAATTAAACTTGTTATCCAAGAAGCTGACCGCTTCAATTCGTGGTAATATGTTTCCTTTGGTTTGTATAAATTACCGTTACGGATTGGAAATATAACATAATGATCTACTCAAGTTATGGCTTATAAATTCGTATTTATAATCAGTGAACAAGTTGTAATGTAGGCCAGTTGTAATAAAAAAGAACTGTTTTGATATATGGGTATTAAAAGCTATACTTTATGGGCTAAATATTTCCCTTTTTCAATCGAAAATGTAACGATCTTGGTCCTGATGTTTTAAAATTTAATGAGGAACAAAATGAATGAAAATTATGTAAACTCGGAGTGTTCCGAATGACTACTTTCAATATGGATGATGACATTTCGTATCTGACATTAGTTTTTAGGTATGGGGAAAACAAACCAGGCAGTCGGAAAAGCAGACGCCAGCAGACAGTCAAACATTTAGACTTCAAACGTTAATAGATTGAAGAATGTGCAATTTATGTTTACTGATGAAATTAACCAGTAACAAAATATTTAAGCAAAGAGGTCAAGGTCGTGATTACAATGCAAATCATCCTAAAATACTTGTTTTATTCATTTGTGAGACTACATGGTTACCAACCAGGGAAGTTTAGCAAAGGAAAACAATTATTACTACGTACTCAAAATAATTCACTTGTAAGAGTTTTTCTAACATTGTTTTTCTTCATATATTTCCCCTGATTTGTTTGACTTTGTGTCAACAAGATAGGATATTAATTTACTGAATATCACCACCAATAATATTGAGAACACAGATATACTTTATAATTTTACTCGTAAAATATTACATCACTTTTAAGACAGTTTTCTATCTCCATTCATTTATTTATTGTAATAACATACCTACGTGCGTGCGTGCCTGCACACACGCTCGTACGCACACACGCACCTACCTAGCTACCTACCTATTCCTACCTACCTACCTACCTACATACCTACATAGATACATAGACACACACACACACACACACACACACACACACACACACACACACACACACATACATACATACATACATACATACATACATACATACATACATTTACACAAATAAACACACACACACACACACACACACATACACACACTTATTATTATCGTAATGAAAATGTAACATTGTATCTTGATGTAAAAGTAGTAGTATGTGTCGACTGGGGGACGTATGAGGATGTTAATGTTAGCTAATATTAAATCTATGGAAACTGACCATTTGACACTTTAACCTATGGATATTGACCATTTAACACTTGGGCGAAAACAGAAAATGCACTGTTCGCCGCCATTCTGAAATGTATGTTCGAAAGTGTAGCATGAGATTGTAATATTGCTAGAAGATTTTGATCTTAATACGAAAATGAATATAGCATCAAGTGGCAATTTAACATGTGGCTAAAGATATAGCCTCAAACGGAAAAAGTTAGCATTATGAATATAGCATCAAGGGGCAATTTAACATGTGGCTAAAGATATAGCCTCAAACGGAAAGTTAGCATTATGAATATAGCATCAAGGGGCAATTTAACATGTGGCTAAAGATATAGCCTCAAACGGAAAGTTAGCAGTATGAATATAGCATCAAGTGACAATTTAACATGTGGCTAAAGATATAGCCTCAAACGGAAAAAGTTAGCATTATGAATATAGCATCAAGTGGCAATTTAACATGTGGCTAAAGATATAGCCTCAAACGGAAAGTTAGCAGTATGAATATAGCATCAAGTGGCAATTTAACATGTGGCTAAAGATGTAGCCTCAAACGGAAAGTTAGCATTATGAATATAGCATCAAGGGGCAATTTAACATGTGGCTAAAGATATAGCCTCAAACGGAAAGTTAGCATTATGAATATAGCATCAAGTGGCAATTTAACATGTGGCTAAAGATATAGCCTCAAACGGAAAGTTAGCAGCATGAATATAGCATTAAGTGGCAATTTAACATGTGGCTAAAGATATAGCCTCAAACGGAAAAAGTTAGTATTATGAATATAGCATCAAGTGGCAATTTAACATGTGGCTAAAGATGTAGCCTCAAACGGAAAGTTAGCATTATGAATATAGCATCAAGTGGCAATTTAACATGTGGCTAAAGATGTAGCCTCAAACGGAAAGTTAGCATTATGAATATAGCATCAAGGGGCAATTTAACATGTGGCTAAAGATATAGCCTCAAACGGAAAGTTAGCATTATGAATATAGCATCAAGTGGCAATTTAACATGTGGCTAAAGATATAGCCTCAAACGGAAAGTTAGCAGTATGAATATAGCATCAAGTGGCAATTTAACATGTGGCTAAAGATATAGCCTCAAACGGAAAGTTAGCAGTATGAATATAGCATCAAGTGGCAATTTAACATGTGGCTAAAGATATAGCCTCAAACGGAAAAAGTTAGCATTATGAATATAGCATCAAGTGGCAATTTAACATGTGGCTAAAGATATAGCCTCAAACGGAAAGTTAGCAGTATGAATATAGCATCAAGTGGCAATTTAACATGTGGCTAAAGATATAGCCTCAAACGGAAAAAGTTAGTATTATGAATATAGCATCAAGTGGCAATTTAACATGTGGCTAAAGACGTAGCCTCAAACGGAAAGTTAGCATTATGAATATAGCATCAAGTGGAAATTTAACATGTGGCTAAAGATGTAGCCTCAAACGGAAAGTTAGCATTATGAATATAGCATCAAGTGGCAATTTAACATGTGGCTAAAGATGTAGCCTCAAACGGAAAGTTAGCATTATGAATATAACATCAAGTGGCAATTTAACATGTGGCTAAAGATATAGCCTCAAACGGAAAGTTAGCAGCATGAATATAGCATCAAGTGGCAATTTAACATGTGGCTAAAGATGTAGCCTCAAACGGAAAGTTAGCATTTAAAGGACACTGTAACGTAGGGTGGAAGGTAAATGCATGGGCGCCCGAAAGATGCATGCATGTACAGTGACCTGCTGCCTAGTGGCTTTGCGTATGTATCCAAGATTTATATATAAAGTATTACCTATATCTCAAATTATGTTGTAGGCGTCAGTACATTTGCATATATTGTAGCTTTAAATAAGGGACAAGAACCAAAATTACTTCTACAACTCCGAAATTTTAACGGACTTTAACGGAGACTAGAAAAAAATCTGGAACATCAGATTAATATGGCTTTGATGAAAAGCAGAAGCATAATTACACAACTGTCCCAAACTTTAGAGTAGATTAAACTTTTTCGGTTTTAAACCCACTCCCAAAACCCCAGCAACCCCCTCCAAAAAAAGGCAAAAAAACTAAAACATAATCAAAATCAAAACAAAGAAACAAAATGGCCAAGATTAAAAGTAGTATACAAATTCCGAAGCTCGTATGGATTTTAACTAAGATGGAAACAATATCCAGATAAAATGCACGGAACTTTGATACATTTTATTTCCATAAAAGTCATTTTAGATAAGGAATTGGATAAGTGGGATTTTGCCCTTAGTAATGTTCATTCTCATATAGATTTAATACAAGTACTTCTCTAATTGACACAGTTTTTTTTGATCTTGTCAAGGAGTGTACGTTCTCCATTTTTGTTCTACTGCCATAGGTGTAAGTGTTACAGTTTTATTTTATTTGATATGTGAAACATATTCAGTTTTTAATGTCTTAGCGTGAAATGTTGCCTTTATCACTACGCGGATTTGAAACGTTGTGAACTTTTGAACTGTTCCAAGTTGCTATTAAGAGTTTAATTTAGTAGCATGTATCTATAGATTTTAATTCCGTACCTGTTATTATAACCAGTTTGGGATTTATTGTAGCTGTCTCTGCATATGTGTGTGCGGGTATATCAGTCTGGACATCTCTATGTCGGTATGGGATTGGAAGCAGGTGTGACCATCAAGGCCATACAAGGACGGAACTTCTGATTTGTAAACTAGCGCGCATGGTGGATCTATGAAGGGTGTGTGTGGTCAATGCAAGTGTGGGCTAACTCAAGAATTCAGGAGAACTGTGTGGTTTGACAATGGACACGTGAACCAGGTCAAAACATATCGTTTGCAAGTTTTTACAAGTATTTATGAGTCATACGTGGTTGTGAATCATACGGGCTGTACAAATGACTGAGTCACGAGTCATATGTTTGGTACATTTGTAATGTTCATTACAATTAAACATATTTGTTTCAATTGATGATGTTGTTTCAATTGAGTTCTATTGAGTCACTTTAACTACATGAGGTTATTTGAATCTCACTTTCATTACATGAGATTATTTGAATTTTACTTTCACTACATGAGATTGTATGAATCTTACCTTTATTTTTGAATATATGAATAACATTTTTGTCTTCCAATTTGTGAATGTTTGTGCAAAGTAATTGAATGAGTCGTATCTTAAAAGCGTGAAAGAATCACTGTATTTGTAGAGTATATACATATTTTTATTAATTCATTTTATAAACTTCCATCTTTCATCACACTGTGTTGTGTTGTCATTTAATCCAGGCATCCATTCAGGTCACTTTAAATCTTTCAAAATTTTCTCTTCTGAGATGTGAGTCCAGCCGTCTTCCAGATACTCTACGAGGAAGAATATATAAAGGAGAACGAAATCTCACACCCACACACACTATCACACACAAGCGAGGGTGGGAGAGTTTAAGCACACTATAGTCACAAACATACCTATATACTATCACACAAGAGGGTAAGGGCGGTTTCGAAATTCGATACATTTTATTGATTGCCATAGTATAGAGTGTCTAGCATTTTGTTTCAAAAACCGATTTTAAAGATCGCACTAACTCCAAACTCGTCTTTAGAAATAACGTTATTTGTCTTCAATTTTCTTTTTAATTTTTTTAATTTAGCTTTTCAGTTCCATTTGATTGAGAAGTTTGATTTTAAATTATGATTTAGTATTTTTCATGTACAATTTTCAGGTTCAATTTTTTCAATTTGAATTTTTAATCAATCATTTGCAAATTTCTATTCTCAATTTTGATTGCTAAAGTCTATTTCTAAATTTAGTTTTTACAATTTGAATTTTAATATAAGTTTTTCAATGTTCATTTTTAAATTATTTATTCAATTTTTGTTTTAAGTTTCCATTTCCTACTTACGTTATCAAATTTTTTCAGCTTTCTAAATTTTATTTGTCTGATATTCATGTTTAATTTGTTTAATTTTTATTTTAAATTTCCATTTTTGTAAATAAATTCATTTAAATATTAAATGTTTTATTAGTTATTTTTAATTACCATTTCACATTTATTTTTGAAATTTTCTGGTCTAAATTTCCTTTACAACTTCCTTTTTCAAGTTTGGTTTAAAAATTTCATTGTTTTGGAAAACACTTCTTTGCAAATTTTAATATTTCGTCCTCGTTTCCCAAGTTTTCATTTTTATGTTTCATTTTCAAGTTTTGGTTGGTGAAAATACCTTGGATAGAACCTTTTGTGCGAAACCAAAGATTGGCATGCGGATAAATGTTAATATGTTGTACATTAACTGTTTTTTATATTGTACTTTCTTTACTTCATGGTTTTGTGTTTTCTTATGACATGTCAGTATATTTTACCATATTAGTTTAAAATATACATTAGTTACACCATTAATAAAATATTAAAATGTTTTTACAAAATGTATTGCATCCTTCTTGGAATGTCAGAATTTCAAAAACCTGTGTTATGTTAACATATCCGTTCTCATAGTAATTGACGAAAAGTCAGACCGGCAAAGTTGGGAGGAAATGTATCTTACCTATCCCATTGAAATGTTGATTACTGGACCTAGTGGTTCAGGGAAAACTTAACTTGTACAAGCGTTTGATTACGGAAGCTTCCGTATTTGATCGAACACAAAAGAGAATTATTCTATCGTCCTCAACAACGGTTCGCATGATGTTACAATCTGCTTACACATTACTCCAAGAAAGTCAAGGGGAATCCATTTCATTTGTAGAAGGCATTGTTCCAATCGATCGTGTCTAACATGAGTAAAACTCATCTTTTCATCTTCGATGACACGCAAGAAGAAAACGAAGAAGAAATTAAACTTTGGTTTACATATAAATGACATCATAGTGATTCTAATCTGTGTCACACAATAAGGCATGAAAACACCTTGGTAATCCTTAGAACAGATCGCTCCAGTGGCCAAAGTAGTTAAAGCGTCCGCCTCAGACGAGGGAGGTCGCCGGTTCGAACCCTGTCCTAGTCTTACCAAAGTCTTATAAAAATGGTACTAACAGCTGCCTCGCTAGGCGCTCAGCATTAAGAGGTTAGTGTTAGGCCTGGTCGGTCTGGTGTCAGGATAATGTGACTGGGTGGGGCATGATACTACATGTTTGCGGCATGATGCTCCAGTGCTAGACATCACTATAAATTACCACACTGCAGACATCATAGCGATATGACTGAAAAATTGTTAAAGCTACATTAAAAATACAAAACACACACTTATCCTAAGAACATTTTTGTGCAACTGAATTTGTAGATTCGTACATCATTACATAGCGTAGTTGTCTTTTCTTTTCTTCTAGTGGTGACTGAATAAATACATGCATCTCGTCATGGGATGCTAGCAGAGAGATGCCAAATATATTACGATGTGCTAGGGTATTTTACTCTTGGTTCTTGCAATTTTTTGCTTTAGTGTTTATATGAAGCACATTGTCATATACAGTCACAATGATTGCCTAGATCCTGTCAGTGAGTACATGACTTACTATATAGGTGAGTAGTAAGTAGATCATATATAAATCAAATTTGTAATTGTATCTCTACCGTTTTTGTCTTTCATTCTTGCTTTTTTTTTAAACTCAAGAACAACGTACAGTGTTTGGATATAGAAATGTTTTTGGGTTGATGTAATTCTTCCTTGAAGCTTTATATATTAACGTTGAAAAACGAGGTCAGCATGTGTTTCCTGGATTTTTGTGTGCTATATTTAATGTATGTTGGTCATGACTTACGAGATGTTAATACTTAGTATTGTTAATGTTTATTCAGAGTAATACGATGGCCAGTTTGGTCTATTTATAGCTAAACGGGCCGGAAGGGCTAGAAAAGGCTGAGTGGGCTGAAAGGGCTAGAAAAGGCTGGAAGTGCTGAAAGGGCTAGAAAAGGCTGGAAGTGCTGAATGGGCTAGAAAAGGCTGGAAGTTTTGACAGCATGGCTGATAGGGCTGGCAGCGTAGCAGCATATCGTTGGTGTGGTAACGTGACCTGCAATGGAGTAGCATAGCTATTGGTGTAACAGGTTAACCTGCAGTATGGCGGCGAATGTGCCGTGTGGCAAATAGGCTGGCAGGGCAGCGTAATTTGTAACAGAAATTCGTTTAATGGATACGGATTTCTGAATGTGAAAAAAAGACAGGGAAAAGTGTGCTGTGATTGTAACGTTACATGGTTGTAGGAACCATACTAGTCTTTAAAACGTATGGTTGTATGAATCATGCTTATATTTAAATAAAATGGTTATTTGAACCATATTAATTTTGAATGCATTCGTTTCTAGTAACCATAATCATATTTACATCATGCGGTTGTATGAACCACACTGGTCATTGTTATATCGTACATGAATCCTACTGCATTTTAGGGAAATATTCAGTATGGTCGTTTCATATTTTGGTGATTGCTTTCATTTTCTCACATGGTGATAAATCTTGTCTAATGAATTGTCAGTGTACAAGGTTGATCATTATTAGGGTTTACGCTTTTACCTTTCGCATATTTTTATTTTTATTTCATAAAATCTCGTTCATTTGCAAACATTGTGTTCGGTGTTTTTACTCATTCCAGAATCCGTTCGGTTTCAGACGTGTTCCAATTTGCGACTCGAAATTTATTACAACAGAGTAAAGCATATCAGTATCGATGCCGTTTATGAGGTAATGTTTAAAACTTCAAGAGATAAATTTAAATTGAAAGTGTTATCTAAACAGTTAGAGACACTTTTGGCTGACTTATAGTATGACGATAGCACCGAATTACCCCATGTCTATTTACTCGATTTATAACCAACCAAGCCTGATTATTTGAGCTTTCGTCCCGATTTGTTTCACGATTGGCGTCAAGAATGACGTCTAGTCATTTACGTATCGCCTTCCTCGTCTGTCTAAAAAACTATAAAACACCATTTTCTGTTATTTCTGTATTACAGTATTCAACATGACTCCTTTCAGTCTGAAACTCCTGCCACATAGATTCGTGCACTGTATGCCATCGGTCCCTAAAATGATGCAAGCGTATTCAAATTTCGGAAGAAGCGAGCTTCGATGAAATGTCACGATGACTTAATTTCACAGCACGCCAATTACTACAAGGCATTATTAACTTTCCTCAACGAACAAAACCTTTATTTTAATAAACACAAAGTGGCCTTGTTACAACTGGCTAATACAAGAATGGACATAACCCAATCATCCCAAATCATTCTGCAACCTGGTGGAAGCAATTCTCTTGGTAGTGTTAATATACGTCATTTCTAAAATGTAACCCCAATGCCCAAAGTAGAAGAGCAAGAGGTTAAAGGGAGAATAATAAGAAGAGAAGGACAGTAAGTTCACAAATCGAATAAGAAATACGCAAATAAATAGCTCCTTCAAGAGAGAAAGGTACTGCCATCAAGGACGAAAACGAACTGGCGAAAACCTCGCCTTGTAATCATCCTTCCGCGCAGCTAACAATGATGCCTGCTAAAGATGACTTTAGACCAGTATTTCGTGATTTTAGGAAAAATGGGAAGCCAGCCTCTTTAAATAAATTTTACGCCGTTGATGTCTTCTTGTTATGATCTAGCAACTGCTGCTGCGGCCAAAATGATAGCTAAGACAAAGTTCAGGGATGTTAGTAGTTATTGGGGGCAATGTGGCCTCTACTGGAATTCCATGCAAAAAAAGTGAAAAAGTAGTAAAGCCTCTAAATGTACAGCCTCAAATAGTTTATATAAGGAAAATGGTTGAAACATTTATAGCCTCAGATGGTTTATTTAAGGAAAATGGCAGAAACATTTATGGCCTCAAACGGTTTAGATAAGGAAAATGGCGGAAACATTTATAACCTCAAATGGTTTATATAAGAAAAATGGCGGAAACATTTATAGCCTCAAATGGTTTATATAAGTAAATTGGCGGAAACATTGATGGTTTATATAAGTAAAATGGCGGAAACATGTATAGCCTCAAATGGTTTATATAAGGAAAATGGCGGAAACATTTATAGCCTCACATGGTTTATATAAGAAAAATGGCGGAAACATTTATAGCCTCACATGGTTTATATAAGAAAAATGGCGGAAACATTTATAGCCTCACATGGTTTATATAAGGAAAATGGCGGAAACATTTATAGCCTCACATGGTTTATATAAGGAAAATGGCGGAAACATTTATAGCCTCAAAATGTTTAGTCTTAATGACGTAACGGTACTGGACACTAGGGAAAAATGGCAAGTGTTACAAGTGGCTGACCACAATGGGTCAAGAACATAGTGTTTGAATTTACTTCGATACATGCTAGTCTATGTAAGAATGGGAAATTCTATGTTACACGGATCATAGAGTTAATATGATGTGGGCTCTATGCCCTCATAAAGGGTTTATATAATCAAAAGGGTTCTAAGGGTCACAATGAAAAGGTAATAGGTAAGGGGTTTTGAAGATGAAGTTGTCCACATAATCAAACAAACAGATGCATACAATATCCAAAATACCTGGTGTAGTCTACACACACACACACACACACACACACACACACACATTAGTAGTGAATAGGGATACCCTACGGACAATGGGAATTAGCATTACAGAACCCCTTGGCACAATCTACGGACAATGGAAATTTAACATGGCGAAAAATCGTGGGACAATCTACGGACAAGGGGAATTTAACATGGGAATAAATCGTGGGACAATCTACGGACAAGGGGAATTTAACATGGGATTTTTTTTTTTTAAATTTTTAAAAAAAGGGGTAGGCAATTCAAAGACTATCTCTTTTCGAGAAATATGGCTGGCCCTGAAAAGGGCCTTTGGTTTATGTTAATATGCCCTTAACATAAAGGGCATTTGCGACATCTTCTTGTCCTCAAACTTCGTCTTACAGCAGGGCCATACATCAGAGTCCTCTTGAGGCAACCTTGTCTCTCTATATAGACTCTTCTTATCCACAGGCTGCTGTTGGTCCTGTGGACAACGGTCCACTTGGATCGGACATACATGAGCATGTCCGTCCTGAACATCATTGTTGACACAAGGGTTGAAGATTCAACGTCGGTCCACATGTTGAGGCTCCGAGAATAGGTGAATCAATGCAGTGAACGGCGCTTATTTATAGGGACAGAAAGGATTGAAACGGATTGAGTTCATTCACCAATCCGAACACGCGTTACAGAATTCAGTCAGCCCGCATCCAATCCGAAGAGAGCAGTCTGTGACGTCACGTAGTCAATATAGATTCGCTAGCGCTTGTGTGCAGTCAATCTATGCGACAGTGATTCAACATGACGGAAACTCAGAAAACGATCCATTGGGGTGCACCAGCAGGGGAGACCGCCCAAGGGAACTCGGACTTACTTTCAGAAGAGGTGAATTGGGATTTTGTGGATTTTCTCTCGTCGCAAGAATTTGTTCCGGAACCTTCGTTACCTTCTTCATTACCGCAAGTGGAGAATTTTAGACAGAGACAGAAAGAAGAATTGGAGAAATTTATACAACGACAAAAGGAAGCCGAACAAGTTTTTCTCCTACAGCAACAGCAGCAAGAAGAAGAGGTAAGAAAAAAACAACAGCAGCAACAGCAAAAAGAAGTAGTAGCAGCAAAGAAACAAGAGGGTGAAAATCAAACGGTCACGGTACTGTTGGACATTTTAGCGGAGTTAAGAAGTCTGAAACAAATGTATCAGACTTCATTATCACGACCGAAGAGAATACGACCTTCCCGAGCTAAACACGTCAACCCTGTGACTAAGCCTACCGTACCACCCTTAGTGATTTCAACCCAATCATCATCAGCATTACGCAGTTCAGAAGTAGGCCTTGGCCGTGGCAAAGGCATAAGGCAGTTAAAATTGATTGGTTAAACTCACCCCTGCACCATAAATAAAAAAGGCCCTTTTCAGGGCCACCCACATTTCTCGAAAAGAAATACAATTTCAATTTGCCAATAACTCAAAAAACCCCACCCATTTTACCCTTATAGTACGTGTCTGTGTATGAGTGCGTGAGTGTAGCTTCTTATTTTAAAATCAGAACTCAAAGACTCTTACCTTATATCATTCATTTATTCTTTTCTCCATTTTTTACAATCCAATTCACAACACAACACTTTAATAAAAAGTTCATTGATTTCTTCTGTCTCCTTGTTTAGTCTCTCTGTTTTTTGAATTTCTTCACCGTCACACTCTTTTCCTCTTCTTCTTCCTCCTCGCTTTCTTCCCTTCTTCTTTTTTTCTCTTGTTTCTTTTTCTTCACCTGTCTTCTTTCTTCCTCAGAAGAATCCCTCTCTTCCTCTGAAGAATCCCTCTCTTCTTCTGAAGAATTCCTCTTTTCTTCTGACTCCTCTTGTTTCTTTTTTGGGCAATCTGGAGACCAATGTCCTTTTTCTTTACAATAATAACAGGTATCTTGACTTTTGTCTTTTTTATCCCCTGTTTTTTTTCTTTTTTGACGGTCTGGACACTCTGAAGACCAATGCCCTTTCTTCTGACAGATATAGCAAGTATCTTGACTTTTATCTCTAAAGGAAGGAGAGTAGTCCGTAGGCTGGTCTGAAGAGAATTTTCTAATGACCCCTCGCAAAGCTCTGACGAAACGTTCCATCTGGTCAGTCTCTTCCATCGTTGTGTTCGGCTTGAGAGTGAAATGAATAGTGAAAGGACAAGACACACACCCTTTTATATACTCTGGTCTGCTATGACTATAAAGTAGTTTATGGTGTTTGAACTTGAGTCATTTGACTTTTTGCTTTCAAGATGAAACGATCCCATTCATTCGAGAAGAAAGAAGAAGAAAGTAAGAGGCAGAAACGTGATCTATCGCCTCGTACCAGGGCTGAAATCTTGGCACAAATTCATGCCAGTGATTTTGAAGAGGACATGAGTGAACCAGAATCCGAACCCTCTAAACCAAGTTCACCACCCTTTGTCAACCCTGAAAAGTACTATTCCATTCGAGAGACGGAAAAGCGCTCCTCTAGAAAATTTAGAACCACGGCTTACAAATACACGGTGAAGTTTAAAGATTTCAAGGCTGAAGTGCCGTTAGAGAAAGCAGAAGTGTTCATCACCGAGGTGTGGGATTCTTTGCTCACTGCACTCAAGCAGCAATGTCAACCCAAAGAAGACGATCGCTTGAGACTTTCCATACAACACGACGGTTTGAAATCCCCTGTTTGGATCGAGTTTAGCACCCCTGCAGAATTGACTGCTTCCAAAGTCATGGACAAGATTCAACACGTGCAACAATCTAATGACCAGTTTGACATCACCGATGGAAAAGCCACACTGGACATGACCCACGTCTCTCCTCCTCAAGGGACTGGACGCAAAAAGATGTTATTGGTAGACGACCTTCGCAACACCAAAACAAGTCTCGTCCGAATTAACAACCCTCAAGACCAGATGTGTTTAGCCCGTGCCATCGTGGTGGGACGAACCTATGCCAACAAGAACGACACGGTAGAATGGAAAAGAACCTGGGACACTATTCAACGTTCCGACCGAGCCAAACAACGAAACGAAGCAGAACTCTTGTTACAACAAGCCGGATTGCCCAAAGACACACCCTGCGGCATTCCTGAGATGCAAAAATTGCAAGATGTCCTAGCTCCACGATACACCTTGAAAGTGCACCCTCAAGAAATGCGCGGACCTCTATTGTTTCGAGGCCAAGATTTTAAGGACGGAAAATACATTCATGTTTATCATCACGATGACCATTTCGATACGATTACCAGTATCACCGGATTTCTGGGATACGGTTATTACTGTGAGAAATGTGACCATGGTTATAATAATCGAGAGCAACACAAGCATTGTGGATTGAAATGCTCAGGATGTTTGGCCTCTTCACCCTGTCTGAGCGAAGAACCAGTGCCTTGTTCCACTTGTCTGCGCACGTTTGTCAGCCCTACCTGTTACCAACAACATCTGAAAACGCAAGGTTCACAGAAGAAATGTGCTTGTCAACTCCTGAGATTGTGCCCTACGTGTGAACAAGTCATATGTACCAATGCTGCCAAGGCACACGTATGTCGAGGAAAGAAAAAATGTCACATTTGTCACCACATCGTGGACTTGGAACACCAATGCTACGTGCAAAAATACCAACCCCCACCAGAGAAAGAGGACGGTCACAAGAAGAAAGGCAATTTCATCTTTTTCGATTTCGAATGCATGCAAGAGACCGGCATTCACATTCCTAATTTCTGCGTGGCTCATCGAGCGTGCGAGAAGTGCATTCAAGAACCTATCTTCAGTCATTGCCCTCACTGCAGCAAGATACCCGGAGGGCGTGAAAAAATCTTTCGGGGACCAAACACGTTAGCCGATTTTGCCCAATGGGTCTTAGACCCCGTCGACAAGACGTGGAGCCAAGAGGACATCGAACGTTACGGAGATTGTCATCGTCATGCCACGGTGATGGCTCACAATTTCTCCGGATACGATGGACAGTTTCTTTTGAGGTACTATACGGAACAAGGCACCGAGCGTCCTAAAGTGACTTTGAACGGAGCCAAAATCATTTTCATGCAAGTGGGACAAGTACAGTTTAAAGATTCGATGAGCTATTTGGCCATGCCTTTGAGTCGAATGCCTAAAACGTTTGGAATGACAGAAATGGCTAAAGGGTACTTTCCACACTTTTTCAATACGGAAGCCAATCAACATGCTGTTCTACCCCATTTGCCTGAGGTTCACTATTACGACCCCGACAACATGCGTACCGAACAACGAGAAGCTTTCTACGCTTGGTACCAGATTCACGCCTCGGACCCTTTCGACTTTCAGGAAGAAATGCTAAAGTATTGTCGTTCCGACGTGGACATTTTACGGCGTTGCTGTGGAAAATTTCGAGAACTGTTCATGGAACACGGAGGGGTCGATCCTTTGAAAGAAGCTTGCACCATTGCCAAAGCGTGTTCCTTAGTGTACCGCCAACGATTCATGCCTGAAAACACCGTGGCTGTCATCAGTCCTCAAACGACCCACTATGTCAAGCGTCAATACTCGGTCAAAGCCCTACGTTGGTTACATTACTTGTGCGACAAGGAAGACAAATGGATTCAGCATGCCCGCAACGGAGGAGGCGAAAAGACCATTGGAACGTATTCGGTTGATGGCTGGGACTTAGAAAACCCCAAGATCGTGTACGAGTTTAACGGTTGCTTATTTCACGGATGTCCCGTCTGTTACCCTGACCGTGGCACTAAAAATCAGTTTTTGCAACGAACCATGGAAGACTTGTACCAGGACACTTGTCAGCGACGCCTAAAGTTAGAACAGCAAGGATACCAAGTGGTGGAAATGTGGGAACACGAGTACGATCACCGTATGAAAACCGATCCCGAGTTTAAACACCTCGTGGAAAGTTACCAGTTCATGGACCCGCTGAACCCGAGGGATAGTTTGTACGGAGGAAGGACCAATGCCACCTGTTTGCTGTACCAAGCCGACGAAAAGAAAGGAGAAGAAATCAAATACTTGGATGTGTGTTCGCTGTATCCCTACGTGTGTAAATATTGTCGCTTTCCTGTAGGGCACCCGCAATTGCTGACGGAACACATCGACCTGAAAAACATTCGACAATACGAAGGCTTGATCAAGTGCAAAGTTTTGCCTCCCACGAACCTCTACCATCCCGTCTTACCTCACCATTGTCAAGGCAAACTGATGTTTCCCTTGTGCCGTACTTGTGCCGAAACGTGCAACCAAGACCAGCCTTGTCATCACAGCCAGGAAGAACGGGCCTTGACGGGAACCTGGGTCAGCGTAGAATTGTTCAAAGCACTGGACATGGGATACGAACTGTTTGAAGTATACGAGATTTGCCACTTTCCCAAGACACAACAGTACCGCAAGGGTGATCCCAGTCAGAAAGGCATTTTCGCCGACTACGTGGATGCCTTTTTGAAACTGAAGCAAGAAGCCAGCGGCTATCCTTCCTGGTGTCACACTCCCGAAGACCAAATACAATTCAAAGAGAAATATTACGAACAAGAAGGCATCACTTTAGACCACATCGAGAAAAACGAAGGCAGGCGATCGTTTGCCAAAGTGATGTTAAATTGCTTGTGGGGTAAAATGGCACAACGACCGTGTTTACCCAAGACGGAATATTTGACAGAACCTTCCCGCTACTTCCAGATGATTCACGACAAAACCAAATACATGAAACACGTGGACGTCGTTCGAGAGAATTTGATCTTGGTCAATTACGAAGAAGATCTGGACTTTGTACAAGACGATCCTTTTGGAAATGTCATCATTGCGGCTTACGTGACAGCCCATGCTCGCTTAAAATTGTACGAAGCTTTAGAACTGTTAGAAGAACGCGTCCTGTACTTTGACACGGACAGTTGCATTTACATCCATCACCCGATTCAACATCACCCTAACATCGAAGGAGACCGTTTAGGAGCCTGGACAGAGGAGCATCCCGACGACAAGATTCTAAGTTTCGTCAGTGGCGGTCCCAAAAATTACGGCTACGAATACCGGGACAAACAAGGAGAAGTGCACACGACGTGCAAAGTGAAAGGACTGACTCTGAATTATCGTACCAGTCGTGTGGTCAACTTTGGGGTATTGAAAGAAGCCTTGCAATCGGGAGAGGATGGAAACTTTAAAGTGACCACTCACCAACCGAACAAGATTGTACGTTTACCCACTCACCACATCGTCAGTCGACCTTTGGAAAAAGTTTATCAAATCGTGTACCAGAAGCGAGTTCGACTTCCCAATCATTTCACCTTACCGTATGGACACGTTGGTATAAAACATTGGATGTAAGAGGATAGCCACCCACCAGAAAGATGACTTCGCCACAGCAAGAATCGAGTGAGAAAACCGATGAGAACTCCAAGTTCAAACCCTACCATTTTCAAGTCTTCTTACCTGACTATTGTGATTGTGCCCGTCGATTGGACACGTTTCAGAAATGGCCTACGGATAGGGAAGGATTACCTTCTTCGCATGTTTTAGCTAGAACAGGATTTGTCTACTTGGGACCTGAGTCAGGATTGGGATACGAGGTACAGTGTTTCGCTTGCGGACTGAAGTTACGAATGGATCTATGTATCTATAAAGATTCAGCTATTCTGGAACATACTCGATGGTCTCCGCACTGCCCTTACCTTTCTATGGCCTTTCCACCCATTACACTACGGTACAATGTTGACGGTACCTTAGAGACGGTACCTTCCGAAACAAGACATAAAAAACGTAAAAAAGGAAAGATGTACAAACTGGAGACTGCATTGCGACTAGTATAAAAAGGGGGCTATGGTCAAGATCGATAGTTCATTGTGACTACCAAGACCGAGCTAACAAGATGAATACTTTGAAAGAGACATCGTTCCAGTTTGGGGATTGTAAAAAAGCTGTATCTTTCTCTACTGGATGGATAAGACCCAGACATTGCGACGGAAAATGTCCGGAAGGAAACTGCGATTGTCCATGTGGTTACTATTGTAATTGCGTAACGGAGTTTGCAGACGAGTGCGATTGTGAGCCTTGCGATGGGACCGATGCTGTACCTTGTGACCTGAGCGATGCCGTAAAGCATCATGGGAACTTTAGTGCCCCTACCCCTGTCATGGAAAGTGATGCTGTGCGTGTCAAACCTGTGGGATGCGAAAGCGATGCTGCTCGTCCTCTTGGACATTTTACTGGGTTTCGTTTTAAAGGGGAATGTCGACCTTCACGTTTACCTCCCTACGGATGTCATCCAGCCCTGAGCAAACTCCTGCCCATTTCACTCAACCCTCATCGAAACGAACCTGTGAAAAACGAATATTCGTTTCCTGTGCGTTTGTCGGAATACTGCGACTTTGAAAATCGTCTTCAATCGTTCAAAGGAAAATGGCCAAAGTACCTGGGAGGACCGACCCCCGAAGAATTAGCCAGAGCCGGATTTTTCTACTTGGGCGAAGGAGATAAAGTCAAGTGCTTCAGTTGCGGTGTGTCACTTCACCACTGGGAACCGCAAGATTCGGCCTACGTAGAACATGCTCGATGGTCACCGAATTGTCATTACTTACCCTTAGTGGGACCGAGACATTGAAGTAACTTCTTACCATAATAATCTGTTCATGGATACTTTACAAGAGAACATTCGTGCTTTGCCTGTGGAGTTGAGAGAACGCATTTATCGAGAACTGGTCAAAATACAAGTGAAACGTAAAGAACAATTGCATCCGTTACGTCACCGGTGTTTGAACCACTGGTACCTGAAGGCTATACAAGGACTGATTGAGTTGAAAGTGTTCCATTGGACAGACATTGATCAACGACCTCCTGGTTATAAAAAGGATTGGTTTGGTATTGACGATTCTATCTACTACATTGTAAACGTACTGCATCGAATTCCAGAGGAAGAGTTAACGAATTACCAACATCTTGAACACAATGTCAACTTGGTGAAAGAGGAAACTTCTGAACGAATTGTAATGTGTAGATTAGTGACTCAACGATTTAAATTCGACACTGAAGTGAAACCATGTTTGTGCAAAGAGTACATTTCTTGTGTCAGACCAAAGAGGATTTAGTATGACCTATTCATGGATACTTTACAAGAGAACATTCGTGCTTTGCCTGTGGAGTTGAGAGAACGCATTTACCGAGAGCTGGTCAAAATACAAGTGAAACGTAAAGAACAATTGCATCCGATACGTCACCAGATCTTTAACCACTGGTACCTGAAGGGTATAAGAGAACTGATTCGTCAGAAATTCTTTCAATGGTCAGACATTGTTCAAAACTTTGAGGTCGCTAATGATCGACATGTTCATGATTATGGTTACTTCGAGATTCACCTAGTGCAATGCATTGAGGAAGACAAGTTAAAGGATTACCAACATATTTTACGTGGAATCTACTTAGAGGAAGAGGAAACACCTAAACGAACTCTAACGTTTCGGTTACAGTATGCAAGATTTAGATTCCCTACTGGAGAACGAAGATCTCTGGCTAGAAAGTACGTCTATTGCATCCGAAAAAAAGAGAATATAAAAACAGGCTGCCATGCCACGGTTTATGTCACATGTCATCCAACAGATTCCGTGGAAGGAACTCAATGACCATATTCAAACCGTGGATCATTACCATCAATTATTACAAGAACTGTATCCATTCAATTTTGGACGACAAGTGGTGTGTGTCTTAGTGACTTGTTTTCTGGGATTTCGTTTACCAGCCGATTCCTTGTGGACTCTTTACGATCAGTACTTACCACCTCCATGGCCTTAAATGGTCACGAAAAACTCCTTTTGTTCAAAGCCTTGCGTTTTCATCTGGATACTTCTCGACCTCAACAGGAAAAAAAGATTCGTCAACTTTTAGCGACCCAAGACGTGTATGACGATGTGTGTGTAGCTTGTGACTTACACCCTCATTGGACAGATGTTCGTGATTGGAAAAAGGGGGGTTTTGAGGTTTGGACCCAAGAAGTGGCCCAGTATGCACAAGAGTTGTTCAAGGAAAAAAGTTACTTTTCAACCTGTGTTAGTGACGGTGCCAGAAGAACCCGTCACCGAGAACAACCACTTGCTTCAGGACAGGACTGTCATGGACATACCTGAAAGGTCATTCCGGGAGGACACTTGTGTGACAATACCTCAAGTAGAGACTGTAAGAACATTACACACTGTCCCTAGGACATCTTCGTTACCCAAAACATGTTGTACAGACACTTGTTTATATTTCACTTTGATTGTTTTGCTGTGTTTTATATTCCTGTACATCACTATTTGGGTTGTATGTATTTTTGTCTTTCGTGTTCATATTTGAAACATTCAATAAACGTGTTCTGAAAAAGTATATAAACTCTTGTCTTGTTTGTTTTTAGTGTCACAAGTGACATTTCTCACACCATGGCTACCTCTGCTGTCTCTGCTCCCTCTTCCTCTACTGTCAAAGTCATTGACGAACACTTAGATCGTGCCAGTTGGGAGGCTTTGTATCTTCGCCATCCCTTTAACATGCTCATTGCTGGACCTAGCGGTTCAGGCAAAACCGAATTCGTCAAACGTTTGATCGAACATAAACATCATTTGATCGATCGACCCCCTCAACGGATCGTGTGGTGTTACAAAGAGTGGCAATCGGCGTACAGCCTCTTGCGAGAAAGTCAAGGCGATTCCATCGTGTTTGTGGAAGGCATTCCTAAAGAAGACGATGGCATCGTCTCTGACTCCCGTCTAACCCATTTGGTAATTTTCGACGACATGTTAGGAGAAGACGAAGAAGAAATTAAATTGTGGTTTACGCGCAAAGGGCATCACCGTAATGCCAGTGTCGTTTACATCACCCAAAATTTGTTTCAACAAAGTAAAGCCCATCGCACCATCAGTCTCAATGCGCATTACGTGGTCTTGTTTAAAAGTCCTCGAGATAAATCGCAAGTGCAAGTCTTAGCCAAACAGTTAGGAACGCCTTGGCTGACTCAGGCGTACGACGATGCCACTCAAACGCCACACGCCTATTTACTCGTCGATTTGAAACCTACGACCCCCGAGGATTTGCGATTTCGTACCCACTTGTTTCACCACTGGTGCCAAGACGGAGGGCCTGTCCTGTACACGTCTCCGTCCTCGACTTCATTTCACTCCCCATGAAAAAAATCTATAAAAACCTCAGACCCTTTTTCGTCTGTCTCACACAGTGTGAACATGACGTCCCTTCAGTCGCATCTTCCCGTCAAATTGATTCGTGCCTTGTATGGCATCAGTCGAGAAAAAGATCCACAAACACGAGCCCGTGTCTTAGAAGCTAGTCTCAAAGAAGTCTTACGATGGTTCACGGTGACGGCACGTCAATTACTCCAAGGAATCATTCAGATTCCTCATCAAACCAAACGCTTTTTCGATCGAAACAAAGTCGCTTTGGTCCAACTGGCCGATCCCCGCATCGACACTCAAACCAAAAAACAAATCATTTTGAAACCTGGAGGGAGCGGTACTCTAGGAGGGGTCATCATTCGCTCACTCTTAAGATGGGATCCTAATGCCCCCAAAGTTATCCCCAAGACAAAAGTCCAACGAATCCCCAAGAAGAAAAAGAAAAAGACCAGGTCCCCAAGAAGAATAACTTCTCCAGTGGCAGGACCCTCCTCTTACCAGACACCACCACCATCACCCCGGAAAAAGAAAAGAAGCCCCCAGAAAAAGAAACAGAGAAAAAGTCCCCAGAAAAAGAAAAGTCCACAGAAGAAGAAAACTAGTCGCAAGAGAGGCACTTCGGCCAGGACGCAACCTTACACTCGCAAGCCACGACCTGCCACAGCGTCTCCGGCAGCCTCACGTTTGTCCACTTCTCCGTTGATGTCACCAGGAACTGAAGAGTACTTGGAGACGTTGATTACACCAAGAACTTCTCCGTTGATGACCCCCAAAAGAACTTCCCCAGTGGCAGGACCCTCCAATTTAGCGGCAGTGGCTGCTGCTCACAAAGTACCTTCTCCCAAAATCAAAGTCCATGAAAGATCGGGCATGTTACAAAGTTTACTGGATTTGTCCAAGCAAGAACTGGCTCGATTTAGTCCGTTACGTACCCCTGCACGACGTGTCATGCCTGTCCTCAAACTAATACGCCGTAAAGACAATCAGTGGCGACGCGTTCCAGTATAAAAAAGGCCTGTGACCGAGTAGGGTATCAGTGTTTTTTGGTGCTCCTAAAGACTCAAAGATGTCACCCTCCAGAAAACCCCAAGGAAAGAAAAGGAAAGGACTGCCACCACGTTTAGTCAAACATGGGGACCTGTTATCTGTCCTGTCCAAAGCTTCTCCACCCTTACGAAAAAAACTCATTCAAACGGCTTCCAGAGAGGTCATCGATACCGTGTGCGAATGTTGTTTGAACGTCTTGAAAGGCACGATCCCTTTGTCCAAACACCAGAAACAATGCTTAAGCAAGCATCGTCACGTTCTTCGCCAAATGGTTCGAAAAAAAATTCCCATTCGTCAAAAAAAGAAGATGTTGGTCCAACGTGGAGGCATTTTGCCTCTCTTGTTAGGCCCCATACTGAAAGGAGTCTTGGGAACCATGTTGGGAGGACTGGTGGGAGCAAGATAAAAAGGCCCTCGGAAGTCCCAAGATCTCAGAATCGACCCCTGACAACCCCATGGAAGGACGAAAACTAGCTTTAGTGCCTTACAAACGATGGATGGAATACCATCGGTGGCAAGAACAACGCACCCCGCATTTACCTCCCAATCCCAATTTGAGCGAAATGTCCCAGTTACAACACGAATTGCAGTCCTTGATGGATCGCCAAGATTTGTCCGAAACAGAAAAATCGCAAAAGTACGGTCAACTCTTGCAACGATTGCAACTCTTTCACCAGAAAGCTTTAGACGAAACAGCTCTACCCACTCTGAAAGATTTTAAGACCTTGATGAAAAGTCCAGCACCATCACCAGTACCAGTACCAGTACCAGTACCAGTGGTCAAGACAGAAAAAGGAGAAGAAGAAGAGGAGGGGTTTCTAACTCCACCAGAAAAAGTACGCAAGTTAACAACACCACCTACCTCCAGAATTGGATGGATTAAAAAGATGATGGCCACCCCTTCTTCATCACAAGAGAAAAAGAAAGTGAAGACAGAAGTGAAACAAGAACCGATATCCCCTGCACAGACATCCTCCTCCTCTTCGACACCTATTGCTGGTCGCACACGCAAAGCCTTGCAATCCAAGAAAATACCCCAAGAGAAAAAGAGTAGCCTCTTCCAAGAGTGGGTGCCTTATTAACACATCAACCAACACAAAAAATGGAAAAAGTCTTAGCCAGCATTTACTACGATCCCTCGCATCCTGCAGGTTACGCAGGAGTTCAAAAATTGTATCGTGCTGCCAAAACTCGACTGAAAAGTCTCCGTTTACCTCAAGTGCAACGATGGTTACAAGAACAAGCTACCTACACTTTACACAAACCCATTCGACGCAAGTTTGCCAGAAGTCGCACCCGAGTGGAAGGCATCGATCATCAATGGCAAGCCGATTTAGCCGATGTCTCTCATTTGGCCAGCTACAATCGCGGCTACAAATATTTGTTTTGTGTCATCGACGTCTTTTCCAAATTTGCCTGGGTCGTGCCCTTGACTTCCAAATCGAGCAGCGAGTTAGTGCGAGCCCTGCAACGGGTGTTGAAACAAAGCGGTCGTCGCCCTCTTCGATGGCAAACGGACAAAGGCACCGAATTTCTGAACCAAGCTTTCCAAAAAGAATTAAAGAAACGTGACATTCATTTTTTTACCACCGAGAATCCCGAAACCAAAGCCAGCATCGTGGAACGTTTTCAACGTACTTTGAAAGAACGCATGTGGAAATATTTTACGCATCACCACACTCTGAAGTACATCGACATCTTACCGCACCTGGTGCAAGCGTACAACCAATCTTACCATCGAAGCATCGGACGTGCCCCGCAAGAAGTGACTCCCGACAACGAAGTGCTGGTGTTTGAGCGTCTGTTTGGTACGTCCCCGACGAGGGCTGTCCCCAAGAAAAGTGGAGAGTTGACCGTAGGAGATTGGGTGCGCATTGGCAAAACCAAACGCACTTTCGACAAAGGTTACTTACCTAACTGGACGACCGAATTGTTTCGCGTCACTGGACGAGTGCATGGCCGTCATCCTGCCGTCTATAAATTGGAAGACATGAACGGAGAAGTACTCAAAGGAACGTTTTATTTGCCCGAGTTACAACGTGTCACCAAAAAAGAAGACGACGTGTACGACATCGAAAGCATTCTCGAACGCAGAACCCGTAAAGTGGGCAAACGACGTGTCAAAGAAGTCAAAGTACGTTGGAAAGGATATCCACCCAGTTTCGATTCTTGGATCGACGCTTCGCAAGTCATCGACTATAAAAAGAAGAAGTGACCATCATGCCCTTTCACACAGCAGACGCAGCTACGTCGACCAGTCCTTCTTCCCCTAGTTCTTCTGTGCAAGATTTACAAAAACAACCCTTGTGGGTGTGGTGTGGAGAACGTGTGCCTAAAACGCAAATCGTCTTTTTCTGCCAAATCTTCGTGGTGTATTGTGTCATCGGGGCAGCCATCGCCAATTTGAGTTTGCAACAAGGAGACAAACAATTGTGGACCATTTTATTGAGCAGTTGCATCGGTTACCTGCTTCCTAATCCCTCCCTGAAATTCTCCTCGAACGGGAACGTTGTGTCCAGCGCCAGTGTCAGTCACCACTCCAACAACCACAATCAGAACCCCATTTTAGACGGAGACACGCCTCTGACGTCCACTAACCCCTCGGACAGCCACAGAACTCTGGAATTATGAGTCACCAAAACCAATTTTACTTAACTTTACCCAGTGACAGTTCCATGGAGGTGTTTCCCCACAACACGTTGTGCTGTTACACGGCCAAATTACCTCAAGCCATCCCCTTAGATCACGAAGCCCATTGGGAAGTGGCTTTAGTAGAAATGATTCACCCAACACAAATCAAAAACATCACTGAAACTCAAAACACTTTTGACATCGAAATTCTGGACCCAGCACTGCAGCAACAGATAACGGGCAGTCCTCAACATAAATCACATCTTGCAAAGGACCTATTACCCCGCAGCAGTGACTCTTCTCCTCCTCTTTTCGTTTATCACTTTAAAATTAATTCAGGCCATTATTTTAGTGGTCAACATCTGGTGGAAGCCATCGCTGACAAATTCTATGCAACCTTTGACAAAGTTCTGACCACAGCAAAAAAACGTGTCACCATCGAGTACCACAAACAGTCTCACCGTCTACTCATCAAATTTGAAAGTGAGGAAAGAAGTATACGTATTAAATTTTGCCCTGAATTGTATGACATTTTGGGTGGAGACCTCAATATGATCACGGATAAGCAGACCAAAAAAATTATTAAAATGGCAGAGATTGACAACGACATGCATTTTGCAAGGTATTTTCGTTTCCCGGTAGAACTGAACCAAGGACTGAATTTGATGTTCGTGTACTCCGATGTGGTGGAGTACAACGTGGTGGGACACACCTCCGTACCGTTACTGCGTGTCATTCCTTTCAAAGTAAATTCTGCCACGGTCACTGACGAGGAAGGTGGAAACACTTACCACATCCACCGCGAATTTGTCCATCCTCACTATTTGCCTGTCAGCAAGTCTTATTTGGACACGGTCAACATTGCTATAAAAGGAGATCTGGGACAAAATATTCCATTCACCAAAGGAAAAGTCACGGTGAAACTCCATTTTCGAAAACGGTTCTCTCACGACTCGTAAGTAAGTAAGTCATGTATCCAGTGTACCGAGGGGTGGCTCGACAACGAGGACACGGTTTAGGAGACATGTTAAAATCGGCCTTTCGTTCGGTGGCCCCAGTGTTGAAACCGATGGTGACACGAGGATTGCACGCCTTGAAAGATGCGGCACTGACGCAAGGCAAAGAATTTCTCCAAAATGTCATCATCGACAAACAAAACCCTAAAGAAGCCTTCATGAGGGCAGGCAAAAATGTCTTGCTGCAAACGGGCAAAGACATTTTAGGCCGACGAGACACACCTATAAATGCCCTGCACGCTACCGAGTCAAGCATTCAGCAAGGACAAGGCAGAAAGAGACGACGAAGAAGAAAACACCCTTTCACCAGACTTCAAGCGAGAAAGGCCAAGAAAAGAAGAACCGTTCGAGACTTAGACGTTTTCGATTATTGAAACACAGAACAAAATGATGCACCGAGAGTCTTGCGCCTGTTCCAAGACGGAACTGGATCTGTTTGCCATGCCCCCCACCATGATGACCATGCAAGAATCCCAATGGGTGGAATTTCATCCCGTCTCCTCATTGACCGATTCCGCTCCCATCGAGTTTGAAATCAAAGGACAGCCCGAAGATTACATCGATCTGAATAGCAGTTACTTGTACTTGAAAGTCCAAGTTCTAAAAAAAGATGATAAAGGAGTAGAAGACGATGATAATATAGCTCCCGTCAACAATTTCATGCATTCCTTGTTCAGCTCAGTGGATTTGTACTTGAATAACAAACTGGTCAGCAGCAGCATGGATACATACCCTTACCGTGCCTACCTGGAAAATCTCTTGACGTACGGAACAGATGCCAAGACAAGTCATCTCAATGCCTGTGTGCTGTGGGTAGATGACACACCAGACAAGTTCGACGAAATAGATCCAAGCAATTCCGGCTTTGAGGCAAGAGAAAGCAAAATCTTAGACAAGAAAAGTTTAGAACTGATGGATCGTTTGCATTTGGACATGTGGTTGCAAGAGAAATATTTGCTGAACGGGGTCAATGTCCGCTTGAGACTGAATCGCAGCAGTGCCACTTTCCATTTGCAGGCTGCTAATCTTGATAAGGCTCCTAAAAGCATAATCCAAGAAGCCAAACTCTACGTACGACGCGTAGAAGTGTTACCCAAAGTGGGTAACGACATCAGTCAGACGTTGAGCAGAACGACCGCCAAGTATCCCATACGACGTGTGGAAGTGAAAACGTTCACCATTCCTGCTGGACAGCATTCCATGATCGAAGATCATCTGTTTCAAGGACAGTTACCCAAGCGTTTAATCCTTGGTATGGTCTCGAATTCAGCCTTCAACGGAGCCATCAAAGAAAATCCTTTCAACTTTCAACACTTCAACGTGAAGAAAATCGAAGTCAGTCGCGATGGCAAGACCTTGTGTACCCGACCTTTCGAACCTGACTTTGCCAACAAAAATTACTTGAGATCGTACTTGTCCCTGTACGAAGCCACCGGCCAGTTAGGAACCAACACCAGTCACGGCATTGAGTATGACGATTATGACGGAGGCTATGCTTTGTGGGCTTTCGATTTCACTCCAGACCAAGGCAGCGACGAGGGACATTTCCACCCTATAAAATCTGGCCAGATTCGTGTGGAACTTCAGTTTGCAAATCCTCTGCCAGCAACAGTGAACGTCATCCTGTATGCCGAATTCGATAATACCATAGAAATCAACAGTTTGAGAGAAGTCATTCTAGATTATTAGAAGCTATGGAAGACTGTTATCCCTCTTTACCTAGTGAAGAAACTTTGGAGATGGAATGTAAGGAGACCGTGGAAGGAGAAGAATCTCAAGACAAAGACGAAGAAGATATCATGATGAAGTCGAGATGGCCAGAACAAGAAGCCCATTTAGTCTCCTGTTTTGCCAAACACTTGGTCGACAAAATGACGGAATTGATCAAGAAAAATTGTTATGGATGTCAAAACGATCATCCCAGTCAAATTCAACACGATAAATGCCTGATGTTAAGTCAAGAAGAAAAATTGGACGAGTATCTGGACGAAGCTTGGAGTCTCATCTCGAACAAAGACGTGTTGCACCAGTGGTATAAAGACTTGCGTGAACATTCTTGTCCACCATTAACCACTCAAGAGATCCATCGTATCGAAACTCTCCTGAATCAGAGTGAGGAAACAGAACGAATAACCGTTTATTCGTCAGACATTTTCAAGCAAAAAGTCAGGATCGAATTGACGACTTATTATTACCTGTGAAGAAGAAGAAAAAAAACACAAAACAATGGATACCTGGGAACTTTATTACCTTTTGAACCACAGTTCGTATACGGCTTCTTGGAATCCTGTCGTCTGTGCTAAAGATGAACTCCCTCATCGCAAACCTAAAGACCATCAAGCTTACGTGATCAACACGGACGACAGTCATCTCCCAGGAACCCACTGGGTAGCCGTCTACTTTCCTCAAGAAGGATGTGTGGAATATTTCGATTCGTACGGATTGCCCCCTTTGGAAGACGATATCATCGACTTTATGAGAAGAAATGCTCAAACCACCCGATTCAATAACGTGAAATTACAAGGCACAGATTCCTTGGTGTGTGGACAGTACTGTGTGTATTTTCTGCATCATCGCAGCCTGGGCTATTCCTTAGAACATTTAGTGACTCATTTCGATCCTCGTTCTTCTGCTAGAAACGATGTGAAAGTAGATCGATGGTTTTGTGACCATTATGCTTATCTTTTGTCTCAAGCTAGGAAACGTAGTGTCCATCAATGGCCTAATGATTTCCAACAGTGGAAATCACAATTTCATTCACAACGTTGTCAGCCCTGTTCAAAGTAGATTGTTGATTGAGAAAAAAATGTTTGTGATTTGAAAAAAAATTGTTTGATGTTATCATGTTGGATTATTGTTAAAAATGTTGATGTTTAGTGTTAAGTGATTTTTTGAATAAAAAATGTTGTGTTTAGAAAAAAATGACTTTGTGGTTTGTTTAGCTATAAGAATGTTGGATTGATGCTCTTTCATTTCTTACTATCCCTCTCATGAACGTTGCGGCTCGAAAACCGTGTGTGGGGATGTTTTCCTTCACGTCCGCGCTTTCACTTTAAGAACCGGGTTGTTCCCAGTCTAGCCATCCATTGTCGACTCATCCTCCTAAGAAGATGTGCACCAAACTAGCTAAGCTCAACGAAGCCTACGTGAATCTGCATAGGGTCAGACACAGTCTGATACCGAAGCCAGAAGAAATAGAGAATGTGAGAATGTTAAAAATCACTGAAGACCTGATAGAAGAGCTCTTCAGAGAAGAAATGAACAAGGAGAAAGAAGAATGGACAGAGAAGTACAGACTTCAGAGACAGCAGCAACAGCAGCAGCAACAACAGCAACAGCAGCAGCAACCTGAAGCTGACAGAGGCTTTGTCGATTGTCGTATCGACACCAAAGAATTCTTCTTCTCTTTCCGAAGAAGCAGACCTATTGCCAGAAAGTCTATCCTCAGAGGACATCGCATTCTTAGAAACTAAAAAAAGAATGCCATAGCAAAAAAACAACAAAAAAACAGCCCTTTTCAGGGCTACCCAATACTCTAGAAAAGAAATAACGATCCATTTGCCAATGTGTGTAGGTAGAGTAGTGTGAAAATAAACACTAACTCTTTCTTAAAAATTTTGAGGGTATGTGTTGGTGTGATTGTGTTTGTAAGTGATAAAGTAGGTTGGTGTGGATAGTAGATTAAAATGATGTTTGTTTTTTTTGGGCTGCTTGAGGTGTATATTTTGGGTTAGATTGGATTGCTTTGCGTATGTGGATAGTCTATTGAAGTGATGGGTAGCATAAAAAAGTGAGCGAGTGTTTCTTTTAGGTCCGCGCGTTGTTGTTGTTTCTTGGTCATGATCTAGGTAAGATGAATTTTATGTTTTTAGGGGATGTTTTCCTTCACGTCCGCGCTTTCAGTATAAAATGAAACTCGTTCGGCAGTCCAGCTACCCTTGTTGATTGATCAACACCAAAAATGAACACGAGACTGGAGAAACTGTTGGAACTTCATGTGCATCTGGAATATGCTAGGCGCATATTAAATGAACTGGCCGCTGAAGCCATTGTCGAGGAGGGAAGGATAAGAGAGGAGGAAAGAAGAAAAAAAGAAGAGGAGGAAAGAAGATATAAAGAAGAGGAGGAGGAAAAGGAGAGAAGAAAAAATTTCAGAATCCCAGAGAGTGAAAATTGGGATTCTGAAGCGACATATCCTGCCTCTGCTCTCTCCCCCCAAAAGGTAAAAAGTAACTGGGGGATAAGATGTGTATGTGGCGCCAGGCCTGGAAGGTGCCACCATTAACCAGGTGTCCATGAAGTTCCAAACAAAAACAGCCCTTTTCAGGGCTACCCAATACTCTAGAAAAGAAATAACTATTAATTTGCCAATGTGTGTAGGTAGAGTAGTGTGAAAATAAACACTAACTCTTTATTAATAGTGGAAGTGTATGTGTTTGTGTGTTTGTAAGAGCTCAGGTATGTTTGTGTGAATAGTAGATTATGGGTTTCTTAGCAAATGTGGAGAGTATAGTTAGGGTTATATTATATAAAATGAGAAAGTAGGGGGATGTTTTCCTTCACGTCCGCGCGATGTTGGTCATCATCTAGGTAAGATCCATTTTATGTTTTAGGGGGATGTTTTCCTTCACGTTCGCGCTTTTCGTATAAGAACCCACAGTATTAGTTGTTCAAACCATTCTGCAAAGAATACAAAGAAGAAGATGGCGTCAAACCAAATGGACAAATTACAAACCTTGCAAGACGTTTTAGACAACTTAGGAATAATGGAACAGATGCTAATAAGACTGGTTGAAGACCATTATTCCTATAGTCCCCATCGTGTGAAGATGGTAATTAACAATTTAAGGAAAGCAAAGGACAAGATTAGTGGTGTCATGAAAGAGATCAAGGAGGAGAAGGAGGATGAAGAGGAAAAGATAAGAATAAGAACATGGAACGAAAAAATTGAAAAAGAAGAGGAAAATGAGAAGAGGAAGAAAGAAGAAGAGGAGGAAGAGAAGAAAGAAGAGAAGGAGAAAAAAAAGAAGAGAAAGAGTGTTGGAGCTAAAATAAGAAGTTGGTGGAGGAAAAGAAGAAATTAGAAGAAGAAAACCCAAAGGCCCTTTTCAGGGCCAGCCATATTTCTCGAAAAGAGATAGTCTTTGAATTGCCTACCCCTTTTTTTAAAAATTTTAAAAAAAAAATCCCATGTTAAATTCCCCTTGTCCGTAGATTGTCCCACGATTTATTCCCATGTTAAATTCCCCTTGTCCGTAGATTGTCCCACGATTTTTCGCCATGTTAAATTTCCATTGTCCGTAGATTGTCCCAAGGGGTTCTGTAATGCTAATTCCCATTGTCCGTAGGGTATCCCTATTCACTACTCACATTGCAACCACCTTGTGTTAGCTTAGATTGTACGCGAAGAAGAAATCAAGCAAAAATACTCATATACCATATATACCATCCAAAATCCCATTGTACACTACAAATCGCCTTGTGTTCCTTACAGTGTAAGAGGAGGAGAAATCTCACACACATAATATCCAAAACATCACCTACCCTCTCTCACCCGTTACACACACACTCTCCAAACCACCTAGTGTTAGCTTAGAGTGTAAGCTAAGAAGACGAAATCCAATAAAACTACTCTAACATACCTTATCCAACATCCCATTATACACTCTATACGAAACGCCTTGTGTAAGCGAAGATAAGATCAAACAAAAATATTCTCACATACCTTGTATACCATACAACGTCCCATTATACACAATATCTAAAAATGCCTTGTGTTAGCTTAGAATGTAGGAGAAAAAGAAATTTCACAAACATAATATCCAAAACACCATATATACCATCCCACACCCCTTACAGGCACAATCGTCCTGTGTTAGCTTAGAGTGTAAGCGGATGAAACCCCACAAGATATAATATCCCTTACATTACAAAAATACTATCCATTATATCACTATACCATCCAACATCCCAACACCTTGCAACAACCCTTACACACTCTATCCCAAAACATCTTGTGCTAGCTTAGTGTGTACGAAAAGGAGATGAAAGCAAGCAAAACATACTATCCATCGCACCATAAAAATACTATCCATCACACCAACTATGCCATCCAACATCCCAATACCGTTCAACACCCTTACACACACTATCTCAAGACGCCCTGTGTTAGCTTAGAGTGTAAGAGGAGGAGAAGAAATATATAAACATGCTATCCACCATACCACAAAAATACCATCCACCACACCAGTTATACCATTCAATACTCCTTACAGACACTATCCAAAGTGCCCCGTGTTATCTTAGAGCGTAAGAGGCGGAGATGAAATAGACATAAATACCATCCACCCGTCCAACTAAAACCAATCAACACCTCTTACACATACTATCTCAAAATGCTCTGTGTTAGCGAATAGTGTAAGAGAAGATGAAATCTCAGAAACATACTCTCACACAACTTATATACAATCCAACGCCCCTTAAAAATACTATCCACCACACGACCTATACCTTACATCACCCCTACCTACTATCTAAAACGTCCTGTTAGGATAGAGTATATGAGGAGGAGATGAGAGCAAATCAAATATACTATCCATCACACCATAAAAGTACCATCCACCACACCAAATATACCATTTAACATCCCGATACCATCTAACAACCCATACACACACTGTCATAAACGTCCTCTGTTAACTTAGAGTGCAAGAGAAGCTGATGAAATTTCACAAAATATATTATCCCTTACACCACAAAAGATACTATCCATCATTACCATATACCATCCAACATCATAATACCATCCAACACCCTTTAAACACATACACACACTATCCAAAACTCCAATAACACATTCTATGGTATGAGTGTTTGCTAGTGTGAAAATTTATCCACAGTTTAACAAAATAAAAAACAACAATGGTGGATGAACAAACTGACAAATAGTTTCCAACTTGCACTTCGAAAGCAAGTACGTGAAGGAATCTATACTTTCCATTAAAAAATTCTATCTAAAACATGACCCTGAATATAGAAAGAGATTTTATAAGAAACTGAAATCAATACCCAACAGCTAACAAGTTGAAACTGTGCGAAGACATTTAAAAGATGTCCATAATGCTGGACACGCTGACGGTCTAATGCTTTTACATTCTACTAGCTGGGCACACAACGGGAAGATTTTAATACTCCCTAAAACCTCACGAAAGTGAACTGGGAACGGCCAAGCATTTCCGGATGTAGCCATACCATTGAATACATTCTCACTTTCGTGGAAACATTGCCCTTAAAGATATCTTGGACTTTCTCAATCAAGCACAAAAATCTAACTTCCAAATAAGACTATCCTGGTCACTATGGATGCATGTTCCTTCTATACAAACATCCCACGCGACGAATGCATCATAGCCCGCAAGGAAGCATAAGATATTTGACCTGATCCTTCAATTCCAACATTTTTTTTGGTCAAAGTATTAACACTTATTCTTAAGTTCAACTACTTTTTATTCAACAAACACCACTTCCTACAAGTTAATGGAACCGCAATAGGCACTAAAATGACACCTTCGTATGCAAAGAATTTGATGTGAAGACTCGTCCAAAAGCTTCTCAACGAGGCATGCTATAAACGGCTAAGCTCGTTCAGATTCATTGACGACAGTGTATCAAAATGGATCAAATTGGGCAACAGTTTTAAAAACTATTTTTTTTAAAAAAAATTCGTCAACAACTTCCATCCTACAAAAAAATTTATGTCAGAGTCTTTAAACAGGTGCAGTACCTTTTTGATACTCAATTTACCCACCTGGAATGGAACATATAAACTGACCTGTATTCCAAACCTACTAACCAGCTCCTACATTCTAGCAAGAAAGAAAAGATCTCTCTATGCAGTAGGTGCGTTCGTGCCAAAGGCATATACTTTAATCCTGCTACCTTTGAAAAGAGACTAGGAAAGCTCAAGGGGAACCTTCGGAGAAGAGGATTTAAAAAAAACTACATTGAGGAGGCTATTAAGAAAACTAGACTCCTTGATAGTAAAACCTTCCTGAAATATTAAACCCTGAACACCAACAAGCATTGAGGTAACCTTCCACTATGATGTTTCAAATTTGCAACAGATCCTTTGGAAGCATTGCTAACATATTGAAACGTCTGAAGGGATTATTTCACGAAGTTCTTATGATTGCGCACCGTGGACCTACAATTCACATTTTGTACGTGTCAAGACAGCTTGAAACAAGAAGACAGATTCAGGCCCGTAATGTTGCAAAGACAAGCGCTGCCTAATTTGCAAAACATATAAGCGAAGCAGAATCGTTTTGAAGCTCTGCAACATGAGTTAGCTATATCATGAATCATAAGTAAGAATGTAGGAACCCCCAAAAATACAACTATCTTCTGACATGCAAGACCTGAATCATATGCTGACGACCCGTTGATTTCAGAAAGCGAATGAAAATTTACCAAAGCCGCATTCGCAACAAAATCAATACGAAAGTCGCCAGCCACTACAACTAGAAAGAAATTCAGTCGAGTCCCTCGAGATGCTCTCGATTGAATCAAACCTGGGGTGGAGAGACATAAAATGCACACTTAAGGAACAATACTGGATAATCCAATTAAAAAGGAAGTTTTGCCAAATGAAGAGACAATATAAGATCCCTTTGCAGCATTATCAAACGTTCAGCCAGTCACCAGTTAACTCGTACAGAAGTTTTGCGATAATATTTGATTAGGTAGTCATCATCATCATCATCATCATCATCATCATCATTCTTCTTCTTCTTCTTCTTCTTCTTCTTATTATTATTATTATTATTATTATTATTTCTCTTGAGACCGCTCCGGTGGCCAAGTGGTTAGAGCGTCCGCCTCGGAAGCGGGAGGTCGTAGGTTCGAACCCCGGCCGAGTCATACCAAAGAATTCTAAAACTGGTACTAACGGCTGCCTCGCTTGGTGCTCAGCATTAAGAGGTTAGTGTTAGGACTGGTCGGCCTGGTGTC